>LR738713.1:189656803-189674923 GCA_902687465.1 Secale cereale | reverse complement strand
GAACCGAAGCAAAAAAGAGAAAGATTGAGAATTTAGAATAGTTGGAAACAAGAGAGATTAATATGCAAGTATGTTTTTGGTGATTCCAAAGCAATGGAATATTTTTATAATAGCTCCCTACTATCGGGAGGATATGTTATAAAGAGAAGTCATCAGTGAATTCCCTCGATTTAAATGGACCAAAGATCCGACCAATTTATTTAGTTAAGTTATAAAAACTAAATGACATGATGGCATGATGACATGCAAAAATAAATAGAGCAAGCACAACTGAAAGACACGGCGAAACCCGGAACATATGAAAGTCTTCTCGAGCATCGGTCTTGGGCTGTCACATTGCACCATCCCATAGATGGAGCGCTGGAGCTTGCATACCTTGTTAGCATTCTTAGGATCGACAAAAGCTTCCGGCTGCATCATATATAGTTCTCCCTTAAGGAAGCCATTAAGGAAAGTCGTTAAGGAATGCTGTTTTGACGTCCATTTTCCATATCTCATAATCATAGAATGCGGAAATTGCTAACATGATTCAGACGGACTTCAGCATAGCTACGGGAGAGAAAGTCTCATCGTAGTCAATTCCTTGAACTTGTCGATAACCCTTAACTACAAGCCGAGCCTTATAGATAGTCACATTTCCATCCGCGCCAGTCTTCTTCTTAAAGATCCATTTATTTTCTATGGCTCGCCGATCATCGGGTAAGTCAACCAAAGTCCTTACTTTGTTATCATACATGGATTCTATCTCGGATTTCATGGCTTCAAGCCATTTGTTGGAATTCGGGTCCGCCATCGCTTCTTCATAGTTCGAAGGTTCACCGTTGTCTAACAACATGATTTCCAGGACAGGGTTTCCGTACCACTCTGGTGTGGAACGTGTCCTTGTGGACCTACGAAGTTCAGCAGTAACTTGATCCGAAGCTTCATGATCATCATCATTAACTTCCTCTCTAGTCGGTGCAGGCACCACAAAAACATCTTCCTGCGCTGCGCTACTTTCCGGTTCGAGGGGGGCGACAATCACCTCATCAAGTTCCACTTTCCTCCCACTTACTTCTTTCGAGAGAAACTCTTTCTCCAGAAAGGATCCATTATTGGCAACAAAGACCTTGCCTTCGGATCCGAGGTAGAAGGTATACCCAATAGTTTCCTTAGGGTATCCTATGAAGACGCATTTTTCCGATTTGGGTTCGAGCTTTTCAGGTTGAAGTTTCTTGACATAAGCATCACATCCCAAAACTTTTAGAAACAACAACTTAGGTTTCTTCCCGAACCATAGTTCATACGGTGTCGTCTCAATGAATTTAGACGGTGTCCTATTTAAAGTGAATATGGCAGTCTCTAAAGCATAATGTAACACCCCATACGTGATACCTTCCATTTATGGCAATATATGCAAAGTTGACTTAATCAATTCCATTATGGGCTCTTGTTTCATTTCGGGTTTCTTCGTTTTGTCGTGTGTGTGTGTGTGCATTTAATCCATGTCATGTTATCATGTGCTTTGCATTGCATTCGTGTTTTCACTTGCACCCGGTCATGCTTGTCTCTTCCCGTTGTCCGTTTCGAGTTCCGACACTCACACACATGCCCGTGGCACCTCCGAGTCCTTCTTTCGTGTGTGGCCATGTAACGTTCTCGGAATGAGGTGAGACTTGTCGTGCGTCGTTGTTTAGTACGTGTAGGCCGCCTGTCAAGTTTCATCGCGTTTGGGGGTCGTTTGATACTCCAATGGTTAACCTAGTGGGCTAAAAGCTCCTCCTCCTTTTGGCCCAAGACCCCCTACACAAAAGCCCACTAACCTAGAACAACCACTCCCATCCTCTCGGTCGTCGGATCGCGATTGTGTGGGAAAAAACCGCTCTCCATTTGGACACTCCTAGCTCCCTCTACCTATAAATCAGCCCCATCCCCTCCATTTTCGGGTAAAACCACTAGATCCGTCTCCCTCTCCGCGCCGGACGCGTCCCGCCATCGCGTCCGGCCAATATTTGCGCTCCACGTCACCTCCGCCGCTAGCCTCCCACCGCGCCGCCACCGGCCCCCCTCAGCCCGAGGTCGACCCTCCCGGCCAGCCTCCGCGCGTGATCTGCCCGTCACCGCCTCCAGCCGGTGCGGCCCCGCACCGCCGAGAGCCTCCCGCCGGTGTGCCCCGCCGCCCGCCGCCGCGCCGGTCATCGCCCCGCCGCCTGCCGCCCCGGCCAGCCCCGTCCGCCTCCTCCGGCCGCCGCCGCGCCGGCCATTGCCCCGCCGCCCTGGCCGGCCCCGTTTGCCGCCTCTGGCCACCGCCGCCGGCCGCCGTGGATCTAGTCGGGTGGACCAGATCCACCACCTCACCGATCCAAACGCCCACGCTCCACGCCCGGATCTCTCCATCCCGCTCCATCCCGTCCCGTTGACTTTTCGGAGGGTAAAAATCCACCAAGTCCCCAGATTCCTTAAATTTGTTGCCTCCTTTGCCATGTGATAACTTTGTGCTCGGTGCTCCGTTTTGCACGTATGATATGTCGAAATGTTCGTCTCGTCGTGCTCTACATGTTAGTATCAGTTTCATGCACGTTAGAGTTCTTCTAGTTGACTCAATCTTCTTGGAAAGAGTGCATGTTGCTGAAACTGTTTCAGCACTTGTTGTCTGTGTAAATTTGTTGCCATGTTCGTGAGCTAGTAACTTTGTGCATGTTGGTCTGAATGGAGTAAATGATATGTCCAGATCTTCATCGTGAAATGCTCTACATGATGGTTGTTGTAGCATTCATGTTAGGTTTCATATTGCCATGTTTATCTCTGTTGCAAAAGTGCATTTGGCTGGTATGTTTCTGAACTTGTTATGAGATGATATTTTGCCTTGCTTGTGCTTATTTATCCATGTGTTATATGAGCTAGGTGTCAACATGAGTTTTGCTCTTGAGTATGTGCTCTACATGATAGATTCATTTTCATGCCATGATATGTCTTGATATGAGTGCAACAAGCTTGTTAACATGTCATCATGTTTATAGATTTCTGCTAAGTGTGAATATGGTAAATTTTATGCCATGTATCCATGATGCCACCGTCTTTGTTGTGCATGTTTAGAGTTGTCCAGTGGGTGCTCCTTGATGTATATGTTATGCTCTAGCTATCCATGCTTTTGTTTGCCATGATGCCATGCTGTAGCTAGTTGTTATGAGGCCCTCAAGTTGCTATAAAATTTATCTGTCAGCATGCCCAGATTTTGCTATAAAATTTATCTGTCAGCATGCCCAGATTTTGCTAAGTCTGGATAAACTTTTGTACTTTTTCCATGGTGTTTGGGGCATGTTCTAGTATGTTGTAGAAGTAGCCATGTGGTTATTCTTGAAGAGCATGTTATGTATGTTGTTGCCATGCCTTTTCCTTGCATGTTGGCTTGCTGTAGCTTGTTGTTTTCATGCTCTCAAGAGGCTATAAAATGTATTTGTCAGCATGTTATCAACAAGTTCAGTTTTGCCACGAGTGTAGCTAGTGTTCTAAGCACCCTATAAGCATGTTCTTGACATGAGTAGCTTCTGAAATATGCCTTCTTGTTGTGGGTTATCTTAACTTGACATGCTATGCTTAGAGTTGAGTTGCACAAGCTTGAAAACATGCCTATTCGTTGTAATTCTGCCATGCCTAGTAATTTTCACAAAGTCTGAGAATTCTGTAAATTTATTGCAACTTGCCATGCTTGTTTAATTGTGTTCCAGCAAGGTTTTGGGTGTGTTCTAAGTTCATGCTTGTTAAGTATCATGTCTATTTCACATCCATTCCCTTTGTCTCCAAGTTTGGGTGCTGTAGCATAATTATTTCTTGCTCCAAAGATGCCATGTTGCTGTAAACTGCAGTTTTGCTTGAATCTTGTTTTGCTTGCCATTTGCAAACCGTGCATCCGTTTCCGGTGATCTTTATATCGATTTAAACCGAAATCTTCCCCTCTATCCAGTTGCTTGCTTGGTTTCCCAAGATGATGCCTTTTCCATCATCTTCTCCTTAGGCTCAAGAGCTTCCTCATGCATACACACATCATACTTGCATCATATGTTATGACTTGCATCATGTTGATTGTGCATTGCATCGTGTTTGATATTGTGTCGTTGTTATGTTCTTGTGTTGGGTAGAGCCGGGAGCCGATTCGGAGTTCGAGGTTACCACCGAGGCTGACTTTGAGGAGCAAGGTTACGATCCCTCCGTGGAATCAACATGCAAGATGACCATTCCCAGATATCACTTCTATCTTTGCCTATGCTAGATATCTCGCTCTTTAGATATTGCCTCGATGCCTATTCCTGTTTGTTAGCCCTCCTATTGTTGCCATGAAACACTCTAACCACCTTCCTAGCAAACCGTTGTTTGACTAAGTACGCATCGCTCAGCCCCTCTTATAGCGTTGATAGTTGCAGGTGAAGTTTTGAAGATTGCTCCGTGATGAAGTTGTTGTTGGGATATCACAATATATATTACCTGTTAAACTAATGCACCTATATATTGGTAATGGGTGGAAGGCTAAGCCTCTTGCTTGGTGTTTTGTTCCACTCATGCCACCCTAGGAATCGATAAACCGGTGTTATGTTCCTTGATTTTGCGTCCCTAACACGGTTGGGGTTTATGGGCCCCCCTTGATAATTCGCTCTATGCTAAAGCTTTCCAGCAAGGCCCAACATTGGTTTTACGTTTGCCTAATAAATAAAATTTGCATAGGGACTAGCTACCCCATGGACTTAATTAACAACCCCCTGGCTAGTGCTCCTCATGAGTGTTGGTCCAACTAGGCAAACTGCTGGGCCGCCTTGGGGAAACCCGAGGTATCTGGTATTTTCCTGTAGGCTATCCCATCCGGTCGTGGCCTGAGACGAGATACGCATGGCTACTATCAGGGTGTCGGCACGCCGGGAGGTCTTGCTGGATTAGTTTTACCTTTGTCAAAATATCTTGAGCACGGGATTCCGAGAGTACTTGGGTCTTCCCACTTTGGAGTTGCGACTCCGCAGATCGTGAGCTTGTGATCGGCTAAGTTGGGAAACCCCTGCAGGGTTTGATGTTTCGAAAGCCGTGCCCGCGGTTATGTGGCAGATGGGATTTTGTTAATATCCGATTGTAGATAACTTGACACCATGTTCATGAATACACTAATTGTGTGAGTAACCGTGATGGTCTCTTTCCGAAGGGCTTCGGGAAGTGAACATGGTGGGGTTATGTTTGATCGTGAGTAGTTAGGATCACTTCTTGATCAACTTGGCGATCGTTGGCACTTGTTCTCTTCTCGCTCTAAACTCGTAAGCTAGTGCTTAGTGCTTGCTGCAACCTTTGTTTTCAGCCTTTTCCACACCTAAGGCTTGGATAGTTTTGCTACCCGGGAACGGGATTGCTGAGTCCTCTGTGGCACACATATTCTACACCACACCAGATGCAGGTACCGTTGAGAACTATACAGGAGATGGTTCAGAGATGTACTGGGAGTTCGATGAAGAGCGTGGACGATACTATGTGTCTTATCCCGACGATCAGTAGTGGCTCTTACTAGGAGGATCCGGGCTGGTGTTATTTATGGTATCTTTTCGTTTGGATTTCGTCCGTAATCGGACTCTGATGTTATTTGGATGATGTATGCTATTGTATTCACTTGTGTGACGTGGCGAGTGTAAGCCAACTATCATTTTACACTTTCATCCCTAAATTTTACAGGAGTTGTGCAAAGATACCATACTTGAGATCATTCTAGTATGTGTTTATGTCCTTAAGTCATGCCTCGACACGTGGGGGACATAGCCGCATAGTGGGCATTACAAGTTGGTATCAGAGCCTTCTCCGACCTAGGAGCCCACTGATTGATCGAATCGTTGACGGTTGAGTCTAGGCACACACACAAAATTTTTTTTGAGTCCTATATATATATCAGAGAGTAGGATTTATTTTTACTCCTCATCCCTTCAACGCTCTGGTGAGGACTCCTGACGTTGTTCTATCTCCTCTACTCTCAAAAATTCACTAATCTTTTTAGGATCACACGAGTATTGTTTGGATTGTTCCGATATCTTTGTGACGAGAACATTGTTCTCGATGCCTCCTGTCATTTAGGGGTTGTGGCAGTGTCCCAGGGAGTTGAACTCCGAGGTGTTGTCGTCACAAATGTATCGTAGCGGTTCTAGAATACTTAAGACGGCCGACATCGAAAACTCTTCTATGCGGTTAGTGGTGAGATAACCCCGACGTCACACAGTACTGGTGGGATAGTTCGGGAGTATTGCCATAGCTAGTATAGCGGATGCGTTTCGAAGGTCCAAGGTAAACAGTTTCCGAGAATGACTGGTTATGTGTTGACGGATGGATACGGCTGGATGTAGGTTTAGAGTTGAGTGCGCGGTGCTTCCCCTGTATTCCCAACACCAGATTGCATAACCGGAAACCTTTGGGAATTAATAGGTGGGTTCTTCAAGTAGCTCATAGGCATTCTTCCAACGAGTGCATGGATTGAAGTTTGGGGTTCAACATCGAGTGAAGAGGTTTCATGGGCGTTGTTCCAATTGGGAGTTGCATCTTAAAGGGTCCTTGGCTATGCTGATCTGGGGATTGCAACACCCTTTGTAACATGTTCCATGGACATTCAGCACGAACATGTGGGACAAAGCTTCTATCATGTATTTGTTCCATCTGCACCTTGTTGATATTTATTTACCTTTTGTTCTCCCAAGTGGCTTCTCGAGAAGATTGTTGTACCATTAAACTGTGGAATTCATTCGTTCATTTTGTTCGAATGTTCTTGTGAAGACTTATGTTGCAATTTCCAGCCATTGATTCAGCTTATCTTTTTGCATCAATGGCTAACGGTTGTCATCATATTCACGATGGCTCCCAAGAGGGTTCCCAACCCTAACAAAGAGGGTGAAGAAGAGCGTCCTCCTTCCTCCATCTTAGGCATGGAGAGCGATTATGCAAGCAACCAACTAGAACACTCAGATGCTCATGCAGATGATGCAGAACTTTCAAGCCAACCAAGCAAATCAAAGCTATCATGGGAACCAAGGCCAAGGCAATCTGTTCAATCAACCTCACTTTGCGACACTGAACCAATTCCTGGCAAACCAACCGAAGTCTTTCAGTTACTGTGTGGACCCGCTCGATGCTGAAGATTTGATCACAGACATCAAAAAGCACTTTGAATGTAGTAACGTGAGACCCGAGGATTATGTCAAGTTTGCCACTTTCCAACTCAAAGATCAAGCTGTTGATTGGTGGCAACAGTACAAAGATTCCAGAGGTGAACGTGAGATCTCGTGGACTGACTTCTGCAAAGATTTCCGCTCTCACCACATTCCAAGCAGTGTCATTGAAGGCATGCGTGAGCAATTCCGCAACCTGAAGCAAGGCACCATGTCCGTCTATCAATACAATGTCAAGTTCCAGAATCTTTCCCGTTATGCGAAGCAAGACATCCCCGATGCCAAGAGCAAGATATATCAGTTCCGAGGTGGTCTGAAAGATGAACTCCAACTTGCTCTCACCTTGTTCGAGCCGGAGGAATTCGATCAATTCTACAATATGGCTCTCAAGCAAGAGGCAGCTCAGCTCAAGTGTGAAGCTTCCAAAAAGAGGATTAGAGATGCTATTCACTCCTCCTCTTCCTCTCAAGCGGTTGCCAATCAGCAGAAGTTCTGGCTACCGCCTCCTCCAGTGCTCCGTCCTCCAAGCAATAACAAGCACTCAGGTGGTTGTGGATTCTCCCACCCACCCAACCCAAGCAACCAGTCCAAGCCTCAGTTCCAAGCTTCAAGATCAAGTGGTCCTTATCATCGGCCTCTTTCAGAAGTTACTTGCAACAAGTGTGGCCAGAAGGGTCACTATGCAAACAAGTGTACTCAAAGGCGCCTTCCGCCTCCTCCACCTGTCGGCAATGCTATTGTCAAGCACAATCCCAAGCATGCAAGAGTGAACTTGATGAATGCAGCTCAAGCAGAGAATTCTTAAGATGTGATAATTGGTAATCTTCCGGTTAACTCAATTCCTGCAAAAGTCTTGTTTGCTTCGGGTGCATCACTTTCCTTCATGTCATGTCCATTTGCATCTAAGCACAACGTGGGCACAGTGGACTTACCGCAAAAGTTATCAATTATTTCTCCGGGCAAACACATGACTTCCACCTCAATGGCTCCGGACATATCTATTCACATGGGTGATTACAGTTTACTGGTTTCTCCAGTTATTATCGGTAACTCGGACATTGATCTTATTCTTGGGATGGATTGGCTCTCCAAGCATGACGCAAACACTGATTATGCAAATAAGGAAGTCAAGCTTACTCATCCTGACGAAGACGTGATTATCTTCGCAGCTCGAGATAACACAATCAGGCTATTCTCTCTCAATGACAAGGGCGAGATTAATGCCACTTCTCAAATTCCGGTGGTTAATGAATATGAGGATATTTTCCCTGAAGAGCTTCTAGGCATGCCTCCCCATCGTCAAGTTGAATTCGTCATTGAACTTGAACCCGGTACCGAGCCAGCATGTCGGCGTCCGTACAAACTTTCTCCTGATGAGTTAAAGGAGCTGGAGAAACAACTCGATGAGCAAGAACGTATGGGTCTAATCAGGCCTAGTACCTCTCCTTGGGGCTGTTGTGTTCTATTTGTCAAGAAGAAGGATGGCACGGAACACCTTTGCGTTGATTACCGGCCATTGACCAAGAAGACAATAAAGAATAAGTACCTGCTACCCAATATCAATGAATTGTTCGAGCAGCTCAAAGGAGCAAAGGTGTTCTTGAAGCTCGATCTCCGGATGGGTTACCATCAAATCCGTATCCTTGAAGAGGATATTCACAAGACCGCATTCAGAACAAGCTATGACTCCTATGAATACACGGTCATGTCTTTCGGCCTTGCAAATGCTCCACCCACTTTCTCTCGGATGATGCACTTCATATTCAACCCCTACACCAATGAATTTGTTCTCGTCTATCTGGATGATATCTTGGTATTCTCCAAGAATGAAGAAGATCATGCCAAGCACCTCCGTTTGGTCCTCGACAGGCTCCGTGAACACAAGTTCTATGCGAAGTTCTCCAAATGTGAATTTTGGCTGGATAAAGTCCTTTATCTTGGCCATATTATCTCTGCCGAGGGCATTTCTGTGAACCCCGAGAAGGTTGAAGCTATTGTCAACTGGGAACCTCCGCAGAATGTCAAGCAACTCCGAAGCTTCCTTGGTCTCTCTAGCTATTGCAGAATGTTCGTTGAGAACTTCTCCAAGATTGCCAAGCCTCTCTCCAACCTGTTGCAGAAGAATTACACCACACATGATCTTGACCTAGCAGGAGTTGTACATGCATTGATCACGTGGAGACACCTCCTGTTGGGCAGAAAAGTGGACATCTTCACCAATCACAAGAGCTTGAAGTACATCTTCACACAGTCAAACCTTAACCTTCGCCAGACTCATTGGGTTGAGATGATTCAAGAGTACGATCCAAGCATTGAGTACACTCCTGGCAAGGCCAATGTCATTGCAGATGCCTTGAGCAGAAAGGCATATTGTAACAGTCTCCTTCTCAAACCGTTCTAGCCTGAAACACCTTGGCCGACCCATATGGGGGCGCACCAGCACCTTGCGGCTCGTGCGTTTCCCCTCTTGGCCCATAAGGCCCATATCTTTTGCCGGGGGTTCCCGAAACTCCTTCCGATGATCCGATATATACCCGGTATACCCTGTGGAACACTTCCGTTGTCCGAATACCATCGCCCTATATATAAATCTTTACCTCTCGACCATTTCGAGACTCATCGTCGTGTACGTGATCTCATCCAGGACTCCGAACAACATTCAGTCACCAAATCACATAACTCATATAATACTATATCGTCAATGAATGTTAAGCGTGCGGACCCTATGGGTTTGTGAACTATGTATACATGACCGAGACACCTCTCCGGTCAATAACCAATAGCGGAACCTGGATGCCCATATTTTCACCTACATATTCTGTGAAGATCTTTATCGGTCGAACCGTTATGACAACATACGTCAATCCCTTTGTCTGTCGGTATGTTACTTGCCCGAGATTCGATCGTCGGTATCTCTATACCTAGTTCAACCTCGTTACTGGCCAGTCTCTTTAGTCGTTCCGTAATACATCATCTTGAGACTAACTCATTAGTCATTTGCTTGCAAGGCTTATTATGATGTGTATTACCGAGAGGGCCCAGGGATACCTCTCCGATAGTCGTAGTGATAAATCCTAATCTCGATTCATGCCAACCCACCAAAACACCTTCCGAGATACCTGTAGAGAATCTTTATAATCACGCGGTTATGTTGTGACATTTGATAGCACACAAGGTATTCCTACGGTATCCGGTAGTTGCATGATCTCATAGTCAAAGGAATATGTATTTGACATACATGAAAGCAGTAGCAATAAACTGTACGATCATATGCTAAGCTAACAGATGGGTCTTGTCCATCACATCATTCTCATAATGATGTGATCCCATTACCAAATGACAACTCATGTCCATGGTTAGGAAACCTTAACCATCTTTAATTAACGAGCTAGTCTAGTAGAGGCTTACTAGGGACACGATATTTGTTTATGTATTCACACATGTATTTAGGTTTCCGGTCAATATAATTCTAGCATGAATAATAGACCTTTATCATGATTAAGGAAATATAATAATAAATATTTTATTATTGCCTCTAGGGCATATTTCCATCAGTCTCCCACTTGCACTAGAGTCAATAATCTAGTTCACATCACCATGTGATTAACACCCACATAGTTTACTAGAGTCAATAATCTAGTTCACATCGCCACGTGATTGACACCCATAGTTCACATCGCCATGTGATTAACACCCAAAGAGTTTATTAGAGTCAATAATCTAGTTCACATTGTTATGTGATTAACACTCAAAGAGTTCTAAGGTATGATCATGTTTTGCTTGTGAGAGAGTTTTAGTCAACGGGTCTGCAACATTCAGATATGTGTGTATTTTGCAAATTTCTATTTCTACAATGCTCTGCATAGAGCTACTCTAGCTAATTTCTCATATGTTCAATACGCATCCAGAGTCATCTGGATTAGTGTCAAAGCTTGCATCAGCATAACCCTTTATGATGAACCCTTTATCACCTCCATATCGAGAAACATTTCCTTATTCCTCTAAGGATAATTTTGACCGCTGTCCAGTGATCCACTCCTAGATCACTCTTGTACCCCCCTGCCAGACATGTGACTAGGCACACATTTGGTCTGGTACACAACATGCATGCTTTATAGAACCTATGGCCGAGGCATAGGGAATGTCTTTCACTCTCTCTCTCTCTCTCTCTATGTTTCTGCCATGGTTGGGCTTTGAGTCTTACTCAACTTAATACCTTATCACTCAGGGAAGAACTCCTTCTTTGACTGATTCATTGTGAACTACTTCAAAATCTCATCAAGGTATGTACTCATTGAAAGTCTTATTAAGCGTCTTGATCTATCTCTATAGATCTTGATGCCCAATATGTAAGCAGTTTCACTGAGGTCTTTCTTTGAAAAATACTTATTCAAATATCCTTTTATGCTATCGAGAAATTATACATTATTTTCGATCAATAATATGTCATCAACATATACTTATCAGAAATGATGTAGTGCTCCCACTCACCTTTTCGTAAATAAAGGCTTCACCATAAGTCTATATAAAACCATATGCTTTGATCACCTCATCAAAGGGTATATTCCAACTCTGAGATGCTTGCACCAGTCCATAGATGGATCTCTGGAGCTTGCACACTTTTTAGCACCTTTAGGATGGACAAAACCTTATGGTTGCATCATATACATCTCTTCTTTTAGAAATCCATTAAGAAATTCAGTTTTGACATCCATTTAACAGATTTCATAAAAATGCAGCAATTGCTAACATGATTCGGATAGACTTAAGCATTGCTACGAGTGAGAAAGTCTCATCATAGTCAACCCCTTGAAATTGTCAAAAACCTTTCGCAAGAAGTCGAGTTTTGTTGACATTCATATTACCATCAGTGTCTGTCTTCCTCCTGAAGATCCATTTATTCTCAATGGCTTGCCGACCATTGGGCAAGTCCACCAAAGTCCATACTTTGTTCTCATACATGGATCCTATCTCAGTTTTCATGGCCTCAAGCCATTTATCGGAATCTGGGCTCATCATAGCTTCTTCATAGTTCGAAGGTTCGCCGTTCTCTAACAACATGACTTCCAGGACATGGTTACCGTACCACTCTGGTGCGGTACATGTTCTGGTCGTCCTTTGAGGTTTGGTAGTAACTTGATCGGAAGTTTTATTATCATTATCATTAGCTTCTTCTCTAGTTGGTGTAGGCATCACGGTAACGGTTTTCGCCGATGATCTACTTTCCAATTCGAGCGAAGGTACAATTACCTCATCAAGTTCTACCTTCCTCCCACTCACTTCTTTTGAGAGAAACTTCTTCTCTAGAAAGGACCCATTCTTAGCAACAAAGATATTTCCTTCGGATCTGTGGTAGAAGGTGTACCCAATAGTTTCTTTTGGGTATCCTATGAAGATGCACTTCTCCGATTTGGGTTCGACCTTATCAGGCTAAAGCTTTTTGACATAAATCTCGTAGTCCCAAACTCTAAGAAACGACAGCTTTGGTTACTTGCCAAACCATAGTTCATATGGTGTCATCTCAACGGATTTAGATGGTACCCTATTTAACATGAATGCAGTTGTCTCTAATGCATTACCCCAAAACAACAAAGGTAAATCGGTAAGAGACATCATAGAACACACCATATCCAATAGAGTATGGTTACGATGTTCAGACACACCATTACGCTGTGATGTTCCAGGTGGCGTGAGTTGCAAAACTATTCCACATTGTTTTAAATGAAGGCCAAACTCATAACTCAAATATTCGTCTTCGTGATCAGATCATATAAACTTTATTTTATTGTTATGATGATTCTCTACTTCAATCTGAAATTCTTTGAATGTTTCAGACTTGTGTTTCATCAAGTAGATATACCTATACCTACTCACATCATCTGTGAAGGTGAAAAAATAATGATACCCGCTGCGTGCTTCAACACTCATCGGACCGCATACATCGGTATGTATTATTTCCAATAGTTCATTAGCTCGCTCCATTTGTTCCGGAGAACGGAGTTTTAGTCATCTAGCCCATGAGTCATGGTTCGCAAGCATCAAATGATTCATAATTAAGTGATTCCAAAAGTCCATCCGCATGGAGTCTACATGCGCTTTACACCAATATGACCTAAACGGCGGTGCCACAAGTATGTTGCACTATCATTATCAATTTTGCATCTTTTGACATCAATATTATGAATATGTTTATCACTATGATCGATATTCAATAAATCACTAACATTGGGTGTATGACCATAGAAGGTTTAATTCATGTAAACATAATAACAATTATTCTGTGATTTAAATGAATAATCGTATTGCAATAAACACGATCCTATCTTGTTCATGCTCAATGCAAACACCAAATAACATTTATTTAGGTTCAACACTAATCCCAAAGTATAGGGAGTGTGCGACTATCGGCGTCCTGGGAACCAGGGTACCCAGACTTGCCTGTGTGCGGGCCGCGACGCGCTCCTACAAGAGGCCTGGTACGGCCCAGCTGATCGACCAGCTGCTCAAGACCCTCGCGAGGGGGCCAAGCCTCGCGAGGAGAACGACGTCAAGACCTCCTCGGGAGCAACCTCGGCAAAGCGCTCCGGAGGGGCGGAGAATCCAAGGCCAAGCCTGCCTCAGGAGAAGGCAGTGATGTCAGCAGTGACGCACCGCGCCAGCGGGTGGCAGCGTCCGCCAGCGGCGCAGTTGCCATTTCGATGCAAAGGAGACAGCGCAACCGTTGGTTCCCAAGGAGTAGGGCAAAGGTTTCCTCTTTGGTGCAACGAGACCGAAGACCGCAAGGAGGATAAGGAGGATGTCACCGTCGAGCCCACCACCATGTCACCGCCTGATCCTTTTGCTGGCGAAGACTGCTTTTGTCAGGGTAGGAACATCCTTGTGTTCCCGCTCAAAAAAGGCCATTGTGGGATCCCTTCCCGCCTAAACATTTCGGGGGAAGAGGACCATGGCCGCCTATATAAGTAGCTAGGATTCTCACTGAGAAGGAGGATCAACGCACACACACTTGAATTCCACACAAGGAGCAAGAACACTAGCCTCCTGACCCTCCTGAGTTCGCCTCCTGAGCCGAGGAACCCTTGTACCAGTTCATATCCTAGCTCGACCGGACCCAATCCACCAAAGCAGGAAGTAGGGTCTTACACCAGACGGTGGCCCGAACCTGGATAAACTCTTGTGTGCTTGTTCGTTGTTTTCTTGAATCATTCCATCGAGGCGAGAGCGAGGCGCTAGGTAGACGTGAGTGGGAGAGATCTTTGTTCATGCCCCTGTGTTTGAACTTAACGGGTTTTGCGGAGCCCTGAATCCGACATTTGGCGCGCCAGGTAGGTGACGTGTCGAAATCTTGCCTCTCCGACAACCTCGTTGCATTCTCGTCACCGACCCTGCTCTACAGCCATGGTGGACACACGCCGAGCTTGCGCCGCCCGCCGCGCTGCGAACGTCGCTCAGATGGCACCCGCGGGCAACGGTGCACTGCTCCGCCCCAACCCGCTGGTCGCCAACGCCGCCACCGACCCGACTGTCCACGAGCAGCAGGACTCCTCGCTGCCGCTGTCCGTGCGGCGGGATGGCCGCACGACAACACCCTCACCCTAGCCGTCCGTGGCGTCGTCCTCGCTGGTCCGCCGCGGGCCGGTCTACCAGCTGCGTGCGTTACTGATGGCGCAGGAGCTCTTGCGCCACCGCCCGGCAAATGATCTCTACAACGAGTGGCTCCACCGCATCACCGAGCTCGTCAACGCCGCTTGGGAAGCGCCTGCACCGACGCACTCCTCACGTCCTCCGTCGCCCCCAGCAGCGAACGAGGGCCGTGGGGTCCCGGCTCCGCCTCCCCTTCACCCTGCCGGCTAGGAGGGCCGGCGCGAGGCCCCTCGACGTGAGCAACCCCGCAGAGCCCACGCCCGCGACAAAGAGAGCTGTCATGTGATCCAACACCCACACGCAGGGGCTCGTGGGCCCCCTGGCCCACAATGCCCAGACCGCGCGCCACAGGAGGTGGTGGTGCCAGCACCTCAAGAACCAGTGTCAGAGGTGCGGGGGGCGCTTGTGATCATGAGTGTGCGCGGGTGTGGCGCCCTGGCTCCCGAGCTACGGCGCCTCGTCTGGCACGACAAGTTCAAGCCGGACCTGCCTCCGTGCTACGACGGCACCACCGACCCCATGGAGTTCCTCCAACTCTAAGAGCTGAGCATCGAGGCGTCCAATGGCACCGAGCAGGTCATGGCGAACTGCTTCCCCATGGCTCTGAAGGACGGCGCGCACTCCTGGCTCCTGAACCTCCCGGTGGGATCCATCTCCTCTTGGGGAGAGCTTCGCGAGCGTTTCGTCGCTAACTTCCAAGGCACCCACGACTGAGCCCCAGCATCTGCTAACCTGCATCGCGTGAGGCAGCAGCCGGGAGAAACCCTGCAAAAGTACATCCAACGCTTCAACACCATGCGCCTCCGGATCCCCGGGGTCTTGGACGAGGCCATCATCTCCACGTTCTCCGATGGTGTTCGTGACGTCAGGATGAGGGAAGAGCTCGCCATCCACGAAGACCTGTGCACGGCCCTCGAGATGTTCAAGCTCACGGCAAAGTGCGCTAGGGCGGAGGAAGGCCGCCTCTCCCTTCAGGAGCTGCCTGAGGTGGAGGCGGACGACAAGAAAACCAAGGCCAAGTAGTCGAAGCGCAAGGGACCCGCCGTGCTGGCTGCTGAGCCAAAAGTGAAGCGTGGCTGCCGCTACGATGACCTCCCCAGAGATAACCGACCGTACTGCGTCTTCCACAAGTCCATAGCCACGACACCAACGACTGTCAGGAGCTCAGGGCGTTGCATGGCAGGCGCGTCGGGCAGCGCCCTGAGCGCAACAACCGCGGCTACGACCGTGGAGGAGGCCGAGGAGGAGGACGTTGGGATGGCAGGAACTCGCAACAAGGGTGGCGTGAACAGCCTCGTGAAGACCACTGGCAGGAGCAGCCTCGTGATGCCCCATGGCGCGACCAGCCTCGTGAGGGTCGCCCTCAGGGCAATGGGGGCCTGTCTCCGCTGCCACCACCGCCAAGGAGGAATGACGATGACCGCCAGGGAGACGGGGCAGGGGGCTTCTAGGAACCGCGTGCAGTCGCATGCATTCTGGGAGGAGCGCATGCCCCGGCTTCTCACCGCATCTTCAAGCAGTTCTCCCGTGAGGTGAACGCGATGCTCCCCAGGCCAGACGTCGCGCGCAACCTCAGGTGGACCAAGCAAGTCATCACTTTTGACCCCAAAGACCAGCTCAAGTGTACTGCGACCCCAGGCGCGCTCCCGATGCTCTGCACCCTGACCATCAGCAACGTTCTCGTGACCAAGACCCTCATCGACGGCGGAGGAGGGCTCAACGTCCTCTCCGTCCAGACCTTCGAGACACTCCAGGTTCCCTACGATCAGCTCCACCCCACCAAGCCATTCTACAGAGTCACGGATAGCTCCACACTCCCGATGGGGCAGGTCCGCCTCCCCGTCACCTTTGGCGACCACGACAACTACCACACGGAGCTCATCGACTGCGACGTCGCCAACATCCACCTCCCGGACAACGCCATCCTAGGGTATCCTGCCCTTGCCAAGTTTATGGCGGCGACCCATCACGGCTACAACGTCCTCAAGATGCCCGGGAGCGGCGGAGTCATCACGATCGCCTCCGATGACAAGGAAGCGGTGCGTTCCCTGGAGCGTGCCTACCAGATGCTAGGCTTCTCGCCCCTCGTTGGTTACCCCAAGTGGAAGGTGTGAGATGTAGTGTTGCGGAAGTTTTTCCCTTGGCTAGATACCAAGGATCGAATCCCCAGAGACTCCTAGGTTCAACAAGAAGGTGTCAACTGCTACGGCGCCAGATATTAGCAATCAACGTGGACCTGCACACAGATACAAATAACTTTGCTCCCAACGAGTACACAGAGGTTGTCAATCCCTCCGGCCTTGTAGTTCACAAAGGATTAAACACAAGTGATAGTAGTTATAGATATAATTGCAATAGTAAATAATAGCGAAAAGTAAATAGCGAATGTGATCAATGATGGTAATATGGACCGGAGTCTCATGATGTTCACTAGTGATGTCTCTCTCCCAAAAGACGATAAAACAGCTATGTGAGGTAAACGAATTACAGCTGGGCAATTGACAGGACCATGTGCGCAAACCAATGCTGACTACATTGCAAGAAAGGTTGAGGTTCAAAGCATGGGCGGTACACCAAAGTAAGTAGACCGAAATCCATCAATATCTACTACTAATCATCCACCTTGAGATATCTATCCAGAACATCTCGCTGGTATTAAGTTGCGAGTCCCACCCATAGTGTAAACTCAATGCAACAGACAACTGCATTAAAAGGACTTTGCGTAAAGTAAACAATCCTTGCACCCGCGGGCACAAGCACCGTTGTTTTCCCCCTTGTGGCAACAACACATCCCCTAGACTCATGTTTCTGTCACTCAAACTAGTCATCGAGGGGCATGAACCCACAATTAAGCATAACGTTCCCTCTTGGAGTCACTACCTATTACTTGGCCAAAGCAATAAATAACAACGGAGAACATGCAAGAATTACTTACGAACATAAATATAAAAGAGGTAGATCAAATATATTACTCAAGCACAATCTGAACATAATATCATAATCCATCGGATCCCAGCAAACTCATCATAGCAACAGCATAAGGATTACATATGTGCCTTGATCATGTAGGGCAGCTCACGAGGGCTAATTAGTGAAGCACAAGAATGGGAGGAGAACATCACATAGCTACTGGTCATGGACTCATGGTCCAAGGGAGACTACTCACAACTCATCCGGGAGGCGTCCATGGTGGTGGAGAGGCTCCCGGTGGTGATCCTCCCCTCCGGCAGGGTGCCGGGAAGAGTTCTCCTGGTGCTCCCGATCTTGGAAGCGGCGGCGGCGGCGGAACAGAGATGAGATCGCGAAAAAGAGTTCATGT
>LR738713.1:189627072-189649402 GCA_902687465.1 Secale cereale | reverse complement strand
GGTAGTTTCTGGAACGCTGATTTTTTATATAATTTTTCTGGATTTTTCCTGGCAGTTCTCGTAATGTGAAAACCTAAAATACAAAAACAGCCGAAAACATAAACTGGCACTAGGGTGCACTGAGTTAATAGGTTAGTCCAAATATGATCAAAAGTGTTTGATAGTGTATAAATATCATAGCAATATCACCCAAAAGAGGCATGGAGCAAGCAGAAATTATAGATACGTTTTGGACGTATCACCAGACCGCGGCGGTGGAGTACTCCGATGAGGATGGAGCCGTCCTCGCCCTGCAGACTGCCCCAAAGAAGAAGAAGAACCTACCCGTTGACGGACCTCAGGACGCGGGGGCTCCCGACGACCTGGCCTGAGGACTTGCGCCTGCTGACGAGGCGCCTTCCACCCTCACATAGGGGGCTCTCCTCTGGAGTGTCCCTAAGCTGACCCGTGCCCCGAGGGAGGTGTTCGAGCACCACCTGCAAGCATATCTTGATGCGCGTTTTTGTGAGCCCAGCGCGAGCCGTCCAATGCTGGGGGCTCACGACTTCATCGACCAAGTCACAGAGGAACTTCAGTACGCAAGACTCATCCACGGTGGTCGTAACCGCATGATCCCAATTCCACCTACTCGTAGCCCAAGCAACTGCTTCTGCGTCTGCGTCGACATCGCAGGCCTCAATCGAGCCACTTCTCAGGAGCCCTTCTGGCCGACGGCGGTCGGCTGGAGGAGGGCCATCCCCTGCAGCTACGTCCGCATGCTCTTCGTCTTCCGCAATGCAGCTGCCACATTCCAATATCTCGCGCAGCAGGCCTTGGGGGCTCGGGAGGCTCAGTGGCAGGTGGTCCGGATGGAGCGGGAGCCGGACCCGCGCGACCACTGAGAGCCTCAGGAGCCCGACGATCCTCGGGAGCGACCCGCACAGCTCGCGTCTTCAGCTACCCCAACTCTCCTTCGGCAAGTATCAGGTGACACTTCAGGTATCCAAACGAGGGTGCCCCTTGTGCTGCATCATCTCGGGCCACTGGGGGCTAACCCCCACGGCTGTCTCCCTTTTTTGCATGATCAAGGCCAGATATTTCTTTCCATTCACATTATCTATATGCTCGGCGTCCTCACCGCCACTAAGGCCATGAGCCCTTGTGAGCCCACTCGCGACCGCCCCATGATTAAGGACTGGCACTACATCTGTGATCGGGTCGGTCCCTGAAGCGTCGATAAACCCAAGGGCCGAGCTCTGCCTAGCTAGCCATTTCGGTGACGGCACCTCCCATGGTCCTTGGTGCCTTGTTATCGCATGGGCTAATCGTGGATGGGTAAGTAGGGGCCCGTGACAGGTGCTTCTCTGACGCGGGAACCGCGCGCCGGCTGTTTTTCTTTTGGATCGTGGCATGAGAAGACTGGGCACGGCGTGTGTGCTCGGGTCCGTCCCTGCAGCGTCGATAAATCCAGCGGCTGAGCTCTGTCTTACGAGCCGGTCCCGCTAACGTCACCTCCTGGGGTCGTTGGTGCCGCGGCCTTCTCATGCAATGTCCCCTGGAGATGCACTCGATGCAGGTCGACACAACACCTCTCTTTTCACATTTTGCAGAGGAAGACTCAGGCGCAACCCGCCTCAGGGTAGGGTCTCGTGAGTGATGCGTAAGCTCACGAGAACTTCCTCAGAGTCGTTCAGTTTGTCCTGAGGAGGGCCCATATACACCTTGGATGTCCTACTGTGCTAGCCACGCGTCAGGACGGGGCTGTACACACCCCAGAGTCTCTCCCGGTGGGAGGCTCCCTCCCACGGTCCAGTGGAAGTACCAAGCTCCGCGCTGGCAGATCCAACCGAGGAGCGGTTATGCCCACGAACCAGTGGAAGCACCAAGCTCCGCGCTGGCCGATACGACCGAGGTGCGGTTATGCCCACACTCCGCGCAAGTGTGGTAGCTCTATGCTCCGCGCTAGTTATAAACAACTGAGGGTGTCCCCCAGTGGTCGCACCAACCCCAGGGAGCTTTTTAGCTCACGACGCTCACAGCTTCTCCTTGGATGGGTGTCATGAGGGGGGCTAGGCACATGGGCTATGCTCAGGTCATGCCTGACAGACGCCACCCTACCAGGTGCCCAGACACCTGGCCTTCTCGTGCCCCCATCCCAGGCAAAGGCTTGTGGGGAAGGTATGGTGCTCGTTATCCTTCATGTGAGCCGTTCGTACGTCAAGGGGGACCCCTAGGCATCACGACCCAGGGGCCTAACTGGCCACGTAGCCCCTCATCCCTTGAGCCTAGTTATGACGATAACCCCGGTCCTCCGGAGGGCTCAATGGCGATCGAGGTATGCGCGAGGTTGGGCCCTGCTGACGCAGAACGAAAACGGGATCGCTTGAACGTCAAGGGGGACCCTTGGGCATCACGACCCAAGGGCCAAACTGGCCACGTAGCCTCTCATCCCTTGAGTCTAGTTACTACGGTAACCCTGGTGTCCGGAGGGCTCAGCAACGAGTCTAGTTACCACGGTAACCCCGGTCATCCAGAGGGCTCAACGGCGATTGAGGTATGCGCGGGGTTGGGCCCTGCCGACGTAGAGTACCTAAAGCAAACATGAAAGGAAGCAAGCATGGAATCATCTAGCTATTACAATAACGTCAAGTTTTTTCGAATTCAAACAAGTTCTCACGCCTCCCCGAGGCACTCGCACTTCTCTCACTAAACAGGACGGATCAAGCATCGCCAGGCGCAGCAGTACCGGTCGCCTCCCCTTCGGCCGCGGTAGCGGTAGCCTGGAGGAACGCCTCCACCATCGACGTGACCTTCGCCCTCAGGGCCTTGGAAGCTGTGTCCTCCATGACTACCGTCACGGGCTCGGATAGAGAAGCCAGTTCAAGGGTAGGGTAGCGAAGGCTTAGATGGCCGCACAACTACGTCAGGACCAAGGTAACCAGCGTACGGCCTTCAACGTCAGCTAACTGGCCAATCGCGGCCGTAACACCACGCAGGGACTCCACGAGCGCAGCAAGGAGCCCGGCGGGACCTCCCTCCGGGCGGCCAGCGGCTCCTAGAACCCTTCCCCGTAGGCGGCATGCAGCGCCTTGCGGGCCTCAAGGTCAAAGGCGGCAAGGTCCTCGGGACTCACCGTCGCCAAGGCTGCAAGAGCTTCCTCCTGGGCACGAGCGGCTTGGGCCTCCCTTGCCTGCTCAACTTCAACCTTCAGCTTCTCCAGGGTGGCGCGATCAGCAAGCTGCTCTTGTTGCAGCTGGGATGTCGCGGTCTTCTGCGCCTCGAGCTCCTTCTCCAACCCTTTGAGCTCCAGGGCGCGCCTAGTGTCTTCCTCACGGAGGGCCCCCAGCTCGCTCTCTGCCTTGAGGCAGCGCTTCTCGAAGGATGCGGCATCAGCTCGTGCGGCGTCACGAGCCAGCATGGCCGCTGCAGCTTCTTCTTGACTCTTGGCAGCAGTCGCCAAGGCCCAATCCCAGGAGGTCCTTGTAGACTCGTCTGCCAGGAGCCACTCATGGATCAGCCCCAGGCACCCTTCTGTCAGGTGATCGTCATTGTTTTGCAGATCAGCGCGAAGACGACCCAGCGTGGCGCAGGCGACATCCAAAGCCTCAGGACCAAACTGCGCGGGCTGGCACACGGGTACCAACGAGGCTGGTTGCTCAACCGGGGGCTCGGGGGCTCCGCCCTCCCCCGCCAGAGCAGCCGAAGCAGAAGCCAACTCTGCAACCTCGTCGGAAACAGGGGCGTCTTCGGGCGACACCATCACCGCACGCGCGGTGGTCCGGCCGACCGGGGCAGCCAGCACCGTGGCGCCCTTCCCCGAGGTTGCACCAGCAGCCGGAGGAGCAAGGCACCGCGGCGTGACCTCCCCCTTCACCTTCTTCATCACGCCACCCAGGCTGCTGCATCAGGGAAAACGTATCAGGAGCACATCAAATGAGGATGAGTGAGAAATCGCACACTTACTCATCGGAGGCGAGGCACGCCCTCCTCGTCACCAGCAGATCGAAAACAGCTCCTGGCGCACTGGGCGTGCCAACGGCCCGGGCCTGGGCAAGGCGTGAGGCCACGGTCCTGGGCGCGGCCGCGGTCGCCGGGTTCGCTCGCATGGTGCTCTTTGGCGGAGTCGCCACCTTCCGTCCGGACCGACGTGGAGTGGTCGCATGGGATTATCCGGCGGCACCTGCGCTTGGCATCATTGCCCCGGCGAGCGCTTTGAAGGAGTCCCCATCGTCCTCCAGGGTATCCTCCGAGCCTCCCTCGTCGCCCTCATCATCATCATTAGAAGACACGTCGAACATGGGCAGAGCGCCCACGGGTGCACCAAGGTCCGGCATGGCCTTCAGCAGCTCGACCTTGTCAGGGCGGCCGTACAGCGGCAGGAAGGCCTCAGCAAGATCCTCCGGAACCATCCCCAGGAGGGCCCTCGAGGTGAAGTCCAGATCATCTTCGGCCAGCATCCCTGGGTGCAGCGGGAGCCCGTCGTCGTCACCCATCAGCTCCCACATGGGGCGTGAGTGAGCCTACAGCGGAGCCAGACGCTGCCTCAAGAACTCCTTCACGATCTTGCCTCCTTCGGGCCTCGAGCTCAGGTCGGCCTCGATCTTCGCCAAGACTGGCCCGGAAAGAGGACCGGTGAGCTTTGCGTGGCGCCAGCCGTCAAGTTTCTCCGGACGGGCAGTAGGCAGCGCCAACAGAGGATGGGTGCGTTGGGTGTCCAGATAGACCCACCTCTTCCGGTGGGACTCTATCTTCTTCCCGACCGTCATCAGGCAATAGCCCTGGCGCTGGAAGACAAAGGAAACACAGCCCGAGCATGGGCCCTCGTCGTATTGGAGCATGGAGAACAAGTGGCGGAAGAGGGCGACTGTCGGCCTCACCCCCACGAACGCCTCACAATAGAAGGCGGAGAGCGACAAGACGAAGATGGAACGAGGTTGGATATGGAGAGCGTGCACCTAGTAATGTTCCAGGATGGCGTAGAAGAACTCGGAGAAAGGAGGCACGAGCCCCACGGAGATGCTGTGGAGGAAGAAGGGGTAGCATGACTTTGGCAAGGTCCGCACCATGGTGGATCCAGCCCAGATCTACGTCGGGCCGTGCTCATTGTGGGAGCTCGACAGGAATGGCTGGACCTCTGAGTAGTCCTCCCCCCTGATAATGGAGGACTCCTGAAGCGCTGCATCAAGAGAGGAAGCAGATCCAGACGCCGGCGCCGTGCCCTTGTTCTTCTTTGCCATGGTCGAGGAGGGCCGAAGGGTGCAGAGAGGCAAGAGGCGCAAAGGGAAGGAATCCGAGCAGGAAGGAAGGAGGGCGATAACTCCCCCAGCAGAGAAGGCCCCTTTTGTCAAGACACACGGTTGCCGAGACAGCGTGGGGAGTGGAGTCACTCGCGTCCCATCCAACCGTCACGCGCCTGCCTGGCCCGCAGCATTTTGGGGGCCCGTGGCACTTCATCCTCGACTGAGGCTTCGCCCTCAAGCCAACTCCGTGCGCGCCTTGGGCCCGGGGGCTACTGTCGGCATCTTGGGAATCAGGGTACCCAGATTTTCCTGTCTGCGGGCCACGATGCGCTCCTACAAGAGGCCTGGTACGGCCCAGCTGATCGACCAGCTTCTCAAGACCCTCGCGAGGGGGCCAAGCATCGCAAGGAGAACGACGTCAAGACCTCCTCGGGAGCAACCTCGACAAAGCGCAACGTAGGGGCGGAGAATCCAAGGCCAAGCCTGCCTTAGGAGGAGGCAGTGATGTCAGCAGTGATGCACCGCACCAGCGGTGCTAGCGTCCGCCAGCGGCACAATTGCCATTTCGGTGCAAAGGAGACAGCGCAGCCGTTGGTTCCCAAGGAGCATGGCAAAGGTTTCCTCTTTGGTGCAATGATACAGAAGACCGCAAGGACGATAAGGAGGATGTCACCGTGGAGCCCACCACTGTGTCACCGCCTGATCCTTTTGCAGGCAAAGACAACTTTTGTCATGGTAGGAATGTCCTTGTGTTCCCGCTCAAAAATGGCCGTTGTGGGATCCCTTCCCGCCTAAACATTTCGGGGGAAGAGGACCGTGGCCGCCTATATAAGTATCTAGGATTCTCACTCAGAAGGAGGATCAACGCGCACACACTTGACCGCCGCACAAGGAGCAAGAACACTAGCCTCCTGACCCTCCCGAGCTCGCCTCCTGAGCCCAGGAACCCTTGTACCAGTTCATATCCTAGCTCGACCGGACTCAATCCACCAAAGCAGGAAGTAGGGTCTTATACCAGACGGTGGCCCGAACCTGGATAAACTCTTGTGTGCTTGTTCGTTCTTTGCTTGAATCTTTCCACCAAGACAAGAGCGAAGCACTAGGTAGACGTGAGTGGGAGAGATCTTCGTTCACGCCCATGTGTTCGAACTTAACGGGTTTTGCGGAGCCCTGAATCCGACAACGACAATGATCATATCAATCATGGAACCACTTCCAACACACATCGTCTCCTCACCCTTAACTAGTCTCCGTTTATTCTGCAACTCCTGCTTCAAGTTACTAATCTTAGCAACTGAACAAGTATCAAATACCCATGGGCTACTACGAATACTAGTAAGGTACACATCAATAACATGTATATCAAATATACCTTTGTTCACTTTGCCATCCTTCTTATCCGCCAAGTATTTTGGGGCAGTTCTGCTTCTTGTACCAATTCCTTTGAAGTAGAAGCACTCAGTTTTAGGCTTGGGTCTAGCTTTAGGCTTCTTTTCGGGAGTGACAACTTGCTTGTCATTCTTTTTGAAGTTCCATTTCTTTCCCTTGCTTTTTTTCTCGAAACTAGTGATCTTGTTAACCATCAACACTTGATGCTCTTTCTTGATTTTTACCTTCACTGATTTCAGCATCACGAAGAGCTCGGGAATCATTTTCGTTATCCCTTGCATATTATAGTTCATCATGAAGTTCTAGTAGCTTGGTGAAAGTGACTAGAGAACTCTGTCAATCACTATCTTATCTGGAAGATTAACTCCCACTTGATTCAAGTGATTGTAGTACCTAGACATTCTGAGCACATGCTCACTAGCTGAGCTATTCTCCTCCATCTTGTAGGCAAAGTACTTGTCATAGGTCTCATACCTCTCGACATGGGCATGAGTCTGAAATATCAATTTCAGCTCTTGGAACATCTCGTATGCTCTGTGGCATTCAAAACATTTTTCAAGTCTCGGTTCTAAGCCGTAAAGCATGGAGCACTAAACTATTAAGCAGTCATCATACTGAGCTTGCTAAACATTCATAAGGTCCGTATTTTCTCCTACATTAGGTCGGTCACCTAGGGGTGCATAAAGGACATAATACTTCTATGCAGCAATGAGGATAATCCTCAGATCATGGACCTAGTCCACATTATTGCTACCATCATCTTTCAACTTACTTTTTTCTAGGACCGTATAAAAACAGGAGAGCTAAATCGCGAGCTATTGATCTACAACATAGATATGCAAATACTATCAGGACTAAGTTCATGATAAATTAAGTTCAAGTAATCAAATTACTAATGAACTCACACTTAAATCAACATCCCTTAAGTTGTTTAAGTGACACATGATCCATATCAACTAAACCATGTCCGATCATCACATGAGATGGAGTACTCATCAATGGTGAACATCTCTGTGTTGATAATATCTACTATATGACTCATGTTCGACCTTTTGGTCTCAAGTGTTCTGAGGCCATGACTGTACATGCTAGGCTTGTCAAGTCTAACCCAAGTATTCCGCGTGTGTAAAACTTTCTTACACTCGTTGTATGTGAATGTAGAGTCTATCACACCCAATCATCACGTGGTGTCTCGAAACGATGAACTATAGCAACAGTGCATACTCGGGGAGAACACTATTATCTTGAAATTTAGTAAAGGGTTCATCTTATAATGGTACTATAGATCTAAGCAAAATAAGATGCATAAAGGATAAACATCACATGAAATCAAAATATATGACATGCTATGGACATCATCATCTTGTGCTTTTGATCTCCATCTCCAAAGCATCATCATGATCTCCATCATCACCGGCTAGACACCTTGATCACCATTGTTTCATCATGGTCGTCTCACCAACTATTGCTTCTACGACTATTGCTAACTCATAGCAATAAAGTAAAGCAATTACATGGTATTTGCATTTCATACAATAAAGAGACAACCATAAGGCTCCTGCTGGTTGCTGCTAATTTACAAAACATGATCATGTCATACGATAATGTATAACTCATCATGTCTTGACCGTATCACATCACAACATCCCCGGCAAAAACAAGTTAGCCATCCTCTACTTTGTTGTTGCAAGTCTTACGTGGCTGCTACGGGCTTCTAGCAAGAACCGTTCTTACCTACCGCACAAAACCACAATGGTGATTTATCAATTTGCTATTTTAACCTCCAACAAGGACCGGACATAGTCAAATTTGATTCAACTAAAGTAGGACAAACAAACACCCGCCAGCCACCTTTATGCAAAACAAGTTGCATGTCTATCGGTGGAACCGGTCTCATGTACGTGGACATGTAAAGTTGGTCCGGGCCGCTTCATCTTACAATGCCACCGAATCAAAATAAGACGCTGGTGGTAAGCAGTATGAAGATCACCGCCCACAACTCTTTGTATTCTACTCGTGCATAGCATCTATGCATAGACCTAGCTCTAATACCACTGTTGGGAAATGTTGCATGGAAAACAAAAAAAGTTCTACGCACACGCAATGATCTATCCATGGAGATGCATAGCAAGCAGGGGGAGAGTGTGTCTACGTACCCTCAGAGACCGTTAGCGGAAGCATTTCACAACGCGGTTGATGTAGTCGAACTTCTCCGCACTTCAATCGATCAAGTACCAAACGCATGACACCTCCATATTCTGCACACGTTCAGCTCGATGATGTCCCTCGCCTTCTTGATCCAGCAAGACATCGAGGTAGTAGATGTGTTCCGTCATCCCTAAGGCATGGTGACGGTGATGGTGAAGTGATCTCCATAGTGCTTCGCATAAACACTACGAAAATGTGATCGGAGTTGTAAACTGTGGAGGGAGGGCGCCGCACACGGTTAAGAAACTGTTTGGGGTATGCTAGGGCACCCCCTTCATATATATAGGTGGGAGGGAGAGGGGAGGCTGCCATGGGGTGCCCCAGGTAGGCCGAATCCTACTTGGGGTCCTCCTTGGCCGCGCACCCTCCCTGCAATGATTGCTTGGAGGGGGAAAGAAAGAGGGGGAGGGGGAAAGGAAGGGGGAATCTTATTCCCTTTCTTTTATTTCCTTCTCCCCCTTTCCTTCTCCACCTTGGTGGACCCATATGGGGGGCACACCAGCCCCTTGTGACTAGTGTGTTTCCCCTCTTGGCCCATAAGGCCCATATCTTTTGCCGGGGGTGCCCGGAACTTCCAGTGATCCGATATGTACCCGGTACCCTCCGGAACACTTCCGGTATCTGAATACCATGGTCCTATATATAAATCTTTACTCTCGACCATTTCGAGACTCCTCGGCATGTCCGTGATCTCATCCGGGACTCCGAAAAATATTCGGTCACCAAATCACATAACTCATATAATACTATATTATCAACGAACGTTAAGCGTGCAGACCCTATGGGTAAGAGAACTATGTAGACATGACCAAGACACCTGATGAGTCAACACACATAATTCCCTTTGTTCGCCGGTATGTTACTTCGCCGAGATTCGATCGTCGATATCTCTATACCTAGTTCAATCTCGTTACTGGCAAGTCTCTTTACTCATTCAGTAATACATCATCTAAGAATAAATCATTAGTCATTTGCTCGCAAGACTTATTATGATGTGTATTACCGAGAGGGCCCAGAGATACCTCTCCGATACTCTGAGTGACAAATCGTAATCTCGATTCATGCCAACCCAAAAAAACACCTTTGGAGATACCTATAGAGCATCTTTATAATCACCCAGTTACGTTGTGATGTTTGATAGCACACAAGGTATTCCTCCGATATTCAGGAGTTGCATGATCTCATTGTTAAAGGAATAGTTATTTGACATACATGAAAGCAGTAGCAATAAACTGTACGATGATATGCTAAGCTAACGAATGGGTCTTATCCATCACATCATTCTCATAATGATGTGATCCGTTATCAAATGACAACTCATGTCCATGGTTAGGAAACCTTAACCATATTTGATTAACGAGCTAGTCTAGTAGATGCTTACTAGGGACACAATATTTGTTTATGTATTCACACATGTATTCAGGTTTCCAGTAAATATAATTCTAGCACGAATAATAAACCTATATCATGATTAAGGAAATATAATAATAACTATTTTATTATTGCTTCTAGGGAAAATTTCCATCACATTATGCATGATAAGTATTGAACAATAGCATGCGTAGGATATGGACACCATGAACATAAATATCATCGAGGCTATTTTGGTTTTGATCCAACTACATGCGTGAACATGTGCCAAGTCAAGCCACTCGAAACATTCAGAGGAGGATACCATATCATCATACTACATCACAATCATTTTAACGCAATGTTGATCTCCAAGATAAATCATTATCCACTCCTAGGTACTTAAGCATGGCATGAGAAATTGTAATCTCTAATTGTCAATGCAAACATGTTTGGTCATAATAGGATGAATCATGGATACTAGGTTAAACATATTTACAAAAACAGAACAAGTTGAGTTCATACCCATTTCTCGCTGACACAACCAGTTCATCGAATATCGTTATTATCGCCTTTCACTTGCACGACCGAATGATATAAGAATAATAATAGTGCAAGAGTGATGTGGACTAAGCTGGAATCTGCAAACATCTTATTCAAGAAGGAGAAGACAAGGCAAATTGGGCTTCTTATTAGATAAGCGATAATGCATCTGAGTGCCACTCAACATTTTCATCATGGTCTCCCCCTTGGTACGACTAAAAAACAAAACAAAAACCAGAGAGACACACTGAAATATTTTTGGAGTTTTTAGTTTTTCTTGAAAAATGCATATTAAAGAAAGAAAACAAAAATGAGAAAACTTATTTAGACGAGAGAGCACCCAACAAACAAAAAGAAGAATAGAGAAATATTTTTGGTTTTTCTTTTGAGTAGCACAACTAGCTAAGCTAAAAGGAAAAATCAAGAAGAAACATGAAATATTTTTGGGTTTTCTCATGGTTTTTCAAACACACAAGAAGAAAGAAAATCTAGCATGGATAATACAATGCAAAAGTTTGAACACCGCAAATTGGAATGAAATGTGTGAACATGAATATAATGTCGGTGGAAACACGTACTCCCCCAAGCTTAGGCTTTAGGCCTAGCTTGGCAATCACCATCCGTAGTAGCCATCCGGTCCCATGTCAAAATGTTGTGGTGGCGGCACCTGAGCGTCCCACTCCTGAGGCTCCTCCTCTGCACCTTCTCGGGCATTTCTATAGGGAACAATGTCTTCTGGCATAATCCTATATCCGCTCCTAGCAATAGGATCAACAAAGCAAGTGCATGCAACAGAATAATATCACGGGTAACCATACTAAAAACCAGGTTGTAAGGAATATGAATAATGTTGTTCTCGCCATCAATAAATTGATGATCTGCCATAGCTTGGCGATCTAAATAAACCTTGGATAAGAGGTAATCATGTTGGCGTATCTAAATGTTAAAGTGACTCGCTAAGCGAGTGCCATAAATACATCCATGAATTTTACCCTTGGTCCTATTAAGGTGCAGGCAACGTGCAATAATAGCTCCTAGGCTATAAGTGTTATCGATGTATAGTGCACGACGTAAGATGGCGAAATCGGGGGAACTAAGTGCACCAACCTTCTCTCTAGCAAGTAAAAATCTCGCGATAAATAGAGCAAAATAGTGCATAGAAGGAAATTGCAAGCTAGTGGTAGTGACACTTGATACCCCTCTCTCATCTCCCACTGACAGAGTATGATAAAAGTCCTCGAACTCTGCAGGTCTAGGTTCTCTTATTTCCTCGTCAGAAGGAATCAAGCAAATGTCATAAAAATCAGTGAGTGGTATCTGACGGGTTTCAGAATATATGTTAAACTCCACATCAGGGGGATTATTCCTACTCAGAAAATGAAAATTTTGCACAAAGGAATTTGTAAGGAGATGGTATTGTTCACACTCATCCGCGATGAAGTCGGTGAGGCCAGCCTTAGCAGAAAATTGTGAGAACTCTTGACGAATTCCGGCTCCATCCATGAACGGGTTGTGCGGCCATTCACATGGCAGCACCTCCGCCATTCTCTGGGTGCGAAGGTCATTGTCCGATGACGCCCCAATAACTCCCTTGGAGTTCTTATTGGAGGCAAACTTCCTAAAGAAACTCATCTTATTCCTATAAATAAAATTCTGAAATTTTAGTCCACAAAATTTTTGTCAACAAAAACTTCACAAGATTGATAGCAACTACTCATAAGCATGCCTAGAGGCCGTTTTGAGCATTCAAACTACTTAGAACTCTAAGAATTCAACATGCAAGCTCATCTACAACAACTCCATATCCTCCTGGGCAGACCTATGCCATCAGTTTGTTGGCGCCTTTATAGGCGGCCACAAACCTCATGGCCAAGAAAGCGACCTTCATCTGCTCGCCCAGAAGGAAGGAGAGCCCCTGCGCAAGTACATTCAGAGATTCAGCCGTGTACAGCACAACATCCCAGATGTCCATCCTGTCGCGGTCATCAGCGCGTTCCATCAGAACATGCGTAACCGCAGGATGCGGGAGGAGATGGCGATGTGCAAGATCAGAGACGTCAGTGAGCTGTATGCCCTGGCCGACAAGTGTGCACGTGCTGAGGAAGGGAGGAAACTCCCCGGAGAGAATACAGGAGCGGGAGGATCTGACAGTGAAGATGCTGCCCCGACAAACAAAAACCGGCGGCGGAACAACAGGAAGAAGAAAGGCAAAGATGTGCTAGTCGTTGAGCAGTCCGGCAACGAAGGTGGCGCCAAGAAAGCCAAAGTTGGTGGCTTCGGCAAGGAGATTTCCGCATGCACCAACTGCCAGGCTGTGACGGTCGCCGACAAGTAAGACGGCACCGACAAGCAGTACTGCAAGATCCACCGCACCAAGGTTCATGACCTCCAAAACTGCAAGAGGGTCGAGCAGCTTGTCGAGTAGCAAAAGGCTGAATATGAGCGGCGCGATAAGGAGAACGCCCAAGGAGGTGCTGGAGGATCCAGCACGAAGCGCCCCGGCCGGGGAGGACGCCGCGGCAAGGCTAAGCAGCGGCAAGGAGACAGACCTCCCCGCGGCCGCGACAAGGATGAAGATGACGACGACGATGAAGACATGGATGATGTCGAGACCAGTGAGCAGGAGTTCCAGAAAGCCACAGAGGTCTTGTGCATTGACGGCGGTGCTTCTCTGCATACTTCACACCGCCAACTCAAGCAGTGGGTGCGGGAAGTCAATGCAGCAGAACCACCTGTCGAGTCACGCAAGCTTCTGAAATGGTCCAGCACGCCTATCATCTTTGATATTGAGGACCACCCTGATCGCACAACTGCGGTCGGGTGCTTGCCGATGTTGGTTTCACCAACTATCAGCAACCCCGAGGTCACTAAGATGCTAGTTGACGGCGGGGCTGGCTTGAACCTGATCTCCTCCGCTGTACTCCAGAAACTCCAGATCCCTGACAGCGAGCTCGAATAGACCGGCACATTCCAAGGAATCAACCCGGGAAGGAGCAAGCCGAAGGGGAAGGTCACGTTGCCAGTGACATTTGGCAGCGAGTTGAACTTCAGGACTGAGAGGGTCACCTTTGACGTTGCCGATTTTCCATTGCCTTACAATGGGATACTCGGCCGTCCAGCACTCGCCAAATTCATGGCAGCCTCTCACTATGCATACAACATGCTGAAGATGCCAGGCCCGATAAGTGTCATCTCTGTCCCTGGCGACAAGAAGGATGCTCTTATCTGCGCCGACAAGATCTACCGGGAAGCAGCAGCCACAACAGATCGCAAGACACCTGCTGTTGAAGCTCCCGGGGGGAAGAAGAAGACCAAGTCCGGCAAGAGTTCTAATGCCCACTCCGGCAAGCGCACCTCTTCGGAGTGCTGCACTACCGTCGAGGACGCACCATCGAGCTCCACCGGCAAGTGTAAGAAGGTAATGGCAGCTCCGCTAGAGACCAAGAAGGTGTCCGCCAAGGAGGACGGCACTGGTGGTACCTTCACCATCAGTGCCACTATTGACCCTAAATAGGAAAGCGCGCTCATTGCTTTCCTGCGGGCGAACGTCGACGTGTTTGCGTGGCAACCGTCTGACATCCCCGGTGTTCCCAGGAAAGTAATTGAGCACCATCTTGCCGTCTGTCCTCATGCGCGGCCCGTCAAATAGAAGGTTAGGAAGCAAGCAGTGGAGCGCTAAGAATTTATCGCAGAAGAGATCAAGAAGTTGGAAGCAGCAGGCCTTGTCAGAGGAGTGCTCCATCCTATGTGGTTGGCCAATCCTGTAGTCGTGCGCAAGGCAAACGGGAAATGGAGGCTTTGTATCGACTTCACCGATGTCAATAAAGCTTGTCCCAAGGACCCATTTCCCTTGCCGCGTATTGACCAGATTGTTGACTCCATGGCCGGATGTGACTTGCTTTCATTTCTTGACGCATACTCAGGATACCATCAGATCTTCATGGCAGAAGAGGATGAGGAGAAGACCGCATTCATCACTCCATGTGGCACGTACTGTTTCGTACGGATGCCTTTCGGGTTAAAGAATGCTGGTTCAACATTTGCAAGGGTAGTACATTATGCTTTTGAGCCACAAATACACAGAAATGTGGAAGCCTACATGGATGACATAGTGGTCAAGAGCAAGGACAAGGCAACTCTGATTCAAGATTTAGACGAGACCTTTGCAAATCTGCACAAGATCAGCCTCAAGCTCAACCCCGAGAAGTGTGTGTTTGGAGTCCCTTCCGGAAAGCTTCTCGGATTGTTCGTGTCTCAGAGGGGAATTGAAGTCAATCCCGACAAGATCAAGGCCATTGAGCAGATTGAAGCACCAAAGCGCATCAAGGATGTACGAAGACTTTCCGGTTGCGTGGCTGCTCTCAGCAGGTTTATCTCTAAGTCTGCTGAGCGCGCCCTGCAGTTTTTCAAAATATTGAAAAAGGCAGGTCCAATGAAATGGACTCCGGAAGCGGAGGCTGTGCTGCAAGACTTGAAGAGATACCTGTCCTCCACTCCAACACTTGTCGCACCTAAGCCACAAGAGAAGTTGCTGCTGTATATAGCGGCAACCAATCAAGTGGTTAGTGCTGCGTTAGTTGCGGAGAGGGAGGCAGATGATGAGCCAGCAACCACGGCAGGCGTGTCCAGCGACAAGCAGGGGGCTTCCCCGACAAGCTCTGGTCCCGACAAAGATGGATCTGCGCAGGCGTGCGAGGAGACACAGAAGAGAATGGTGCAGCGCCCAGTTTACTTTGTCAGTTCCCTTCTGCAGGGGGCTAGGTCAAGGTACTCTGGTGTGCAGAAATTGCTTTTCGGCCTCCTCATGGCCTCAAGAAAGTTGCGCCATTACTTTCAAGCACATGAGATCACAGTTGTCACTCGCTTTCCACTGAAGAGGATACTGCAGAATCCAGAAGCAACAGGCAGGATTGTTGAGTGGGCACTGGAACTGTCAAGCTTTGGCCTCAAGTTTGAGAGCACTTCAACTATCCAAAGCAGAGCATTGGCAGAATTCATAGCAGAGTGGACACCAACACCAGATGAAGAAATTCTAGAAACGAGAATCCCCGTCAAGGAAGCAAGCAAAGAGTGGCTGATGTACTTTGATGGTGCCTTCTCGCTGCAAGGCGCCGGTGCTGGCGTGCTACTTGTTGCACCCACCGGAGAGCACCTCAAGTACGTAGTCCAGATGCACTTTCCCAAGGAGCAAGCAACAAACAATACCGCAGAGTATGATGGTTTGCTTGCCGGTCTGAGGATCGCGGCAGACCTTGGGATCAAGAAGCTCATTGTCAGGGGTGACTCGCAGCTTGTCGTCCGCCAAGTGAACAAGAGTTATCAGAGTCCGTTGATGGAAGCCTACGTCGATGAAGTGAGAAAGCTAGAAGAGCACTTTGACGGCCTACAGATGGAGCATGTTCCAAGAGATCAGAACGACATCGCCGATGGCCTGTCGAAGTGTGCCGCACTTAAGTTACCTGTGGAACTAGGGATCTTTGTGCTCAAGCTGACTCAACCGTCTGTAACGCCATCAACTGGACAGATCAAGAAGAGGAAGTTGATTTCTGGTGACTATTTTCCGGCAGAGCTTCCCGAAGCCGCCGCCAAGAGGGTCCCCAAGATCAACACCAAGAGTGCTGAGGAGCAGTCTGCTCCTGCAAGCCCTAGGGTTTGTTCCGTTGAAGCAGACGCTCCCGACGAGTTTTTCTCCGGCAAGCTTGCCGGGGAACGTCAAGCTCCGGCTGAGCCGCAGGTTCTCGCCGTAGAAGCGGATGTTCCCGCAGCAGCAGATGTGCCTTTAGTCCTTGTTGTCGAGCCACAAGCTCCAGCATGGGCACAGCAGATTGTCCATTTCCTTCAAACAGGAGAACTTTCCGAAGAGCAAGAAGAAGCGGAAAGAGTAGCCTGGTAGTCATGTACGTACCAGTTTGTCGACAACACACTGTACAGAAGAAGACTCAACGGCGTGAAATTGAAGTGTATTCACCGGGAAGACGGACAAAAGCTGTTAGCAGAGATACATGGAGGCATATGTGGTCACCACATTGGCGCAAGAGCACTTGCCAGCAAAGCATTCCGGCAAGGTTTCTTTTGGCCGACAGCCCTCCAGGATGCAACTGCACAAGTAACCAAGTGTGAAGCGTGCCAGTTCCATTCCAAGCAGATACACAAGCCAGCTCAAGCTCTCCAGACGATCCCTTTGTCCTAGCCATTTTCGGTCTGGGGGCTTGACATCCTCGGCCCTTTTCCCCGAGCAGTCGGGGGCTTTGAGTACTTGTACGTTGCAATCGACAAGTTCACAAAGTGGCCGGAAGTGGAAGCAGTGAGGAAGGTGACAGCACAGTCAGCAGTCAAGTTCTTCAGGTCGATTGTTTGCCGCTTCGGGATCCCTAACAGGATCATCACCGACAACGGTACGCAATTCACGAGCCGCACCTTCATGCAGTACGTCCAAGATCTTGGCGCTAAGGTCTGCTTCGCTTATGTCGCTCACCCGAGAAGCAACGGTCAAGCGGAGAGGGCAAATGCTGAAGTGCTACGAGGGCTCAAGACCAGGACTTTCGACAGGCTGCGCAAGTGCGGAAGAAACTGGATCGAGGAGCTACCGGTGGTTCTTTGGTCGGTCAGGACGACACCAAATCGAGCCACTGGCCAGACACCTTTCGCTCTAGTCTATGGAGCAGAGGCAGTTCTCCCCACGGAACTCGTATACGGGTCACCTCGAGTGCTCGCTTATGATGAGCTTGAGCAAGAGCAGCTGCGACGAGATGACGCGCTGCTCCTTGAGGAAGACCGTCTTCAGGCTGCTGTACGAGCTGCTCGCTACCAGCAAGCTTTGCGCCGCTACCATAGCCGCAAAGTTAACGCCAGAAGTCTCGAGGCAGGCGACCTTGTTCTTCGGTGCGTTCAGTCCGCCAAGAATTCCAACAAGTTGACGCCGAAGTGGGAAGGCCCTTACCGGGTGAAACGAGTCACTAGGCCTGGCGCTGTCCGCCTTGAGACCGAAGATGGCATTCCGGTGAGCAACTCCTGGAACATTGAGCATCTTCGTAAGTTTTACCCGTAAGGCGCGGTTGCCGGATCCCGTTCCGGCAACCAGCTTTTGTACAAGTCTTGCCGTTGTTGCATGTAATCCTTTGTACAAAGCCAGGCGCAGACCCCGTGCATAAGTAAAACTCATGTGCTGCGCACATCTTGTCAATTTCATGTTTTCTATTTTTTGCATGCGTTATCTGACACTTTGTGCAGCACCTACCCCCGGTAAGCAATAACGAGCCGTAAGGCTCCATATCCTTGTTTTCTCTTCTTTCTTTTTCTCAAGGAAAGGGAGGTTCCCTCGCCCACAAGTTTGCCGGGGGGAAGGAGAAGATAATGGTATGGACCAGGCGTCGTTCAAGAAAGTTCCGCCTTGCTGGGAAGCAAACAACAGAAAAGCTAAGTTGCCAAAGCTTGAGCAATCAGATTTTTAAATTTTTAAGTTATCTTCCTTGAACGACCGTGCTTTGTATGGAAAACCTGTGCGCGGAGGAACCAACTCGTAGCTAGCTGCGCCCTTACTTTGTTTCGAGTCTGCTCAACAACTTAAGTGAGCTGCAACTGGTTGCGACAAGGTTTCTTATCGGTAATGGCACCGCCGGCTGGTTGCTGACGTCCTGCACTCAGCGCTCGCGGCTAAGGTGCCTGCGCCGGCAAATTCCCTAAAAGCGTAGGGCAGAAACATACAAAGGAAGGAATCAAGTAAAGGAAATAACATAGCAATCCTACCCAAAATAGAGTTATATTACAAGATAGCTTGTCGCGGCTCTAACAGATTGTTCTCATAACATGACCAGCAGCGACAAGAAAAGAAGAAAACGGGCGGCCTAATCTACGCGATCGCCCTCAACCCTCTTGATCCCACTCACCTTGTCCACAATGGGTGCGACAAGGGCCTTGAGCGCCTCCAGATCAGCATCCGGAGGCAGGGACTTGAGGACGTTGGTGAGGCTGAGGCCCGTGTTGCGGAAGGCCACCTTCACCAACACCTTTTGAAGAGCTCCCGCGCAGATCTTGCGCGACTCGTCGGCCAGCTGCTTTGGGATCCTCTCCTGGAGTCACTGGAGGGCCGTCGCCACGCCTTTGAAGAACAAAGTGAGCTTGGCACTGGGTTGGAGGTTCTCATCGGAGGGATACCCGAGATCCTCCATCCCCAGCTGCGCCAGCTCCTTGTCAATATCTGTGGCAGCATTCACGAGACCCTCCGTCTAGTGCTCCACGGTCTCCCTAAAAGTGTTTTGGACGGCAGCAGCACTCTCCAGCAGCGCCTTGTCGGCCTTGATATCCTCCTTCAGGGCCACTTCCTGCTCCCTGGCGCCTTCCCGCGTCTTGGTCAAAGTAGTCAGCTTCAACTCAAGATCTGCGTTGGAGTCCTTGGCGGCGCTGAGCTCCTTGCCCTTCTCGGCGAAGCGAACCTGCAGCTCTGAGTTTGCTGTGGGCGTCCTTCTCCCGCTCACGCTTGAGCGCGCCAAGCTCCTCGCCGCTCGCCTTCAGATCGGCCTCCAGCTGCGCCACCTTCGTCTCCAACTCCTTCTTGGCGGCCTCAGCAGCTGCGGCAGCATCCTCTGCTTGCTTGAGAGCTCCACCAAATGATCGCTCGCACGCAGTGAGCTCCTCCTCATGGCTGTCAAGGTTGACTTTCCGCTGCGCCAGCTCGCCCTCCCGCGCGGACAGCTTCTCAGCGGCAAGCCGCTGTTGTTCCTCGACTTCAGCCTTCTCGAGGAAGAAGGCCGTCTGCTCCTCGGCAAGTTGCTCCCGCTCCTCTGCCAGGGACCGGATAGCTGCCTGGTTGAGACCCCGGAGCTCCTCCGCGCGCTTCTCGATGTCTGCTCCCGCCTTCGCGACAAGCGCCTCTCGGGACTCCAGCTTGGCTTGCCGGGCGCGGTAGAGCGACACCAGCTTCTGCAGCAGCCGCTCCTCCTCAGGCTCGCCGCTGCTGCTGCTCGGCGCATCAACTAGCGTCAGCCCAGCAGAGGCGAGCACCTCTCCGTCAAAGCTCTCTCCTTCGACCGGCGCCCTGGAGAGTGACGCCCAGGGGAGATTGATGAAGACGCCATCGTCGGTCTTCAAGTAGACGCCTGGCTGGGGCTCTTCGGAGCCTGACGCTGCAGCAGCGGCGGAAGGGTCAGCGGTCGGCGTAGCGCCTGGCGCTCCTGCGGCCTCAGGGCCATCAGTGCGATCGCCAGACCCCTCGCCAGCTGCTGCGGCGGCAGCTTTGGCGGCCTCTTCGCCGGGAGGGTCGTCAGCGTTGGATGCTTCTTCGGTGGCAGCGGCGTCGTCGGTGGCCTCGGCAGTGTTCTCCTCGCCGGCAACCTCGGTCTCCATCGGCTCTACGGCAGATGGATCTGACGGCCGGAAAAGGGAGAAAAGTCAAGCAAATATCCAAAAAGAAGATCAAAAGAAGAAAAACCCAAGGGAAGTTTCGAAGCGAGGGGATTACCTGCACCGGGTTCTGCAATCGTGGTCTCCGCCGGCGGGGGCCGCTGGTGCTGTCCCTCGCCGGAGAGCTCCCCCTTGCCGGAGGACTCTCCCTTGCCGGAGAACCCCCCCTTGCCAGAGAGCTCCCCCTTGCCGAAGGACTCTCCCTTGCTGCAGAACTCCCCCTTGGCGGCGTAGTTGAAGCAGGTGGCATGTCGGGGGTGGTCTCCGGGCGCTCCTGGTGTGGCTGCTCTGCTCCTATGCAAATCAACGATCAGATATCAGCAAAGAAAGAGCATCCATGCGCACCTAACAGCGGAAAGTGAACCATATACTTACGCTGGGGGCTGCTCTGGAGAATAGTTGCCGGGTCCGGCAAGGAGGTCTCCGGCAGGGTGATCTCAGGCGCACCCTCTGCTGTCGCGGCGGTTTCGTCCTCGACGATAATCACCTCCCGTTGACGTGCCAGGACCTTGGCTCTCTTTGCCGCTCTCTGGGCCAGAGTCCTGAAAAGGGATAAGTTCAGAGTAAGGCAAAAGAGATACAAGACAAAACAGCAAGAATTGAAGGAATACAGGAACAACAAGAATCTTACTCTTCTTCTTCCTCGTTAGAGCTGAGCGCGGAGAAGTCGAAGTCCGGCTCACGTCCAACGCGAGGAGGCGGAGGAGTAGGCTCCCTTGGCCGCTTGGCGGGAGCAGTGGCGGTGGTCTGAGACGACCCCGCTCCGGCTGCCGCCGCGGCGTGAGAAGCGGCAGGAGCAGAAGCGGTGGTCCGGGAAGACCCCGCTCCAGTTGCCGCAGCCGCGCGAGGTGCTCCCGCAGCAACAGTGCTTGTCGCTGTGGAGCGTGTCGCGCGGCGCGGTGGCTGTTGACTCGCCTGCCGCTCCGCTACGTCCCCGGCCTTGCGGAGACGCCTCCTTGGTGGAGCTGGGGGCTCTGCTTGCGGTGAGCTACCTGAAGATGAGGAGGAAGAAGAGTCGATCTCCAGCGAGCCGCTCGTATCCTCGACGGGCTCGCTCGACTCAATGTCATGCCCGGCAAGCTCTTCCTCGTCGGCAAACTCCTCTCGCTCGGCAAGGCTTGCCGCCTCCGCTGCCTCTGCCTCCTCCACAGTGAATCCAAACTCGCCCGCGGCAGCGGCTGCCGCCGCCTCTTCCAGCCTAGTGGCGATGCGCTTCATCTCCTCATCAGTGGTGTCGCGAGTGAGGCCTTTCTTTTCGTCAGAGCGAATCGGCACTTCTTCCAAGCCGTCAAAGAACTCCTGCACGGCGTCATCTGCAGGCTCTTGCCAAGTTGGGTCAATCCCATGCGAGTCGCACAGCGGCATCATTGCGCGAATGCGGCTGAGCGCGGAGTTGTTGCACAGCGGAACGACACCCTTCGGCAACCTGAACACTTCGGGATGTTGAGGGTCGTATTTGAACAGCTCCCGGAGCATTGCGTCAAGTTCCATAAAAGTGAAGTTGAAGTTGAGGCCCGGGCACAGCCTCATGATGTCCGCCGCATTCTCGAACTCCCAGGCGGGTCTCCTCCACTCCTGCAGGGGGGCGATGCGGCGGCGAAGGAAATCTGCACCAACCGCACCTACAGTGAGCCCAGCAAGCCTGAGGCGTTGGATCCGGGCGACAGCAATCTTTAGCCTATCGTCTTCCGGGGCCACGTTGCTCCAATCACTACCGCGCACTACTAGGGCTTGGCGCCGGGCGGTAAAAGGCTGCGGTTTCTCCTCGACAATCCAGCACCAGTCTGCTCTCCATTCCTCCCACTTGCCGCGGAGCTCTCCCTCCAGATAAGCGTCCTTCTTGCCGGCCCTCGAGATCCAGGAGACTCCGCCGGATAAAGGCTCTCCTCTCTCAAATCGGGGCATAAAGAAGTGGCGAAAAAGGGCTACACTGGGATAGACTCTGACAAAGTTTTCGCAGAGATGTGCGAAAACTGCCATGGTCAGAACGGCATTGGGGGTGAAGTCAAGGAGGCGGAACCCGTAGGTGTTCATAATGTCGCAAAAAAATTCAGAGAAAGGCGGGCAGAGCCGCAGTAGAAGAACAAGGCGAAGAAAGGGTATCCATTCGGAGCCATTTTCCAAGCGACGGCTGGAAGTATCTTCATGCGCGGGTGCGCCCGCATCTCCCCCGACTAGAAGAGGTAGTAGTACTCCCTTAGCTCCCTCGCGGCAAGCTTGGG
>LR738713.1:189589706-189601525 GCA_902687465.1 Secale cereale | reverse complement strand
ATATTGTTATTAACGATTATCGTCACGCGTATATGTGTGTGATCATATATAACACAATGAGCTGGATCGCGTGGAGTCTTGTATGATAATTTTATATCTTATTTTCCTAGTGAATGCCTTTTTTCAAGTCAAACTACCTTCAGACAATATATTTATACTGTTGTCAATCACGCATGTTTTAGAAATATTAACAACATGCGACACTGGCTACAAAGACACATGGCTTCGTGATATTTACAGACGTTCTCCTAAAAATAGGTGTTTCTGAAAAATGGCCATGTCTGAACTATTTGTTCCATGTCTGAACTGTTTGGGAATGGTTGTTGTTGATGTACGAAATATTAGTTCCATGTCTGAACTGTTAATGCTATATGTTGTGTTAATGCTTTATTTGGGAATTAATATTTCATCACATAGTTTAGTTTTTTGAGGTGACATAGTTTAGTAGAATGATAGCATACATGGAAAAATTAATAATGGATTTCATCACGACCATCTCACTAAAGTCCATTAGATAAGACTCAAAACTTTGTTTTGAAGCCCACCGAACATTTTTTATGCTTTCCCAACCCGCTGATCTTTTTTGTGATGCCACAAATCGTTGCAGAATATGGACATACGTACTAACGGTCAAATGTGTCGCCTAAAACAAGGATAGAATGTCACCAATGCACCCAAGGGGACTACCCTGGAAGAGAAAAAGCTGGTGATGATTGGACATGAGAGAAATGATTTTTAGCGATGTTTCCTGGTTCGTCGCCAGGGTTTTTGTCACTGAATAAACAACATTTGTAGTGGGTGTGTGTAATAAATTTCATAAAACATGTCATTTTTTAACCATAGCATCTTGGTGCCATGCCATGACATCAAGCAAGGTTCCATGTATTTCTGATCATTTTTTATTTTTTGGGGAATTTAAAAGCCATGGTACTCAATGTTTGTGTAGAAGCCGTTACACTAATATGTTTGAAAATTCCTTAAAATTTACTACATAGGAGATTTACTTACACACTAGGACACAAATATGATTTTTCAACCCTTGATGATTTGCTTTTGCATGTACATGTAGTTCAAATTATAATTACGACCATTGTATGGCTAGAAACTCACTTAATGCCTTAAAAAGGTCAAATGAACCCAGAAATTTCCAAATTTCAACATGACAGTTGTATTGGTGCATGTTAACGGTATATTTTTGAAGTCCGTACCATCGCTTCGTTATCAAACATGCATTATATTGTTCCCTCTCGGAACCACGAGTCTTCTCGAAAGATGCTTCGATTTTTGAGAGGTGTGTGTTGGAACTTCCGTCAAATAAGAAAATTCGTTTACCACATCATCTTCATGCCATGACATGACATCAAGCAAGGTTTCATGTATTTCTGGTCATTTTTGAATTTTTGGAAATTTAAAAGCCAAGGTACTCAATGTTCGTGTCCAAGCCATGACACCAATATATTTGAAAATTCCTTCCAATTATTACACAAGACATTAACTTGCACACAAGAACACATATATTATATTTCAACCATGATGGTTTGCTTTTGCAAGTACATGTAGTTCAAATTTGAATTACGACCATTATATGGATAGAAACCCACTTAATGTCTTAAAAAGGTCAAATGAACCCTGCAAATTTCCAAATTTTAACATGGCAGTTGTATTATTTCATGCTAATGGTAAAAAAAATTGAAGGCCATATGAGAAAGCGACTGCTAGTTTGTCATCAAACATGCATTATTCCATTTCGGAACAACGAGTCTTCTCGTGAGATGCCTTGATTTGTGAGAGGTGTGTGTCAAAACTTTCGTCAGACAGGCCAATTTTTTTACCACAACATCTTGGTGCCATGTCATGACAACAAGCAAGGTTTCATGTATTTCTGACAACTTTTGATTTTTTTTGCAATTAAACAGCCATGGTACTCAATGTTTTTTTCCAAGCCGTGGCACAAATATGTTTGAAAATTCCTTCCACTTTACTGCATAGGGCATTTACTTGCACACAAGGACACAAATATGATTTTCCAACCCATGATGGTTTGCTATTGCATTTAAATGTAGTTCAAATTTGAATTACGACCATTATATGGGTAGAAAATCACTTAATTTCTTAAAAAGGTCAGATGAACCCTGAAAATTTCCAAATTTAAACATGACTGTTGTATTAATGCATGTTAAGAGTACAATTTTTCCGTACAATTATAACACCATATGTTGCCACTGTACTCAAAATTAGTCTTTCACAGCTAATACAAAAAATCAAATCCATCACACATAGTTTGTTATAGGAACCGTTTGCGATGAAATTTCGTGGGTCTACTTATGTCTTCCTCCATAAGGTTCGCCGGCTTCGTCTGTCAAGCATCGTTCATCACAGAATCCACAAATCCCCGATCCACATTCCCCAATCCCTTCTTACAAAGAATGACGCCGTGGACATGCTTCATGAGGGCCCGTACAGTTATTGCTTCCACCCCGAGAAGATCCACCTCCTTCGGGAGCGCGGCTGCCTATGCCGAGAGCGCGTCCGCATCCACCGGGAGGGCATCTGCGGTAGGAGACAGGGCAGCTGCAATAGCCGAGATGACTTCAGTAGCTGATGCAGCGTCGGCTTAAAACGTCAAGCGCACTCGAGCAGCCGTCTGTGCCGCGTGGGTCACCCTCGCCTTGGTCGAGGCCATCCACGCCCAGATCGAGGATGCCCACGCCAAGATATTCTAGGACTCCTCGGAGTCTAGCATGCACCCCATGTCTAAAGAGGTGGCCAAGATCCTTGCCGACAATGCAGCTGCAGAGGCCAGGGAGCCCCTGCTTCCTTGTGGGATCGCCAAGCGGGAACTAGAAATGCAGGGGGCGTCGGAGAGCAACGAGCGCCGAGAGGAGGAGTTGTGCATGGATAAGAAGGAGGTTGAGAAGTGCTTGTCTATCGAGGAATCGGCGGTGGAGTACCAATGCGAGCTCTCGCGCTGCCACTACTACGAGTACTACAACATCGAAGGCGACACCGAGGACGAGCACGATGCCGCATTCCAGTTCAGCCTGGGGGACGCGGTGTCCACCAATGTCAGAATGTTTCCGGGACAAGTCATCGACATCTCATCTTACACCAGTGAGGCATAGGGCGGTGCGTCGACGACTTTGTTAAAATCATGCATACTTAACCTTTATTTATAATGTTGGTCTTTAGTTAGAGCAATGTTTAGCTCAACTGGCTCTGTTTAATTATTAAACTTGTTCGATTCAGTAAGTGTGGGGTGTGTGTGTGTGTGTGTGTGTGTGTTGTAGGCTCTTTTGTGTACCCAGATTAGCAAGTGATGTTAAATTATAAAATGACGTGGATGAGCATTGTACCCAGGAAAATTTGGACCAAATTTTGAATTCTCAAACTCATCACATGTGTGTATATTAGAAGAATCGCCCGCGACGCACAAATTTGTTCAAAGTGAATGGTGCCCGATGATGCTCTCGGCGTAAAGTTTCCCTCCACCTCCCTTGCTTGCTCGCTCCCACCGTCTTGCATCCGACCGACGTGGACGTCGTGGTCTTCTTGAATGACCTCTCCTGCGGTTTATCCTCCCCCGGTGACTCTGTCGCCAGCCTGGCATGCCTCTCTCCTCTCTCTCGCTCCACTAGTCTTAGGTTTATGATTTGGAATTAAGTATTTTGACGCGACAGCTGATTTGAGCCATTTCTTCCTCTTGTAGCTCCCTAGGACAATCATTTGCTAGGAATGGAGCGGGGTAGCTGAAGATCCGCCTGCTCGTTGTCAGCATCAATCTCCATGTGTGAAGTTAGTGGCTTTTGAATCTGTGGAAAGTGGGAGGAAGTTTCTGACATGTGTAGAGAAGGTTAGCCCCACTTTTGTTGTTAGAAATCATTTGTTAGATGTGATTCAAACACAGTCACCATGCTATGTTTTTCTCAATGTGATTAAGACATTGTCATGGTTCTACCTATTATCTAAAAATGTCGCATCTCATCAGCGGTGCCCTGAGGAAACTATTTGGCAGTGCTTTAGCAATTTTTGCAGCAAACATTTCTCCACACATCCGATCAGCCAAGCAGGAAAATACTAATACTTTATGGCATGAAGGAACTAGGCATCATAGTAACTTGGTGCTCCGGTTCCTTGAAATTTTCCTCTAGCATCCGCTAGCAGTGCAGGGTACGAGTGCCAAATGTAGTAATGACTGATTTCGCACCGATTTTGGCCTGCATAGTGGAGGGCCTTAGTGCTATGAGTTCTATGTTATTAAAATTGTGCATGTACATACATGTTAGTATTAATTTGATGTCATTTAAACACTGTCGATTTATTGTTGCAGTTATATTTAGCTTCCTCATAAACGGTCAATTTGTTATTATACATGACTAATAACTTATAGCGTTGTTGTAGTTAAGTATAGCTTGTAATGTTCCTGAATTTGATTGCTATCTCAGTAATAATTAATCAATTTGCACATTGAACTTCTAGAAAGATATGTCATAATTAATGTGTTTCTTTAGTTTTTCAAAATATGTATGTGGTAATTTTCTAATTTGCTAGAAACCCATTTTTCGACAGTTGTAATGGATTTTGTTTTAAATATTATAGGATGAACGTAAGTGTTCTTAACTAGAGCGGTTTGATCAAAAGTGGCCACAGTGTTTGAAGATGTGCCTATCAAAGCTTTGGAGCATATATGAGGAAGAGAATAGAGATAGGCTTAGAGAAAATGGTGTCAATGCTGAACAATATTTCAAGATATGTTAAAAAAGAGGGAAGAAAAGAGCACAACGAGAATGAGATCAGAGTTTTTAAATTAGACTTTGCTAAGATGATGTTTGAGAAGTAGGAGGCACTTTCTTTTGGGGATGTTCCCTAGAACCAAGACCCATCGTTTGCCAAGACCCGAACAGAGAGCGAACAAGCTCCATGGGCCAGGAGCTTTGCTGGGTGTGGAGGAAACAAGAAGGCCCAAGGCCTGGCGAGATAGTCGCCTAGTGGGCCGACTTACAAAGAAGCTTTAGATGGGAGATTCCTTAACTTGGGAAGAAAGATGAATATATAATTAGACTAGGATCCAGGTTGGTCGTATGACCCAAAGTCTCATGTAAACCCGGGACTTACCCTATTATGTAAAGGGGAGATCCTAGGACGAAATGACTAAGTTGCAATCTCTCAAAAGTTAGGTTAGCGAATCCACACCCTTGTAATCGAGATCATCATCAATATCAATCAGGCAGGAAGTGGGGCTTTACCTCCACTGTGAGGGGCCGAACCTGGGTAAACTTGTGTCCTTCATTCCCGATCAACCCCGTCCAAGCAACCATCTAGCTGTGATGGCCTCCAGACTTAGTCCTATCACGAGGACTGATACATCTCCATCATATCTATATTTTTTATTGTTCCATGCCAATATTATACAACTTTCATACACTTTTGGCAACATTTTATATTATTTTTGAGACTAACATATTGATCAAGTGCCCAATAACAGTTCATGTTTGTAGCATGTTCTTTGTTTCGCAGAATATCCATATCAAACAAAGTCCAAACGCCATAAAAATTTACAAATATTTATTTTGCAGTATATGTGAATTTTAGGAAGAAGAACCAACGCATGACGGTGCTCGAGGGGCCCACTAGGCACCAGGGCATGCCCTAATAGGTAGTGCGCACCTCGTATGGAGGTTGCTGCCCTTCTTTCACTTCATGAAATATAATTTATGGATAAAAGTCCTCACAAAATTACAGCCCAATCGGGGTTACGGATCTCTGGATATTTAAGAAACAGTGAAAGGCCAGAAAGCGGGTTCACGAAACAGAAGAGAAACAGAGAGAGGTCCAGTCTAGGAGGGGCTCTCGCCCCTCCACCGCCATGGCAGCCATGGACCAGAGGGGGAATCCTCCTCCGATATAGGGGTGCAAGGAAGAGGAAGAAGGAAGGGGGGCTCTGTCCCTATGGCGCCGGAGTGCCACCGAGGCAAAGGATCGTGACGGTGATCTACATCAACAATCTTGCTACCGTCAACACCAACTTTCTCCCCCTCTATGCAGTGGTGTAATACATCTTCTACCCGCTGTAATATCTACCACAACATGGTGCTCAACAACGTATATATATTATTATCCAATGATATGTGGCTATCCTATGATGTTTGAGTAGATATGTTTCATCCTATGGGTTGATTGATGATTGTGACTTGTTTGAGTTGTATGTTTTATTTTGGTGTTGTGTTATGGTGCCCTCCGTGTCAGCAAGCGTGAGGGATCCCCATTGTAGGGTGTTTCATAATGCTCATGATTCGCTTATGGTGGGTGGCTAGAGTGATAGAAGCTTACACCCGAGTAAGGGGGTGGATGCGCATGGGAGTAAAGACGACTTGATACTTAATGCTATGGTTGGGTTTTACCTTAATGATCTTTAGTAGTTGTGGATGCTCACTAGAGTTCCAATCATAAGTGCATATGATCCAAGTAGAGAAAGTATGTTAGCTCATGCCTCTCCCTCATATAAAATTGCAATAATGATTACCGATCAAGTTATCGATTGCATAGGGACAAATAACTTTCTTATGAAAAGAATCTCTCTACTAAACAACTAACTTTATTATCTTGCAAAGTACTCCTAGTTTTATTCTGGCAAAGTAGTTCTATCATCACACCTATATTTATAGTCAAAAAAGATCACACCTATAAAATAGTTTCATACTTGTTCTAGGTAAAGCAAATGTTAAGTGCGCGTAGAGTTGTACCAGTGACCGATAGAACTTGAAGGGAATATAAATTCTACCTTTAGCTCCTCGTTGGGTTTGACACTCTTACTTGCCGAAAAAGGCTACAAACGATCCCCTATACTTGTGGGTTATCAAGACCTTTTTGTGGCGCCATTGCCGGGGAGCAATAGCGTAGCGTGAATATTCTCATGTGTGATTGTTTGCTTTATCACTAAGTCGATTTTATTTTCCGTCCTAAGTTGTTTTATATCTTTAGTTATGGATAGAACACGAAATACCAAAAAATAGTTGTACTTGCTACTCATGGAGATGGGGAACCTCCTAAAACCCTCGATGCTAGTTATGTGGAAACAATTATTTACTGCTTTGATAATCCTAATAAATCTCCATTTAACTTGATAATGGGATATACCTTGGATCACTTGGAATACTTTAGGGATTATCACTTGTCTCAAAAGGGGATACACTTATGGGATCAATTAATATATTGCAATGGTATGCTTGGAATTTATACTTGAGATATGATTATACTTTCTACTCTAGGACGAAGGCTCCACACCTTCCCTTTACATGTGAATTTAATGATAATTAAACCTTGGCTTCTTATGCTAAAGGTATATATGATTACTATGATGTGGAATGCATAGAAGAATTTGTTGCTTTTAAGGATGCTTGTTAAATTAAATGTTTGTTTGATGAGTATGAAGATTGTGATGATGATGTCTACATATCTAATTTTTTTTACTATACTTAAATATTGTTTTGAGAATTATAAATACAATGCTAATATTGATGCATTTATTGAGAAAGTCTCTGATGTCCAAGAAGACACTAATATTTTGCAGGAACCTATGGAAGAAGAAATTGTTTACACTGTGAGCTCATTGGATGAAAAAGATGACGAGGAGAGGGAAGAACAAAAGGAGGAAGAGAGGATTAGCTACCTGTTCCCACCTTCTAATGAGAGTAACTCTTCAACTCATACATTGTTTTATTTCCATTCGTGCTTACCGAAGGATGAATGGTATCATAATTGCTATGATCCCTTAGATTCATTTGAAATTCCCTTTTTGATGAAATTATTTGATGCTTGCTATGCTTGCGGCTAAGATGCCAATTTGAATTATGCTTATGGAGATGAACATGCTATAGTTCCTTATGTTAAAAATGAAATTGTTACTATTTGATGACCCACAAGTATAGGGGATCTATCATAGTCCTTTCGATAAGTAAGAGTGTTGAACCCAACGAGGAGCAAAAGGAAATGACAAGCAGTTTTCAGCAAGATATTCTCTGCAAGCACTGAAATTATCGGTGACAGGTAGTTGTGTGATAAGATAATTTGTAACGGGTAACAAGTGAAAAAAGTAACTAACGTGCAGAAAGGTGGCCCAATCCTTTTTGTAGCAAAGGACAAGCCTGAACGAACTCTTATACAAAGAAAAGTGCTCTCGAGGACACATGGGAATGGTTGTCAAGTTAGTTTTCATCATGCTCATATGATTCGCGTTCGTTACTTTGATAATTTGATATGTTGGTGGACCGGTGCTTGGGTGCTTCCCTTCCTTGGACAAGCCTCCCACTTATGATTAACCCCTCTCGCAAGCATCCACAACTAAAGAAGAATAATTAAGATAAATCTAACCATAGCATGAAACATATGGATCCAAATCAGCCCCTTACAAACCAACGCATAAACTAGGGTTTAAGATTTTGTCACTCTAGCAACCCATCATCTACTTATTACTTCCCAATGCCTTCCCCTAGGCCCAAATAATGGTGAAGTGTCATGTAGTCGACGTTCACATAACACCACTAGAGGAAAGACAACATACATCTCATCAAAATATCGAACGAATACCAAATTCACATGATTACTTATAACAAGACTTCTCCCATGTCCTCAGGAACAAACATAACTACTCACAAAGCATATTCATGTTCATAATTAGAGGGGTATTGAATATCATTAAGGATATGAACATATGATCTTCCACCGAATAAACCAACTAGCATCAACTACAAGGAGTAATCAACACTACTAGTAACCCACATGTACCAATCTGAGGTTTTGAGACAAAGGTCGGATACAAGAGATGAACTAGGGTTTGAGAGGATATTGTGCTGGTGAAGATGTTGATGGATATTGACCCCCTCTCGATGAGAAGATTGTTGGTGATGACGATGGCTTCGATTTCCCCTCTCGGAGGGAAGTGTCCCCGGCAGAACAGTACTGCCGGAGCCCTAGATTGGTTTCGTCCAAGTTCCGCCTCGAGACGGCAACGCTTCGTCCCGAAAATCTCCTTATGATTTTTTCCAAGTCAAAACACTTGACATAGCAGAATATGGGCTTCGAGGCCTGCCAGGCTGCCCACAAGGCAGGGGCGCGCCCAGGGCGGTAGGGCACGCCCCCACCCTTGTGGATGGCCGGTGGCCCCCCTCTGGTGCGTTCTTCGCCCAATATTTTTTATATATTCCAAAATAATTCTCCGTGAAGTTTCAGGACCTTTTGAGTTGTGCAGAACAGGTATATCAGATTTGCTCCTTTTCAAGTCCAGAATTCCGGCTGCCGGCATTCTCCCTCTTCGGTAAACCTTGTAAAATAAGAGAGAAAAGGCATAAGTGTTGTACCATAATGTGTAATAACAACCCATAATGGAACAAATAATTATATAAAAGCATGATGCAAAATGGACGTATCAACTCCCCCAAGCTACCTCGCTTGTCCTCAAGCAAAAGCCGAAATCGAAAAATATGTCCACATGTTTAGAGATAGAGGTGTCGATAAAAATTAAAATACGTTCATGAGAGCATCATGATCATCCTTAGAACATCAACATATGTTGTCATTTATATATATATATATATATATATATATATATATATATATATATATATATATATATATATATATATATATATATATATATATACAGCCGGTCTATTCTCATAACATTATGAGAATAATATTCTCATAACACTTCCGCACTACACGCACAACGCGACGGCACTGCAACACAACGAAAGGTGAACTTTCGTTTCGAGAAAACTGTACGTGTTGTTTTTTGTGTACCTTTTTTGCTCTAGTTTGTTAACCGTTTATCGGAATTATGCGTGTAATATACCGTTGAAAATCTATGGAGTAGACGCAACTTCGCCATGTTTAACACTTTTCAAAATTCATCATAGTTTAAGAGCAGTTTCGAAAATCGTGCGGCTCACAACGAATGGCAGCGAGCGTTTTTTTGCGTTTTCTTCTAAACTGCTCGCTGAAATGAACCAAACGATATACCGTTGGATAGATATCGTCGAGGCGCATCTTTTTCATATCTATTGTTTTTTTCAAATTCGCTACGGTTTAAGAGCAGTTTTGAATTTAACAAATCGCGGAATTATGTTTGTTCGAATTTTTTGCAATTTTCGGTACTGTTTTAGCTTCAGTTTTTTAACCGATTTATCGAAACGAGGCGTGTGATACACCGTTGGAAAGCTATGAACGAGGCGCAACTTCCATATGTTGAAATGTTTTTGAGATTCCTTACGGTTTTTAGTAAATTTTGAAAATCGTGCGGCTGACTTCGAAGGGCAGCGGCCGTTTTTTCGTGAATTTTTTACAAAACGTTGTTCGAAATGATCCAAATGATACACCGTTGGAAAGATATCATCGAGACGCTACCTTTTCATGTAGAACACTCCCTCTAATTCATTACGGTTTAAGAACAGTTTTGAAAATACAAAACGCGGACACTCTGTTTTTCACGACAACAAAATCGACGCGTGCACTGCATCGGACAGAAAAGCGCACCGCTTCAAACTGAAAACCGCACTGCATCAGACGCAAGAAAAGGGCCTGTTTTTTTATGTGCGTGCACCGGGAGAGTGGACGAGAGGGCTCAGTGAGTGAACTCCATATTTTTTTTCTATTTCCTCTTTACTGCATGCGCAAAGATAGTGTACTGCAATTTTTCTTTTGGCAAAACGTTTTTAAGTTTGCACGGTTGAGGTTATTGAACTACAGTATTACTTGTTGCCTTTCTTTCTTATTTTTTCATGAATGTTTCGTGACTGCAAACACGAGACAACTGTACTGCATGATTCGTTTTGTCTTTCCTCATTATGTTTTGTCAAGGTGTCCGGAGTGCATAGTCGAGGCAAGTGCACTACATTGCGTTCTATATTTTTTTTGTCAACAAGGGCTTGCTGAATTTGTTTTTCTCGACAATTTTTTCAACAAACTAAAATACCACTCGGGCATGAGGGTATCAAGTTGAAGGGTTGTTGACCAGCGCACTGCATTTGGAAAATCATCGTACACATAAAAACACCATTTTGCACTGCATGTCCACGCGGTCTAAACTGCATGCTAAAGTCTCAATAGCACCATGTTTCCCCCGGAACTGCAATCAAATGAGTCACTGCAGTTTCATGATTTATGTAAAGTCTCCAAGCACAAAAAGCACCGACTGCACTGCATGTGCACATACCTGAAACTGTATTTTTTGAATAGTCTCATCGCAAAACACAAAATGAGTCCCTGTAACTTTTATACACAAAATCCTCAAACAAAAAATGGACAATTTGCAAGGACGGCGAGCTGCAAGCGCGTCACCGGCGGACTGCAACGACTCCCAAAGATGAAGGGACGACCACCGACGACACCGAAGGAACCACGACGGCACGGCGGAACCATGGTGGCTCGCCGTGGTTCGGATCTGACAACGAGGGACCTCGTCGGAGGTTGCGGCGCTCGCGTCCGGCGGGGAGGGGTCGTGGTCGCATCAGATCCGGCGAGGGGGCATGGTGGCCTGAGCCACTGGAGGTGGGTAGGCCCCCGTCGGGGTCGGGGCTCGCCGCGGGAGTCCGGCGAGGTCGAGTTTGACGAGCGCGTCCACCGACAGGGGAGGAGGCCATGGAGAAGGCACGGGAGGGCAGGGGGCCTCAGATCCGTCGGTTGCCGGAGTCCAGATGGAGGAATAGGGGAAGGGGAAGGGCTCGCGCTGGGGTAGGCAGGGCTTCTGGGCGGCTAACGATGGATGTGGAGGTGGTGGTGGAGGCCACGGTGGCCGGTGCCAGCGGGGAAGATGGTGGGAGGTGCGG
>LR738713.1:189474834-189576513 GCA_902687465.1 Secale cereale | reverse complement strand
CGCTCAATGAGCAAGAAGCCCCCAAGTGGCCATAAGGGTCGGCATGTAAGTTGGACCAAGAGGGTAGGCTATGCTCAATGAGCAAGAAGCCCCCAAGTGGCCATAAGAGTCGGCATATAAGCTGGACCAAGAGGGTAGGCTATGATCAATGAGCAAGAAGCCCCCAAGTGGCCAAAAGAACAGACAATAAAGACTCAAATATTTTGAAATGAAATGGCAGAGGCCCCGAATTTTCAGGGATGCCGGCTTTATTATACTGATCAAAATATATACATTGATGAAGGTATGTACAACATAAGAGCTGGCGGCTCAAGTGTAATATGGTCGCAGATGAGCAATGTTCCATGGCCGGTGGGTCTCCTCCTCCGATGTGTGCGAGTCCTTGTTTTCTTGAATATCAATGAGGTAGTATGCCCCGTTGTTCAGATTTTTGCTGACCACAAAAGCCCCATCCCAAGGCGGGGATAATTTGTGCATATCTATTTCATCCTGGATGAGCCGGAGCACCAAATTGCCTTCTTGAAAGGTTCGAGTTTTTACCCGGCAGCTATGACAGCGACGCAAATCTTGCTGGTATATCACCAAATGAGCCGCCGCAAGATCACACTCTTCATCCAACAATTCAAGATCATCCTGACGTGCTTTTTCATTATCAGCTTCAACGTAAGTGTAATGCCCAAGATGGGACTATATCTCCTACGTGTCGAGGCACGACTTAAAGATATAAGCCCATTCTGGAATGATCGCAAGTTTGGTACCTTTGCACATCTCATGTAACAATAGGGATGGAAAACTGAAAAGATAGTTGGCTTACGCTCGCCACGTCACACAAATACATAACATGTTCAAACATCATTCAGATAAACATCACAGCCCATCTAAGGGTAAAGATCCAAATGACAAGATACCAAACATAACTTAAACCACAGGTCTAGATCGAATCCTAGTAGAAGCTCTACTGATCAACCGGATAGTTCACATTGTAACGGCTACGTTCCTCGTCGTACTCCCAGCCTAGCTCTGTGCCATCGCCTGTGTAGCTCACCATCGTACCTGCATCTGGTGTGTTGAAGTAACTGTGAGCCACAGAGGACTCAGCAATCCCGTTCCCGGGTAACACGACTATCCAAGACTTGGGTGTGGAACAAGGCTGAAGAAAGAACAAGAGTTTGCAGCAGCACTAGCACTAACTTACGTAAAAGAGAGCGAGAAGAGAAGGTGCCTCGGTCGAGAGATGATCACGAAGTGATCCTAACTAAAACAAATCAAACATAACCCCACTGTGTTCACTTCCCGAATCCCTTTCGGAAAATGACCGTCACGGTACTCACGCTGGTAGTGTATTGGAACATGGTGTCAAGTTTTCTACAACCGGATATTAACAAGCTCCCATCTGCCACATAACCGCGGGCACGGCTTTCGAAAGTTCAAAACCCTGCAGGGGTGTTCCAACTTGGCCCATGACAAGCCGACGATCCGCGGAGTCGCAACTCCAAAGTGGGAAGGCCCGAGTATCCTCGGAATCCCGTGCTCAAGATACTTCGACTAAGGTAAGGCTAATCCAGCAAATCCTCCCGGCGTGCCGACACCCTGATAGTAGCCGCGCGTATCTAGTCTCAGGCCACGACCGGATGAGCGTTACGTACAGATACCGAAGATCCCAGCGAACTGGGTGGCACCGCAAGTGGCTCTAGTGCGGACCAACACTCAAATCGAGCACTGGCCCAGGGGGGTTGATTAATTAATCCTCGGGTTAATTACCCCCTCGGTAAGTTTTTAGTTGTTTAGGCGAATAGTACCAATGTTGGGACTTGCTGGAAAAGACTTAGCACTTAGCGGTTTATCGAGGGGGTCCCATAACCCCAACCGTGTGAGGAACGCATAATCAAGGAACATAACACCGGTTTATACGGTTCCTAGGCGGCATGAGTGGAACAAATCACCAAGCAAAAGGCTTAGCCTTCCACCCATTACCAATATATAGATGATTTCATTTAATAATTAATATAGTGTGATATCCCAACAAGCTTCAACAAGAAGCAAGAATCTTCAATCTTCACCTGCAACTAACAATGCTATAAGAGGGGCTGAGCGAAACCTACGTATAGCCAATCAAGGGTTTGCATAGGTAGGGTGGTTAAACCGGTTCATGGTTACAATAGGAGGCTGACAGGAAAACATGGGCATCGGGCAAAACTATAGAACGAGACTTCTAGCAATAGGCAAAGATAGTAATGTTATAAGGGTTTGGTCATCTTGCCTGAAGAGTTGTCGATGTGATCGTAAGAGGGGTCCTCGTTCTCAACCTCGGTAGTAACCTCGTGCTCGTACTCGTACTCGGTCTCAGCTTCCGGCTCTACTCAAACACAAGAACACAAGGCAACGAATCAAACAATATGCAATGCGCAGAAAAATACTGGATGCATGGATGATGCACTATGGAAGCAAAACAGATGCACTATGGAAGCACAGAAAGTCTACTTAGGAAGCACAGTGTTACAGCACAACAATATGCATTAAGCAAAATGCTTCAAAACATGATAACAATAGGTTAATATGAATCTACATGCAAAAATACACAAGTTTCATATAGGACTTGCTCAAAACGGAGCAACGGGCTAAAAGTTACACCCGAAACAATAAACATGCACAAGCTGAAAATAACAGCCACATAGCAACTTCGGAGCAAGAGATAAATAGCCTACATCACTCAAACATCATGGCAATGAGCATGGACATAAACTAGACATATCCTACAGCAAACAATTCCATTGGATCATCCCCAAAGGAGCCATGGATCAATAGCAACAAGCTATGACATATTGAACTTGACAACAAAATCCTGACAGCAGTAATTTGTTGCAACTTGGGAGCAAAAGTTAAATATGCTACAGCCACCCAAATAAGCATGTGAGAGCATGAATGAATAGCCAACAACTTATACAACAAGGAATCATCAAGAGTCACCCCAAAACTAGCATGGATTTGCCTAGAACAACAAGCAAACATGGCATCTAGAAATTACAGATTCCAGACTTAGTGAAATTTCACTAAGTGTTAAAACAGCAGTTTCATCATGGCATCTTTGAGAGCAAGTTTAAGTCACCTCAAAGCATATCAAGACAAGTGGTAAGCACCACAGCAAAGTACACATGATGGTGAATCCCAAACATCGAAGCATGCATCAAGGGGACAAACACATCAATAGCAACGAGCTCCTCTACGAGGCATCTCGTAACAAGTTTAACGACATAACAACCACATAGCACTTTGCAAAGGAGATAAACATGGCAAGAAGAAATCTATCATGCAAACTTAAGCAACCAACATGTAGAGCATAACATGATGAACACGTGGACATATCATTTGCTTCATTTGGATAAACATGCACCAAGTTATCACATTGCAAAGATGGCATGAAAACAACAACTAACAGCAGTTTATAACAAGTAGCACTCTTCCAGCAGATATTTAAACATCTAGATGACCCCAAACATGCATGGCACAATGGAACAAAACGTAGTACATGTCTCCATGATCATTTTGACATATCATTTGCTCAAATCGGACCAACACACAAAAAGTTATCCACGTTGCAAAACAGCATCAGACAACTAAAATTCTACAGACTTAGAGGAAAATCAAACTTCTCAGGCAGATCTGGTCAACGCGGGCCGGGCGGTCAAACGGGCTGGATCCGGGCGCGGAGGATCGGGCTGGACCCGCGGGGTGGCCGGGTCGGGTCCGCCGGGCGCTGGAGCGACGGATCGAGATCGGGGGCTCCTCCCCCGATCCGATCAAGGTGGCGGCGGCGGCGGCCTTCGATGGCGAGGGCGAGGGGGCCCGGTGGCGGTGGAGCGGCCCCGGCGACGGGAGGTGGCGGTGGCCGGTGCCTGGCCGAGGCGGCGGGGCGGCGAGGGCGAGGCCGGCGGCGGGGGTCGCGATGGAGGCGCGGGGCGCCGGCGGGAGGAGGAGGGAGCTCCGGCGGGCGGCGAGGGGAGTCCGGCGCGGCGGCGGTGAGGAGCTCCGGCGGCTGGCGGCGGGGAAGAAAAAGGGCGGCAGCCGGAGGTAGAAGATGGCTCGGCGGGGCCCGCGCGTCGGACGGAAGCACCGGCGGCGGTTCGGAAGCGCGACCGCAGCACTACGGAAGCATGGTTTCCTGGGACGTCGGAAGCACTGTTTTTCAACGGTGGAAGCACCGGGGATCAACGGTGGAAGCACCGGCGGCGCACTGTGGAAGCATTAGGGTTTCTGGACGCAAATTTTGGGGGAAGTGGACGTTTATATAGGCACAAGGAGCTAGGGTTGTCCAAATGAGGTGAGGTTTTCAGCCACACGAGCAGAATTAGATGGCCTAGATGAAGGGAGGGGTTTGGGTTGGTTTGGTGGGCTGTTGGAGGGGTGTCTTGGGCCTCAGAGAGGGGGTACTTTCAGCCCACGAGAATAACTGTTGGGGTAGCAAACGAACTCCAAACGCGACGAGATTTGACAGGGGGGTTACACACACCAAAACAACATCGCACGACAAGACTCACACCAAAACGGAAACATTACACGGCCAAACACCAAAGTAGGCCTCGGGGATGCCACGGACACGTGAGGGGGCTCCGGAACTCGAAACGGACAACGGAAAGGAACGAGTGGGACCGGATGCAAACGACAACACAAATGCAATGCGATGCACATGACTACATGATATGAATGAATGCCACACACACACACACAACAAAACGATGAAAACCCAAAAAAACAAAGAACCCGGAATGGAATAGATGGAGCCAAAGATATATATATTGCCCAAAAGGGAAAGTATTACATCCGGGGCATTACAAACTCTCCTCTACTACAAAAAGATCTCGTCCCGAGATCTAGGACTGGAAATAGGAAGGGTACTCGGAACGAAGATGATCTTCTCGTTTCCACGTAGCTTCTCGGTCGGTATGGTGTGACCACTTGACTTTCAAGAATTTGATGGACTTGTTGCGGGTCTTGCGCTCAGTTTCTTCGAGAATAGCAACTGGGTGCTCTCGGTAAGACAAATCTTGTTGAAGATCAATCTCTTCAAACGGAATCGTGCGTTCAGGAGTCTTGAAGCACTTGCGGAGTTGAGACACATGAAACACATCATGAACATTGGCGAAGTTGGAAGGGAGCTCAAGTTGATAGGCTAGATCGCCTCTTTTGCCAAGGATCTTGAAAGGCCCAACGTATCTAGGAGTAAGCTTTCCTTTGATACCGAATCTTTGGGTGCCTTTCATAGGAGAAACACGGAGGTAGACATGATCCCCAATGTTGAAGGCCAAACCACGATGCTTGCCGTCATAGTAGCTCTTCTGACGCGACTGAGCAGCCTTGAGATTCTCACGTATGACTTTGCACATTTCTTCGGCTTCTGAGATCAAGTCATTGCCAAGAAGTTGACGTTCACCTGTCTTGGACCAGTTGAGAGGGGTACGACACTTTCTGCCATAGAGGATTTCAAACGGAGCTTTGCCGGCACGTGCTTGGAAGCTGTTGTTGTAAGAGAACTCGGCAAACGGAAGGCAATCTTCCCATTTCATGCCAAAAGATATGACACAGGCTCTGAGCATGTCTTCTAGAATCTGATTCACTCTCTCGACTTGACCACTAGTCTGAGGGTGAAATGCAGTGCTGAACCTGATCTTAGTGCGCATGGCAGACTGAAAGGAGTCCCAGAACTTGGAAGTGAACAGACTTCCACGGTCTGAGGAGATAACTTGAGGAATGCCATGTAAGGACACAATTCTGGAAGTGTACAACTCTGCCAATTAAGCTGCGTTGATGGATTCTTTGACTGGAAGGAAGTGAGCGACTTTGGTAAGCTTGTCAATCACCACTAAGATAGAATCATTCCCTCTCTTGGACTTAGGAAAGCCAGTGACGAAATCCATTTCAATGTGGTCGAATTTCCACTCGGGAATAGGAAGAGGTTGGAGAAGACCGGCTGGACGTTGATGCTCTGCCTTCACTCTTCTGCAGACATCACATTCATTCACGAATTGGGCAATCTCCCTTTTCATGCGTGACCACCAGTAAGATTGCTTGAGGTCTTGGTACATCTTGGAACTACCAGGATGAATAGAAAGGAGGGAATCATGTGCTTCTTCCATTATGAGCTTCCTGAGTTCACCTTTGGGTACCACGAGTCTGTCCTCGAAGAACAAGGTATCTCTCTCATCAACGCGATAGCACTTGTATTTAGGAGTACCCTTTGCAATACCATGTTTCACTTTCTGCACCATAGCATCACTGAGTTGGGCCTCATGGATCTGATCTTCCAAGGTAGGAGCAACTTGAAGATTTGCAGAAAACCTTGCGGAACAACTTGGAGGTTGAGCTTCCTGAATGCTTCACAAAGATCAGGGTGGAACGGCTTGATAAGTAGGCTGTTGCAATATGCCTTTCTGCTCAAAGCATCTCCAATCACATTCGCCCTGCCAGGTGTGTATTCGATGCTGGGATCATACTCTTGGATCATCTTGACCCAATGAGTCTGGCGGAGGTTCAGATTCGGCTGTATGAAGATGTACTTCAAGCTCTTGTGATCGGTGAAGATGTCGACTTTTCTGCCCAACAGAAGATGTCTCCACGTAATCAAAGCATGTACCACAGCTGCTAGTTCAAGATCATGTGTGGGGTAGTTCTTCTCACTTGGCTTCAGCTGACGAGAAGTGTATGCCACAATTCTCTTGTCCTGCATAAGCACACCACCAAGTCCTTGAAGAGAAGCATCACAGAATACTTCGTAGGGCTTGGACTCATCTGGAGGAGTAAGAACTGGAGCAGAGACGATCTTTTCTTTGAGAGTTTTGAATGCCACTTCACAATCTGGAGACCAGTAGTACTTGACATTCTTCTGCAGCAAGTTGGAGAGAGGCTTGGCAATCTTGGAGAAGTTCTCAACGAACCTTCTGCAATAGCTGGCAAGACCAAGAAAGCTTCGGAGTTGCTTGACGTTCTGAGGAGGTTCCCAGTTGACAATTGCTTCAACTTTCTCGGGGTTTACCGCAATATCGTCAGCAGAGATGATATGGCCCAGATACAAGACCTTATCGAGCCAAAATTCGCACTTGGAGAACTTGGCATACAACTTATGTTCACGGAGTCTGTCGAGAACCAGACGGAGGTGCTTTTCGTGATCTTCTTCATTCTTGGAAAATACCAAAATATCATCGAGATACACAAGCACAAACTCGCCGGTGTAGGGGTTGAAAATGTAGTGCATCATTCTCGAGAAGGTAGGTGGAGCATTAGCGAGACCAAAAGACACGACTGTATACTCATATGAGCCGTAGCTTGTTCTGAAGGCAGTGTTGGGGATATCTTCCTCGCGAATGCGAATCTGGTGATAGCCCATTCTGAGATCGAGCTTTGAGAACACTTTAGCTCCTTTGAGCTGCTCGAACAGTTCGTTGATGTTGGGGAGCGGATACTTGTTCTTTATTGTCTTCTTGTTCAATGGCCGGTAATCTATGCAAAGGCGCTCCGTGCCATCCTTCTTCTTGACAAATAAGACACCACAGCCCCAAGGAGACATACTAGGCCTGATCAGACCCATACGCTCCTGTTCATCAAGCTGCTTTTTCAACTCCTTCAACTCTTTAGGAGAGAGCTTGTACGGACGCCGGCATGCTGGCTCAGTACCAGGCTCGAGTTCAATGACGAATTCCACTTGACGGTGTGGAGGCATGCCTGGAAGTTTTTTAGGAAAGACGTCTTCGTATTCGTTAACCACCGGAATTTGAGAGATGGCATTCATCTCGCCCTTGTCATTGAGAGAGAATAGCCTGATTGTGTTATCCCTGGAGGCGAAGATAATCACATCATCATCGGAATGAGTAATCTTGACTTCCTTATTTGCACAATCAATTTGAGCATCATGCTGAGAAAGCCAATCCATCCCGAGGATGAGGTCGATGTCGGAATTGCCAAGAACCACCAGATTAGCCAGAGAGCGATAATCACCCATGCGAATAGATACATTCGGAGCAACTGAGTTGGAAGTCATTTGCAAACCCGGAGAAATAATCTTCAAAGGTCTAGGGATGCTCTCCAAAGCCAATTCATGCTTAGCAACAAAAGGTCTTGAAATGAAGGACAACGAAGCACCTGAATCAAACAAAACTTTTGCAGGAAAAGAGTTAACTGAGAGGTTACCCAATATCACATCAGAAGAATTCTCCGCTTGCGCTGCATTCATCAGATTCACCCTTGCAGACTTTGGATTATGCTTGACAATCGCTGTGCTGACAGGTGGAGGAGGCGGAAGGCGCCTTGGGTTCGGACATCTGTTAGCATAATGACCCTTCTGGCCACACTTGTTGCACACCACTTCTGAGAGGGGACGGAAATGAGAACCACTTGACTTGGAACCTTGAGACTGATGCTTCGACTGGTTGCTTGGGTTGGGTGGGTGGGAGAAACCACGGCCACTAGAGTTCTTGTTGTTGTAGGGAGCTCGAATCACTGGAGGAGGAGGAAGCCAAAATTTCTGTTGCTTCGCGACCACTTGAGAAGATGAGGAGGAGTGAACGGCATCTCGAATCCTCTTTTTGGAAGCCTCCATCTTGAGCTGGGCTGCCTCTTGCTTAAGCGCCATGTTATAGAATTTGTCAAACTCATCAGGCTCGAACAAGGTGAGAGCAAGTTGAAGTTCATCCTTGAGACCTCCACGGAACTGATAGATCTTGCTCTTGGCATCAAGGATGTCTTGCTTTGCATAGCGGGCAAGATTCTGGAATTTGACATTATACTGGTAGACAGTCATAGAGCCTTGCTTCAGGTTGTGGAATTGCTCACGCATACCCTCGATGACACTTGTTGGAATGTGGTGAGAGCGAAAGTCCTTGCAGAAATCGTCCCAAGAGATCACACGCCCTTCTCTGGAGTCTTTGTACTGCTGCCACCAGTCAGCTGCTTGGTCCTTGAGTTGGAAGGCTGCAAATTTCACATAGTCCTCAGGCCTTATGTTGCTGCACTCAAAATGCTTCTTGATATCGGTTATCCAATCTTCAGCATCGAGAGGGTCGACACAGTAACTAAAAGCCTTTGGTTGATTGGCCAAGAACTGGTTGAGTGTAGCATGGTGCTGTTGGTTGAAGAAATTTCCTTGGTTCCCTGGAGCACCCTGATTTGCTTGATTTGCTTGCATCATCTGCATCAACATCTGGGTGTTCTGGTTTGTAGTCTGCATAATCGCTCTCCAGGCCTCAGACGGAGGCGGAGGGGAAGGAGGACGATCTGGAACCTCTTCACCCTCCGGGTTAGCGTTGGGAACCCTTTTCGGAGCGATCCTGAAAGAGATGACCACCAATCAGCAATTTGATTGAAAGAAGATATAAGCTGAAACAACGGATAGAAATGCAACATAGTCTTCACAAGAATCATTCGAACAAGAGGAACGAATGAAATTCTCAGTTTAATGATAACAACAATCTTCACGAGAAGCCACATAGGGGACAAAAGGTAAATAAGAAAAACAACAGATGGAACAAACACAAGATAGGAGCTTCGTTCGACATCTTTGTGCTGAAAGCTTATGAATGCGTTACGAAAGGGTTTCGCAATCCCCGGATCAGCATAGCCAAGGATCCTTTAAGATGCAACTCCCGATCGGAACATCGGCCATAAAACCACTTCACTCAATGTAGAACCCCGAACTCGCTAACCTGCATTCGTTGGAAGAATGCCTACGAGCTACTGGATGAACCCACCTATTAATTTCCGAAAGTTTCCAGTTATGCAATCAGGTGTTGGGGATACAGGGGAAGCACCGCGCACACAACTCTAATCCTACATCCAGCTGTATCCATCCTTCAACACATAACCAGTTGTTCTCGGAAACCGTCTACCCCGGACCTTCGAAAAGCATCCACTATACAAAGCTATGGCAATACTCCCGAACTACCTCCCTAGTACTGGGTGATGTCGGGGTTATCTTGCCACTAACCGCATAGGAGAGTTTTCGATGTTGGCTGTCTTAAGTATTCTAGTACTGTCACGATATGCTTGTGACGACAATACCCCGAAGCTCAACTCCCCGGGACACTGCCACAACCCCTAATGTCAGGAGGCATCGAGAACAATATTCTCGTCACAAAGACATCGAAACAATCCAACAATACTCGCGAGATTCCTATAAAAAATTTGGTGCAATTTTTGAAAATAGAAGAGGCAAGAGTAGTCGTCAGGAGTCCTCACTAGAATGAAAAGAGATGAGGAGCAAAGAATTCCTACTCTCCGATATAAATATAGGACTCAAAACTTTTTCAGTGTGTGCCTAGACTCGACCGTCAACGATTCGTTCAAACAGTGGGGGCTTCTAGGTCAGAGAAGGCTCTGAATACCAACTTGTAATGCCCAGGATGGGACTATATCTCCTACGTGTCGAGGCACGACTTAAAGATATAAGCCCATTCTGGAATGATCGCAAGTTTGGTACCTTTGCACATCTCATGTAACAATAGGGATGGAAAACTGAAAAGATAGTTGACTTACACTCGCCACGTCACACAAATACATTACATGTTCAAACATCATTCAGATAAACATCACAGCCCATCTAAGGGTAAAGATCCAAATGACAAGATACCAAACATAACTTAAACCACAGGTCTAGATCGAATCCTAGTAGAAGCTCTACTGATCAACCGGATAGATCACATAGTAACGGCTACGTTCCTCGTCGTACTCCCAGTATAGCTCTGTGCCATCGCCTGTGTAGCTCACCATCGTACCTGCATCTGGTGTGTTGAAGTAACTGTGAGCCACAGAGGACTCAGCAATCCCGTTCCCGGGTAACACGACTATCCAAGCCTTGGGTGTGGAACAAGGCTGAAGAAAGAACAAGAGTTTGCAGCAGCACTAGCACTAACTTACGTAAAAGAGAGCGAGAAGAGAAGGTGCCTTGGTCGAGAGATGATCACGAAGTGATCCTAACTAAAACAAATCAAACATAACCCCACCGTTTTCACTTCCCGAATCCCTTTCGGAAAATGACCGTCACGATACTCACGCTGGTAGTGTATTGGAACATGGTGTCAAGTTTTCTACAACTGGATATTAACAAGCTCCCATCTGCCACATAACCGCGGGCACGGCTTTCGAAAGTTCAAAACCCTGCAGGGGTGTTCCAACTTGGCCCATGACAAGCCGACGATCCGCGGAGTCGCAACTCCAAAGTGGGAAGGCCCGAGTATCCTCGGAATCCCGTGCTCAAGATACTCCGACTAAGGTAAGGCTAATCCAGCAAATCCTCCCGGCGTGCCGACACCCTGATAGTAGCCGCGCATATCTAGTCTCAGGCCACGACCGGATGAGCGCTACGTACAGATACCGAAGATCCCAGCGAACTGGGTGGCGCCGCAAGTGGCTCTAGTATGGACCAACACTCAAATCGAGCACTGGCCCAGGGGGGTTGATTAATTAATCCTCGGGTTAATTACTCCCTCGGTAAGTTTTTAGTTGTTTAGGCGAATAGTACCAATGTTGGGACTTGCTGGAAAAGACTTAGCACTTAGCGGTTTATTGAGGGGGTCCCATAACCCCAACCGTGTGAGGAACGCATAATCAAGGAACATAACACCGGTTTATACGGTTCCTAGGCGGCATGAGTGGAACAAATCACCAAGCAAAAGGCTTAGCCTTCCACCCATTACCAATATATAGATGATTTCATTTAATAATTAATATAGTGTGATATCCCAACAAGCTTCAACAAGAAGCAAGAATCTTCAATCTTCACCTGCAACTAACAATGCTATAAGAGGGGCTGAGCGAAGCCTACGTATAGCCAATCAAGGGTTTGCATAGGTAGGGTGGTTAAACAGGTTCATGGTTACAATAGGAGGCTGACAGGAAAACATGGGCATCGAGGCAAAACTATAGAACGAGACTTCTAGCAATAGGCCAAGATAGTAATGTTATCAGGGTTCGGTCATCTTGCCTGAAGAGTTGTCGATGGGATCGTAAGAGGGGTCCTCGTTCTCAACCTTGGTAGTAACCTCGTGCTCGTAATCGTACTCGGTCTCAGCTTCCGGCTCTACTAAAACACAAGAACACAAGGCAATGAATCAAACAAGATGCAATGCGTAGAAAAATACTGGATGCATGGCTGATGCACTATGGAAGCAAAACAGATGCACTATGGAAGCACAGAAAGTCTACTTAGGAAGCACAGTGTTACAGCACAACAATATGCATCAAGCAAAATGCTTCAAAACATGATAACAATAGGTTAATATGAATCTACATGCAAAAACACACAAGTTTCATATAGGACTTGCTCAAAACGGAGCAACGGGCTAAAAGTTACACCCGAAACAATAAACATGCACAAGCTGAAAATAACAGCCACATAGAAACTTCGGAGCAAGAGATAAATAGCCTACAGCACTCAAACATCATGGCAATGAGCATGGACATAAACTAGACATATCCTACAGTAAACAATTACGTTGGAGCATCCCCAAAGGAGCCATGGATCAATAGCAACAAGCTATGACATATTGAACTTGTCAACAAAATCCTGATAGCAGTAATTTGTTGCAACTTGGGAGCAAAAGTTAAATATGCTACAGCCACCCAAATAAGCATGTGAGAGCATGAATGAATATCCAACAACTTATACAACAAGGAATCATCAAGAGTCACCCCAAAACTAGCATGGATTTGCCTAGAACAACAAGCAAACATGGCATCTGGAAATTACAGATTCCAGACTTGGTGAAATTTCACTAAGTGTTAAAACAGCAGTTTCATCATGGCATCTTTGAGAGCAAGTTTAAGTCACCTCAAAGCATATCAAGACAAGTGGTAAGCACCACAGCAAAGTACACATGTTGGTGAATCCCAAACATCTAAGCATGCATCAAGGGGACAAACACATCAATAGCAACGAGCTCCTCTACGAGGCATCTCGTAACAAGTTTAACGACATAACAGCCGCATAGCACTTTGCAAAGGAGATAAACATGGCAAGAAGAAATCTATCATGCAAACTTAAGCAACCAACATGTAGAGCATAACATGATGAACACGTGGACATATCATTTGCTTCATTTGATTAAACATGCACCAAGTTATCACATTGCAAAGATGGCATGAAAACAACAACTAACACTAGTTTATAACAAGTAGCACTCTTGCAACAGATATTTAAACATCTAGATGACCCCAAACATGCATGGCACAATGGAACAAAACGTAGTACATGTCTCCACGATCATTTTGACATATCATTTGCTCAAATCGGACCAACACACAAAAAGTTATCCACGTTGCAAAACAGCATCAGACAACTAAAATTCTACAGACTTAGAGGAAAATAAACCTTCTCAGGCAGATCTGGTCAACGCGGGCCGGGCGGTCAAACGGGCTGGATCCGGGCGCGGAGGATCGGGCTGGACCCGCGGGGTGGCCGGGTCGGGTCCGCCGGGCGTTGGAGCGGCGGATCGAGATCAGGGGCTCCTCCCCCGATCCGATCGAGGTGGCGGCGGCGGCGGCCTTCGATGGCGAGGGCGAGGGGGCCCGGTGGCGGTGGAGCGGCCCCGGCGGCGGGAGGTGAAGGTGGCCGGCGCCTGGCCGAGGCGGCGGGGCGGCGAGGGCGAGGCCGGCGGCGGGGGTCGCGGTGGAGGCGCAGGGCGCCGGCGGGAGGAGGAGGGAGCTCCGGCGGGCGGCGAGGGGAGTCCGGCGCGGCGGCGGTGAGGAGCTCCGACGGCCGGCGGCGGGGAAGAAAAAGGGCGGCGGCCGGAGGTAGAAGATGGCTCGGCGGGGCCCGCGCGTCGGACGGAAGCACCGGCGGCGGTTCGGAAGCGCGACCGCAGCACTATGGAAGCATGGTTTCCTGGGACGTCGGAAGCACGGTTTTTCAACGGTGGAAGCACCGGGGATCAACGGTGGAAGCACCGGCGGCGCACTGTGGAAGCATTAGGGTTTCTGGACGCAAATTTTGGGGGAAGTGGACGTTTATATAGGCACAAGGAGCTAGGGTTGTCCAAATGAGGTGAGGTTTTCGGCCACACGATCAGAATTAGATGGCCTAGATGAAGGGAGGGGTTTGGGTTGGTTTGGTGGGCTGTTGGAGGGGTGTCTTGGGCCTCAAAGAGGGGGTACTTTCAGCCCACGAGAATAACTGTTGGGGTAGCAAACGAACTCCAAACGCGACGAGATTTGACAGGCGGGTTACACACACCAAAACAACATCGCACGACAAGACTCCCACCAAAACAGAAACGTTACACGGCCAAACACCAAAGTAGGCCTCGGGGATGCCATGGACACGTGAGGGGGCTCCGGAACTCGAAACGGACAACGGAAAGGAACGAGTGGGACCGGATGCAAAAGACAACACAAATGCATTGCGATGCACATGACTACATGATATGAATGAATGCCACACACGCACACGAGAAAACGATGAAAACCCAAAAAAACAAAGAACCCGGAATGGAATAGACGGAGCCAAAGATATATATATTGCCCAAAAGGGAAAGTATTACATCCGGGGCATTACAGTAAGCCGTCACGCGAGGCGAGTCATGACGGATATCGCTTGGAAGAACCGCCTCGGCCCATAAACCAGGAAGAAAGGTGTGTAATCCGTTGACCTATTAGGGGTGGTGTTTATACTCCACAACACCAAGGGTAACTCCTCAACCCAATTACCCGACGTCCTTTGCAAAGGAACCATAAGTTGGGGTTTGATTCCTCTCAATATTTCTTGATTGGCTCGTTCAGCTTGACCATTGGACTAGGGGTGAGCTACCGATGAAACATCAAGACGAATATTCCCTTAGACAGATTAGTGCCATTATCAGTTATGATACCGTGTTGGTAACCAAAGCAAAATATCACCTTTTTAATGAATTGAACCGTCATTGCCGCATCACACTTGCTGATCGGCTCTTCCTCAATCCATTTTGTAAACTTATCAACCACCACCGAAAGGTGGGTATTTTTGTCCTTGGGTCTCTTGAAAGGTCCAACCATATCCAGCCCCCAAACTGCAAACGGCCAAATGATTGGAATCATCCTCAATTCTTGAGCCGGTACATGAGTTCGTGTGAAAATTTCTAACAGCCGTCGCACTTGCTAATGAGATCCTCTGCATCAGCATGAGCCGCCAGCCAATAAAACCCATGACAAAAAGCCTTAGCCACGAGAGACTTAGAGCAGGCGTGATGACCACAATCTCCTTCGTGAATCTCCCTTAAGATCTCACGGCCTTCTTCAGGAGAAATACAGCGCTGGAACACCCCTGTGACACTGCATTGGTGTAACTCGCCACTGACAATGGTCATTGACTTGGACCGCTGGGTTATTTTCCTGCCAATGTTTCATCTTCAGGTATTTCACCCCAGATCAGATAAGCCAAATATGGAACTATCCAGTCAGGAATAGCATGAAGAGCTGCCTCCAATTTGTGCCTTTGGGTCAGGGATTGCAAGATCTTCTTCTGACAGTAGCTTGACTGAAGGGTTATTTAGAATATCAAGAAAAACATTGGGCGGCACCGGTTTACGCTGAGACCCCAGCCGGCTTAAGGCATCAGCAACCTCATTCTTTCTTCGATCAACATGTTCCACTTGATAACCTTTGAAATGGCCAGCAATAGTGTCTATCACCCGGCGATAAGCCACCATGAGTGGGTCTTTAGAATACCAAGTTCCTGAGACCTGCCGAGCACCAAATCTGAGTTGCCAAAGCACCTCACCCAGCTTAAGTTCATCTCTTTGGCCACCCGAAGGCCATGGAGTAGAGCCTCATACTCATATGCATTATAAGTGCAAGGGAACATTAATCGTAACACATAGCAAAACTTATCACCTCATAGGAAAGTCATCCAGCCCCCGAGCCCTCCAGCTGCCTTGACCCGTGAAAGTGAATCATCCAGTAAGTATTATCTCGCTTTTCCTCTGGTGTCTGCAACTCAGTCCAATCGTTGATGAAGTCCACAAGAGCGTGCGGCTTGATAGCTGTCCTTGGCATGTACTTTAACCCATGAGGACCAAGCTCAATGGCCCACTCAGCCACCCGACCTGTGGCCTCTCTGTTTTGAATAATATCCCCAAAAGGAGCGGAACTGACCACCGTAATAGGATGACCAAGAAAATAATGCTTCAACTTGCGACTGGCCATGAACACTCCATATACCGATTTCTGCCAATGTGGGTACCTCTGTTTAGACTCAATTAACACCTCACTGACATAGTAAGTTGGCCTTTGAATCGGATATTCCTTGCATGTTTCCTTCCTTTCCACAACAACTACTAGGCTGACAGCTCTGCTGTCAGCAGCCACAAAAAAAGCAAGGGCTCCTTCTCGATGGGAGCTACAAGAACCGGCGGCTCAACCAACTGTTTTTAAGTGCCTCGAAAGCCTCATTGGCAACATCACTCCAGACAAAATGATCTGTTTTCTTCATCATCCGGTATAAAGGAATAGCCTTTTATCCCAGCCGGCTTATAAACTGGCTTAACGCCACAATACGACCCGCCAAACGCTGGACATCATTAATACGTGCCGGTTTAGTCAAGGAAGTGATAGCCATGATTTTCTCTGGGTTAGCTTCAATGCCTCTCTCAGAGCCCATAAAACCCAAGAGCTTGCCTGCTGGCACACCAAAGGCACATTTGGCCGGGTTAAGCATCATCTTCTTGACCCGGAGGTTGTCAAAGGTCTCCTTTAAATCATCTAGCAAGGTCTCCTTCTTCCTGGACTTCACAACAATATCATCCACATAAGCATGAACATTGCGCCCTATCTAGCTGTGAACAATTCTGAACACAACGTTGATAAGTCTCCTGGGCACTCTTGATCCCAAAAGGCATAGACACATAGCAGAAGGCTCCAAAAGGAGTGATGAAAGATGTTTTCTCCTGGTCCTTAACTGCCATTTTGATCTGATGATAACCAGAATAAGCATCTAAGAAACTCAAATGCTCACAACCTGCAGTAGCATCAATAATATGATCAATGTGAGGAAGAGCAAAAGGATCAGCCAGACAAGCCTGGTTAAGGTCTGTGTAATCCACACACATACGCCAAGTGCCTTTTTTCTTAAGCACCAGCACCGGATTAGCCAACCACTCTGGATGAAAAACTTAACCAATGAACCCGGCCGCCAAGAGCCGGGACACCTCTTCTCCAATGGCCTTGCGCCTCTCTTCATTAAAACGACGAAGGAATTGCCTGGTCGGTTTAAACTCTGGATCAATATTGAGAGTGTCCTCAGCGAGTTCCCTTGGTACACCCGGCATGTCTGAAGGCTTCTGTAATGCCCCGGATGTAATACTTTCCCTTTTGGGTATATAATATATCTCCGGCTTCATCTATTTTCCATTCCGGGTTCTTTGTCTTTCGGGTTTTCGTCGTTTTGTTGTGTGAGTGTGTGGCATTCATTCATATCATGTAGACATGTGCATCGCATTGCATTTGTGTTGTCGGTTGCATCCGGTTCGTCGTATTTCTTCTCGTTGTCCGTTACGCGTTCCGGAGCTCCCTCACGTGTCCGTGACGTCCCGTAGGCCTACTTTGTTGTTCGGGCGTGTAACGTTACCGGTGTGCCATGATGTTGTTGTGTGTGTTGTTGTTTTGTTGTGTGCAACCCGCCTCTCAAATCTCGTCTCGTTTGGACTCCGTTGGCTATCCCATCCGTTGTTCGTGTGGGTCCAAAGTGCCTTCACTTTGAGTCCCGGAAACACCCCTACAGCAGTCCTCTATCTTCTCCTAGGCCCTTCTAGACTACCCCCGCGATCGGATCCGTCGGATCGCGATCGGAGGGCTCCTAGCACCCCTAGATCTCCCCTAACCCTAAAATCTGCTATATATAGACCCCCAGTCTATTTTTTGGCATCTCTATCTTCTTTCCCCTTCCTCCCCTCATTTTTTTTGGATCTAACCAGCCCTTGCCAGCCACTTGGCTAGATCCCACCGAGCCTCCTCGTTCCAGCCGCCGAGGAACTCACTGGATCGATCGGGGGATCAAATCCCGATCGATCCATCGACCGCAGCCGCCTTCTATCGAAGTCAACACCGTCGCCCTCTCGTCCCGACCGATCTGGCCAGCTTCGAGCCGTTGGGCTCCGGCCTCGCGACAGCTTCCACCGGCCCGCTCCAGGGGACCACTTCGCCTGCTGCTCCCGAAACGAGCGAGCGCGCCGGTCCACTCCATCCAACAACCCCGGGCCGCCTCCTCGCCTTCGCCTCCCTTAGCCAGGTCGCCAGCCGCCAACGGGCCGCCTTCGCGGGTCCAAGCCGCAACGAGCCAGCGCCCCCCCTCAGCTGCAGACAACCGCGCGCCAGGCTCCTCACCCGCCTCCTTGCGGGCCGCGCCCTCATCATCGCTCCACCGCCGCTCGCCTTCCCGCTGGGCCGCCCCGTCGCCAGGCCCAGCCGGGCGCCTCTGCCAGATCGGCCCTAGCGCCCAAGGCCACGCCGCCGAGCCGCCGCGTCGGGCCTCCCACAGTGGGCCGCCGCCACTTCTGCCGCGATCCGGGCCGCGCCGCTGGGCCCGATCTCCTCCGCCAGCTTGGGCCGTTGACTTCTTCGATTTCCAGATCTGTGTGAGAGGTTGCTATTTTTTAACCTCTAAGACCCAGTGATATTTGTGTGCTGATGCATTACTAGATCTGCTCTAACTTTTTGTGTGTTGCTCCGATTCACGCATATAGCATGTCCAGACGTTCGTGGAGACTTGCTCTACGTTTTATCTTTTGTTGTCATGAATGTTAGAGATCATCTAGGTGCTTGTTTTGCTGTTGCAAGAGTGCATCGTGATATAAACTGCTGCTATGTGATGTTTTTATGTCATCTTTGCCATGTGATATCTTTTAGCTCGTTTGTCCGAATGATGCAAATGACATGTCCACATGTTCGTCTTGCCATGATCTACATGTTGTATGTGCTAGGTAGCATGTTAGATTTATTCTTGCCATGTTTATCATCGTTGCAAAGTGCCATGTGGCTGTGATGTTGTTTCACTTGTTATGAAATGCCATCTTGTTGAGCTCGTTGCAATCGTAGTGTTTATCTCCATGAAGCATGCTTGTGTGTTTCGGAATCACCATCATGTGTACTTTGATGAGGTGCTTATCACTTGCCATGTTTAGTTTCGAGGTAACTTAAACATGCTCTTTTATATGCCATGATGAAATTGTTGTTTTAGGACTTAGTGGATTTTCACTAAGTCTGAAATCTGTAACGTTCCGATGCCATATTCGTGTGATGTTCTAGGACAAACCATGTTAGTTTTGGAGTGGATCTTGATTGTTCCTTGTAGTATATATTGTTTTCTTTCCATTCATGTTCTCACATGTCTATTTAAGTGGCTGTAGCATGTTTATCTTTTGCTCCAAAGTTTCAATAAAATTCTGCTGCCAGAATTTTATTGTCAAGTTCAATATGTCCAAGATCATTGCTATTGATCCGTGGCTCCGTTGGGGTTGCACCTTTGGACTTAGTTGCTGTAGTATATGTCTAGTTTGTGTTCATGTTCTTTGCCATGTTATTTGAGTGCTGTAGCTTAATTATTTTGTGCTTCGAAGTTGCTATGATGCTGTAATTTTCAGCTTTCGCTCATTTCTTGTTTCGGGCATAACTTTTAGCCCGTAACTCCGATTTCAGCGAATCTTATATGTAACTTGATTGATTTTCTGTGTAGGTTAATAATATCAGATTGTTATCATGTTTTGAGGTGTTTTGCTTGAGTGATATTTTACGTGCTCCGTGTGCATCCTTAGTGCATCCATCATGCATCCTTCATTTTCGAGTGCGCATTGCATCTTGTTGATTGTTGCTTGGTGTGATTGTTTTGTTTAGAGCCGGAAGCCGAGACTGAGTTCGAGTACGAGCACGAGGTTTCCAACGAGGTTGAGCACGAGGACCCTTCTTACGATCCGAACGACTTCTCTTCAGGTAAGATGACCGAACCCCGATAACAATACTATCTTTGCCTATTGCTAGTAGTTCCGCTCTATAGTTTTGCCTCGATGCCCATGATCTTCTTGTCAGCCTCCTACTTGTAAACCATTGCCATCTTTAACCAACCTACCTATGCAAACCGTTGCTTGGCTAAGTACGCTTCGCTCAGCCCTTCTTATAGCATTGCTAGTTGCAGGTGAAGATCGAAGATGCTTGCTTCATGTTGAAGTTTGGTTGGGTTATATCACACTATATAAATGCTTAAAATGAAATCATCTATATATTGGCAAGGGTGGAAGGCTAAGCCTTTTGCTTGGTGATTTGTTCCACTCATGCCGTTAGGAATCGTATAAACCGGTGTTATGTTCCTTGATTATGCGTTCCTAACACGGTTGGGGTGTATGGGACCCCCTCGATAAACCGCTAAGTGCTAGGTCTTTTCCAGCAAGTCCCAACATTGGTACTATTCGCCTACACAACTAAAACTTTCCGAGGGAGTAATTAACCCGAGGCTTAATTAATTCAACCCCCTGGGCATTACAAGTTGGTATCAGAGCCTTCTCTGACCTAGGAGCCCCCACTGTTTGATCGAATCGTTGACGGTCGAGTCTAGGCACACACTGAAAACTTTTTGAGTCCTATATTATATCGGAGAGTAGGATTTCTTTGCTTCTCATCCCCTTTCTCTCTGGTGAGGACTCCTGACGACTACTCTTGTCTCTCCTATCTTCAAAAATTGCACCAAATTTTTTTAGGAATCCCGCGAGTATTCTGGGATTGTTTCGATGTTCTTGTGACAAGGATATTGTTCTCGATGCCTCCTGTTCCCGGGGAGTTGAGCTTCGGGGTATTGTTGTCACAAGCATATCGCGGCAGTACTAAATACTTAAGACGGCCGACATCGAAAATCTCTCCTAAACGGCCAGTGGCAAGATAACCCCGACATCACCCAGTACTGGGGAGGTAGTTCGGGAGTATTGCCATAGCTTGTTATAGTGGATGCTTTTCGAAGGTCCGAGGTACACAGTTTCCGAGAAAGACTGGTTATGTGTTGAAGGATGGATACACCTGGATGTAGGTTTAGAGTTGATTGCGCGGTGCTTCCCGTGTATCCCCAATACCTGATTGCATAACTGGAATCTTTCGGAAATCTATAGGTGGGTTTATCCAGTAGATCGTAGGCATTCTTCCAACGAATGCAGGTTAGTGAGTTCGGGGTTCTACATTGAGTGAAGTGGTTTATGACCGATGTTTCTATCAGGAGTTGCATCTTAAAGGGTCCTTGGCTATGCTGATCCAGGGATTGCAAAACCTTTTCGTAACACGTTCATATGCTTTCAGCACAAAGATGTTAGAACGAAACTCCTCTCTTGTGTTTGTTCCTGTCTGTACCTTGTTGTTTTCTTATTTTATCCTTTTGTCCCCTATGTGGCTTCTCGTGAAGATTGATGTTATCATTTAACTGAGAATATCATTCGTTCCTCTTGTTCGAATGATTTCATTCGTTCCTATTGTTCAAATGATTATTGTGAAGACTTGTTGCAATTCATGCCATTGATTCAGCTTATACCTTTTGTCAATCAATTGCTGATTCGTGGTCATCTCTTACAGGATGGCTCCGAAAAAGGTTCCCAACGCTAACCCAGAGGGTGAAGAGGTCCCAGATCGTCCTCCTTCCCCTCCTCCTCCGCCTGAGGCTTGGAGAGCGATTATGCAGACTACAGCTCAGAACACCCAGTTGTTGATGCAGATGATGCAGCAGATGCAAGCTAATCAAGCTAATCAGGGTGTTCTAGGGAACCAAGGCAACTTCTTCAACCAGCAGCACCATGCTACTCTCAACCAGTTCCTGGCCAACAATCCTAAAGCTTTCAGTTACTGTGTCGACCCTCTTGATGCTGAAGATTGGTTAACCGACATTAAGAAGCATTTTGAGTGTAGTAACGTGAAGGAAGAGGATTATGTGAAGTTTGCAGCCTTCCAACTGAAAGATCAAGCAGCTGATTGGTGGCAGCAGTACAAAGACTCCAGGCCAGGTCAAGTGATCTCTTGGGAGAATTTCTGCAAGGATTTTCGCTCTCACCACATTCCAACAAGTGTCATCGAGGGTATGCGTGAGCAATTCCGCAACCTGAAGCAGGGCTCCATGACAGTCTATCAGTAGAATGTCAAGTTCCAAAACCTCGCTCGTTATGCTAAGCAAGACATTCCTGATGCCAAGAGTAAAATCTACCAGTTCCGTGGAGGTCTCAAAGATGAACTTCAGCTTGCTCTCACTTTGTTCGAGCCCGATGAATTCGACAAGTTCTATAACATGGCTTTGAAACAAGAGGCAGCTCAGCTTAAGATGGAGGCTTCTAAGAAGAGAATTCGAGATGCCGTTCACTCTTCCTCATCATCTCAGATGGTCTCGAAGCAACAGAAATTCTGGCTTCCTCCTCCTCCAGTGATTCGAGCTCCATACAACAACTCCAACAACTCCAACAACAAGAACTCTAGTGGTCGTGGTTTCTCCCACCCACCCAACCCGAGCAACCAGTCGAAGAAGCAGTTTCAGTCTCAAGGCTCCAAGTCAAGTGGCTCTCATTTTCGTCCTCTCTCTGAAGTGGTGTGCAACAAGTGTGGCCAGAAGGGTCATTATGCCAATCGTTGTCCGAATCCGAAGCGTCTTCCTCCTCCTCCGCCTGTCAGTACAGCGATTGTCAAGCATGATCCAAAGTCTGCAAGGGTCAATCTGATGAGTGCAGCTGAAGCGGAGAACTCTTCTGATGTCATTTTGGGTAACCTTCCAGTGAACTCTATCCCTGCTAAAGTTTTGTTCGATTCAGGTGCTTCACATTCTTTCATGTCAAGACCTTTTGTATTGTCGCATGATATGCCATTGCAAGCTTTGCCGAGTCTGATGTCTGTGCTTTCTCTGGGTTTGCTCATGAACTCCAACAACTTTGTTCCGAATGTTTCTATCCGCATGGGTGATTATCAATTTCTAGCTAATCCGGTGGTTCTTAGTAATTCTGACATTGACCTCATCCTCGGAATGGATTGGCTTTCTCAGCATGATGCTCACATTGATTGTGCTCAAAAGGAAGTCAAGTTGACTCATTCTGATGAAGATGTGATTATCTTTGCCTCAAGGGATAACACTATCAGGCTTTTCTCTCTCAATGATAAGGGCGAAATTAATGCCATTTCTCAAATTCCGGTGGTGAACGAATATCAAGACGTCTTTCCTGAAGAACTTCCAGGCATGCCTCCACACCGTCAGGTGGAATTCGTTATTGAACTCGAGCCGGGTACTGAGCCAGCATGCCGGCGTCCGTACAAGCTCTCTCCGGATGAATTGAAGGAATGGAAGAAGCAGCTTGATAAGTAGGAGAGTATGGGTCTCATCAGGCCTAGTACGTCTCCGTGGGGCTGTGGTGTCTTGTTCGTCAAGAAGAAAGATGGCACGGAGCGTCCCTGTGTTGACTACCGGCCATTCAACAAGAAGACGATTAAGAACAAGTATCCGCTCCCCAACATCAATGAACTCTTTGAGCAGCTCAAAGGAGCTAAAGTGTTCTCTAAGCTTGACCTCCGAATGGGCTATCATCAAATTCGCATTCGCGAGGAAGACATTCCCACGACGGCCTTCAGAACGAGCTACGGTTCATACGAGTATACCGTCATGTCCTTCGGTCTCGCCAATGCTCCTCCTACCTTTTCAAGGATGATGCATTACATCTTCAACCCCTATACTGGCGAGTTTGTGCTTGTGTATCTGGATGATATTCTGGTGTTTTCCAAGAATGAAGAAGATCACGAAAAGCACTTATGTCTGGTTCTTGATCGACTCCAAGAGCATAAATTCTATGCCAAGTTCTCCAAGTGCGAGTTTTGGCTCGATAAGGTTTTGTACCTGGGCCACATCATCTCAGCTGACGGCATTGTGGTTAATCCCGAGAAAGTTGAAGCAATTGTCAACTGGGAAGCTCCTTAGAACGTCAAGCAGCTCCGCAGTTTTCTGGGTCTTGCCAACTATTGCAGAAGGTTTGTTGAGAACTTCTCCAAGATTGCCAAGCCTCTTTCCAACCTGCTTCAGAAGAATGTCAAATACTTTTGGTCTCCAGAGTGTGAAGTGGCATTCAAAACTCTCAAAGAAAAGCTCGTCTCTGCTCCAGTTCTGACTCCTCCAGACGAATCCAAGCCCTATGAAGTATTTTGTGATGCTTCTCTTCAAGGTCTTGGTGGTGTGCTTATGCAAGATAAGAGAATTGTGGCATACACTTCTCGTCAGCTCAAGCCAAGTGAGAAGAACTATCCCACACATGATCTCGAGCTAGCAGCTGTGGTACATGCTCTGATTACGTGGGGACATCTGTTGTTGGGCAGAAAGGTCGACATCTTCACTGATCACAAGAGCTTGAAGTACATCTTCACACAGCCGCATCTGAACCTCCGTCAGACTCGTTGGGTCGAAATGATCCAAGAGTACAATCCCAGCATTGAATACACTCCTGGCAAGGCGAATGTGACTGCAGATGCTTTGAGAAGAAAGGCATATTGCAACAGCCTTCTTATCAAGCCGTACCAGCCTGAGCTTTGTGAAGCATTCAGGAAACTCAACCTTCAAGTTGTTCCACAGGGTTTTCTTGCAAATCTTCAAATTGCTCCTACCTTGGAAGATCAAGTCCGTGAGGCCCAGCTCAGTGATACCATGGTGAAGAAGGTGAAACATGGCATTGCAAAGGGCATTCCGAAATACAAGTGCTTCCGTGTTGATGAGAGAGATACCTTGTTCTTCGAGGACAGACTCGTTGTTCCCAAAGGTGATCTCAGGAAGCTCATAATGGAAGAAGCTCATGATTCTCTCCTTTCCATTCATCCTGGCAGTTCCAAGATGTATCAAGACCTCAAGCAGTCTTACTGGTGGACACGCATGAAAAGGGAGATTGCCCAATTCGTGAACGAATGTGATGTGTGCAGAAGAGTGAAAGCAGAACATCAACGTCCAGCCGGTCTTCTCCAACCTCTTCCTATTCCCGAGTGGAAGTTCGACCACATTGAAATGGACTTCGTCACTGGTTTTCCTAAATCCAAGCGAGGAAATGATGCTATCTTAGTGGTGATTGACAAGCTTACCAAAGTCGCTCACTTTCTTCCAGTCAAAGAATCAATCAATGCAGCTCAACTTGCAGAGCTGTACACTTCCAGAATTGTGTCCCTACATGGCATTCCTCAAGTTATATCCTCAGACCGTGGAAGCTTGTTCACATCAAGGTTCTGGGACTCCTTTCAGTCCGCCATGGGCACTAAGATCAGGTTCAGCACTGCTTTTCACCCTCAGACTAGTGGTCAAGTCGAGCGCGTGAATCAGATTCTAGAAGACATGCTCAGAGCCTGTGTCATCTCCTTTGGCATGAAATGGGAAGACTGCCTTCCATTTGCCGAGTTCTCTTACAACAACAGCTTTCAAGCAAGTGCAGGCAAAGCACCGTTTGAAATTCTCTATGGCAGAAAGTGCCGTACCCCTCTCAACTGGTCTGAAACAGGCGAACGTCAACTTCTTGGCAATGACTTGATCTCAGAAGCCGGAGAAATGTGCAAAGTCATACGTGAGAATCTCAAGGCCGCTCAGTCGCGTCAGAAGAGCTACTATGATGGCAAGCATCGTGATTTGGCATTCAACATCGATGATCATGTTTATCTCCGAGTTTCTCCGATGAAAGGCACCCAAAGATTCGGTATCAAAGGAAAGCTTGTTCCTAGATACGTCGGGCCTTTCAAGATTCTTGGCAAGAGAGGCGATCTAGCCTATCAACTTGAGCTCCCGCCAAACTTCGCCAATGTTCATGATGTCTTCCATGTGTCTCAACTTCGCAAATGCTTCAAGGCACCTGAGCGCATGATTCCGTTTGAAGAGATTGACCTTCAACAAGACCTGTCCTACCGAGAGCATCCCGTTGCCATTCTCGAAGAAACTGAACGCTAGACCCGCAACAAGTCCATCAAATTTCTGAAAGTCAAGTGGTCTCATCACACCGACCGAGAAGCTACCTGGGAACGAGAAGATCATCTTCGTTCCGAGTACCCTTCCTTTTTCCAGTTCTAGATCTCGGGACGAGATCTTTTTGTAGTAGAGGAGAGTTTGTAATGCCCCGGATGTAATACTTTCCCTTTTGGGTATATAATATATCTCCGGCTTCATCTATTTTCCATTCCGGGTTCTTTGTCTTTGGGGTTTTCGTCGTTTTGTTGTGTGAGTGTGTGGCATTCATTCATATCATGTAGACATGTGCATCGCATTGCATTTGTGTTGTCGGTTGCATCCGGTTCGTCGTGTTTCTTCCCGTTGCCCGTTTCGCGTTCTGGAGCTCCCTCACGTGTCCGTGACCTCCCGTAGGCCTACTTTGTTGTTCGGGCGTGTAACGTTACCGGTGTGCCGCGATGTTGTTGTGTGTGTTGTTGTTTTGTTGTGTGCAACCCGCCTCTCAAATCTCGTCTCGTTTGGACTCCGTTGGCTATCCCATCCGTTGTTTGTGTGGGTCCAAAGTGCCTTCACTTTGAGTCCCGGAAACACCCCTACAGCAATCCTCTATCTTCTCCTAGGCCCTTCTAGACTACCCCCGCGATCGGATCCATCGGATCGCGATCGGAGGGCTCCTAGCACCCCTAGATCTCCCCTAACCCTAAAATCTGCTATATATAGACCCCTAGTCTATTTTTTGGCATCTATATCTTCTTTCCCCTTCCTCCCCTCATTTTTTTGGATCTAACCAGCCCTTGCCAGCCACTTGGCTAGATCCCACCGAGCCTCCTCGTTCCAGCCACCGAGGAACTCACTGGATCGATCGGGGGATCAAATCCCGATCGATCCATCGACCGCAGCCACCTTCTATCGAAGTCAACGCCGTTGCCCTCTCGTCCCGACCGATCTGGCCAGCTTCGAGCCGCTGGGCTCCGGCCTCGCGACAGCTTCCACCGGCCCGCTCCAGGGGACCACTTCGCCTGCTTCTCCCGAAACGAGCGAGCGAGCCGGTCCACTCCATCCAACAACCCCGGGCCGCCTCCTCGCCTTCGCCTCCCGCAGCCAGGTCGCCAGCCGCCAACGGGCCGCCTTCGTGGGTCCAAGCCGCAACGGGCCAGCGCCCCCCTGAGCTGCGGACCGCCGCGCGCCAGGCTCCTCAGCCGCCTCCTTGCGGGCCGCGCCGCGCCGCCGGGCCGCGCCCTCCTCATCGCTCCACCGCCGCTCGCCTTCCCGTTGGGCCGCCCTGTCGCCAGGCCCAGCCGGGCGCCTCTGCCAGATCGGCCCCAGCGCCCAAAGCCACGCCGCCGAGCCGCCGCGTCGGGCCACCCACAGTGGGCCGCCGCCACTTCTGCCGCGATCCGGGCCGCGCCGCTGGGCCCGATCTCCTCCGCCAGCTTGGGCCGTTGCCTTCTTCGATTTCCAGATCTGTGTGAGAGGTTGCTATTTTTTAACCTCTAAGACCCAGTGATATTTGTGTGCTGATGCATTACTAGATCTGCTCTAACTTTTTGTGTGTTGCTCTGATTCACGCATATAGCATGTCCAGACGTTCGTGGAGACTTGCTCTACGTTTTATCTTTTGTTGTCATGCATGTTAGAGATCATCTAGGTGCTTGTTTTGCTGTTGCAAGAGTGCATCGTGATATAAACTGCTGCTATGTGATGTTTTTATGTCATCTTTGCCATGTGATATCTTTTAGCTCGTTTGTCCGAATGATGCAAATGACATGTCCACATGTTCGTCTTGCCATGATCTACATGTTGTATGTGCTAGGTAGCATGTTAGATTTATTCTTGCCATGTTTATCATCGTTGCAAAGTGCCATGTGGCTGTGATGTTGTTTCACTTGTTATGAAATGCCATCTTGTTGAGCTCGTTGCAATCGTTGTGTTTATCTCCATGAAGCATGCTTGTGTATTTCAGAGTCACCATCATGTGTACTTTGATGAGGTGCTTATCACTTGCCATGTTTAGTTTCAAGGTGACTTAAACATGCTCTTTTATATGCCATGATGAAATTGCTGTTTTAGGACTTAGTGGATTTTCACTAAGTCTGAAATCTGTAACGTTCCGATGCCATATTCGTGTGATGTTCTAGGACAAACCATGTTAGTTTTGGAGTGGATCTTGATTGTTCCTTGTAGTATATATTGTTGTCTTTCCATTCATGTTCTCACATGTCTATTTAAGTGGCTGTAGCATGTTTATCTTTTGCTCCAAAGTTTCAATAAAATTCTGCTGCCAGAATTTTTTTGTCAAGTTCAATATGTCCAAGATCATTGCTATTGATCCGTGTCTCCGTTGGGGGTGCACCTTTGGACTTAGTTGCTGTAGTGTATGTCTAGTCTGTGTTCATGTTCTTTGCCATGTTATTTGAGTGCTGTAGCTTAATTATTTTGTGCTCCGAAGTTGCTATGATGCTGTAATTTTCAGCTTTCGCTCATTTCTTGTTTCGGGCATAACTTTTAGCCCGTAACTCCGATTTCAGCGAATCTTATATGTAACTTGGTTGATTTTCTGTGTAGGTTAATAATATCAGATTGTTATCATGTTTTGAGGTGTTTTGCTTGAGTGATATTTTACGTGCTCCGTGTGCATCCTTAGTGCATCCATCATGCATCCTTCATTTTCGAGTGTGCATTGCATCTTGTTGATTGGTGCTTGGTGTGATTGTTTTATTTAAAGCCGGAAGCCGAGACTGAGTTCGAGTACGAGCACGAGGTTTCCAACGAGGTTGAGCACGAGGACCCTTCTTACGATCCGAACGACTTCTCTTCAGGCAAGATGACCGAACCCCGATAACAATACTATCTTTGCCTATTGCTAGTAGTTCTGCTCTATAGTTTTGCCTCGATGCCCATGATCTTCTTGTCAGCCTCCTACTTGTAAACCATTGCCATGTTTAACCAACCTACCTATGCAAACCGTTGCTTGGCTAAGTACGCTTCGCTCAGCCCTTCTAATAGCATTGCTAGTTGCAGGTGAAGATCGAAGATGCTTGCTTCATGTTGAAGTTTGGTTGGGTTATATCACACTATATAAATGCTTAAAATGAAATCATCTATATATTGGCAAGGGTGGAAGGCTAAGCCTTTTGCTTGGTGATTTGTTCCACTCATGTCGTTAGGAACCGTATAAACCGGTGTTATGTTCCTTGATTATGCGTTCCTAACATGGTTGGGGTGTATGGGACCCCCTCGATAAACCGCTAAGTGCTAAGTCTTTTCCAGCAAGTCCCAACATTGGTACTATTCGCCTAAACAACTAAAACTTTCCGAGGGAGTAATTAACCCGAGGCTTAATTAATTCAACCCCCCTGGGCATTACAGCTTCCATGCAAAGATGTCCCGATTCTCACGGATGAACTCGATGAGCATGCTTTCCTATTTCGGATCCATGTTGGCACTGATAATGAACTGCTGTGATGAGTTGCCAGGGACAAAATCAACCTGCTTGGTATCATCTACCAAATTAAACTACAACAAAGGGTCTTGCTCTGTGGTTGGCTTCTTCAAAGGGGTCATGTCTGCCGGGTGTAACTGCATCTAGTGCCACCCTAGTTGGTTTTGGAGTATTGACGAGGAACGTGGTTGAGGGACTAATGTGTTTGTGAGAGTTGCAGGGTAACATGGGTAGTAGTACTTCAATGATTCGGTTTACCTACCAGAGATGACCCTACAAATGTGTGAAGACATTGAAGTCAATGGTGGTTCATGAACACATTCACTTGAAGATAATAACTCATGAAGACATTCACTTGAAGACTATGGAGTGCGAAGACATAGTTTCTTTCATAGTTCCTTTTCTTCATTCTTGAGTCATAGGAACCACCGTACTGTTAAGTGGGGTCCACGTGAACATAGTCAGATGACTGAAGTGATGGTCAACCAAAATGCTATGTCTTCGAGCGAAGACAATGAGAGCAGATCTTATCCAGAGTTGGATGAGTCATCTTTACTTGGAGCTCAAGCAAAGTTGCCGCATGTGTTGGAAATCCAACCGTTGGACACATGTTAGTTCCGTAGTGATCAAGGGTCATTTCGGATATATCATCTCGAGTTGCCTCCTGGCTATAAATAGCCCACCCCCTACACCATAAATTTGTGGATGCTCAGATTTAGTGCACGACTTTTGTCGTTTGAGAGCAACCCACCTCCGAAGCCTTTGAGAGAAAGATCCTTGCGAGGACAAAGCCCAAAAAACCCAGATCCGAAGAGTGTTAAGCATCACTGAAGTCTTTCTATCTGTGTGATCTGAAGACTTGTTACACTTGAGAACTGTGCATCCTCCAGCCAATTAGGCGTTGCATTTTGAGCATCTAAGAGTGGTTGTGGATTGCCAGTGAACGAAGTCTGTGAAGGTTTGGAAGTATAGTGATTGGGCGAGGACTGGGTGTCCTTAGCTCAAGGGGAATAAGGCGAAGACACGGTCTTCTAAGTTCAATCTCAGCCTCCCTAACCAGACGTACAGTTGTCACATCAGCTGGAACTGGTCTACCAAATTCCCGTCGTCTCCAAGCTACTGGTTCTATCTTCCAACTCATTTACATTTCAGTTAGTCTTCGTGAAGTCATTACTTGCCTACCTGATCTGATTGAGTTTACTATGTGAAGACTGTCACCTGTTTGGCTTCATTCTGTCTTCCATTCCGATCCGTACTACCTAGCTGTTGATAGTCTTCGTACTTTCACTATACTTCTTACTTGACTATGGCTTGTCTAGTGTAGTTTATCCTCCGCTGCATATCAATAGGTTCATTCCATTCATTTGTCTTCAAAGATCTCATGTTTTGAAGACTTCCATAAAAATCACCTATTCACCCCCCTCTAGTCGATAACTAGCACTTTCACCGGGTCAATGTTATCTTTATAGAACTTTAGCTCCTCCATTGCACAAGTAGACTCAGCATAAGCAGTATCACCTTCTTCATATTCCAAGGCTATTTTCCTATCACCATGCACCGTGATGGTACCTATGCAACCCGACATCTTTAGCTGCAGATACACATAACAAGGCCGTGCCATAAACTTGGCATAAGCCGGCCATCCAAACTGCGCGTTGTGGGGGCTTTTGATCTTAACCACTTCAAAAGTCAATGTTTCTACCCTATAATTATGTTCATTGCCAAAAGCTACTTCCAAAGCAACTTTACCAACTGGGTCAGCCGATTTACTAGGCACCACCCCATTAAAGACTGTAGAAGACGGCTTAAGATCTTTATCAGTCAAATTCATCTGGCGAAAAGTATCATAATTAATAAAGGATGTTGATACTGCTGGCTCCGTCCATAAGCACCTTGGTGAACTTGTAGCCGCCAAACTAAGGAGCCACCACTAAATCCAGCTGACCCGAGTTATCAACCCGGGGTGGGTGATCCTCACGGCTCCATACAATTGGCTGCTCTGACCATCATAAGTACCGAGGTACTGCCGGCTCAACTTCACTTACTCTATGTTTATGAACCTTATGATCTCGCTTGCATAAGCTAGTAGTGAAAACATGATAGTGGTTGCTACTTAGCTGCTTTGGATTACTCTGATATCCTGACTGCTATTGCTGATTTCCTTGATTGGGCTGCTGGTTAAAGCCGCCCTTCTTGCCCTGACCCTGAAATCCAAGACCTGATCCGCCAGCGCCAAGCCAGACCCGTGTGGGCTGGATCCCGACCCGTCGTGCGGGCCATTATGATGCAGGGCTAGCCCGATCTAGGGCAATCTTTCACAATTGGAGGGATCCCTGAGGATGAACACGAAGAACACGAGGGGAAATCACGAGGGGAAACGAGAGAAAACACTCAAATCAACAAGAAACGATCATACATGTGCTAGATCATCAACACAACGAGGTACACGGTCCAAATCCAACAAAGGGGGGTGCAAGGGGAAACTAGTTCATCTCCATGAGGAGGGCTTGAATCTGCGAGGGATCTTCCCGTTAGGGGTCTTGAATCCGATGTGGATCTTCTCTGTAGAGGCCGCGGTCTCTCGTGGAGTAGAACCACTATGGATGAGCAATGCTCTAGGTCTCAAATGAGCTAACGCAAAGTTAACCCTAGCTAGGAGGTGGTGGAGGAGTATATATAGTCTAAGGTCACGAAGGGGTAAGTGGGGGATACATGGGCCTCGGCCCAACACTCTGCGTAGAGGCAGGCGTCGGACGTCCAACAGGTACCGGACGTCCGGTGGCACGCAAGGGTCCGGTTGTTCGGTACTTGTAGGGCGTCCGGTGTTTCGGCTATGGTAGGAGGTGTCGGACAGCCGGTGGAGGCCAGTCGTCTGGTTGCTGGAGGGTGTCGGATGTCTGACATTTGGCGGTCGTCCAGGCACTGTAGATCTCACTGGCTGGAACTTGGGCTGGTTGGTGAAGACTCTAGGCGTCGGACGTCCGGAGGTCATTGGACGTCCGAGGGCCGATGCTTCCTGGTAGTTCCTTCTCTTGTTCTTCGCGCTTGGTGTCCTCAACGTCTTATCCAATGCTCCTAGTTGTTCCATGGCTTTACTCTTGGTTCCTAATCATGCATAACACATATGTTTGAGGTAGTAGCCATGTCTCACATGTGGATAGTTAAAGTTCGGAGAGAAGCGATTCAACCTTGTGTCCAATGGCGGGTACTTGAGGTCTTGTCTTATGTCTCGAAGTGAACATGGGGATGGTCATGGGATGCTCCGCATCATCTCCCCCCTTGGGAAAGATTCAACCTCGGATCAAAAAGCTCATCACCATGGAGAAAAGTTGTCGTGGACGGACTTGTAGTTGGACGGAGTTGAGGACATGGAGCAATCCAAGTACTCCAAGTTGTCGCCGGAGTGGTATACATGCAAAAAGAGCAAGCACAAACGACACTCAGAAAGACAATGATTAGCGCACATAAATGGTACTTCATGTAAGAATGAGTCCGACCGAAAATATTTTGCGTGCCAAGGCACAAGATGCTTATCCAAAAGATGTACAATGACATGTAAAGCATTCATGGAAGCAAATTTATTCATGGTGCACACAAAGGTGTTATGGGAGTGATCAATGCAACCATTGTGCAAAATGATGTCATAATGGGACGGTTTATCAAGAGCATGAACATGGCAAGTGATGCTCAATATGTGTATGTTATCATGCAATTGATGTTTGGCAATGTGATCATGATGTATGAATATGCCATCAAGGTATATCACAACAAACTTGCTAAGAAAGTGCACAAGCTCATATATCATGGATGACATGGGAATACACGATGCAACAAGGAAATCATAATGCAAGTCATTCCATGTATAAGGTGCAAATTTGTTATGAGTAGTGTTGTACCATTGTTCAATGTCGTGGCAAGAGTGGTAGACCAGTGGTGTATCCATAGGGTCCATCTTCAATGTCGGTCCTCCATCCCGTAGATGTCTCATGTAGACAACAACAAGGAAACGACAATGAAAGTATGGCCCATCCAATATGCATATGTGAGGATGGCTCACAAAGAAGGAATTCACCTTATGTATGTTCTCGAAGGTGTTGGTGTCGCGCAAAGTGTATGCCTTCACATGCCCAAGATGCCTCGTGATGGTACCGCCTTGTGAATCCTTCAAAATGAAAGAACATGACAAGCACTCGGAAAAACAAATAAGGTTAGCCGTAATGCAAAACCTAGCATTCATGCGGGAAACTACCCAACAAGTGCTTGCATCATTCTTATCATAAGAAAGTACAAGGGTGTGGTGCATGGTATGTAGGCAGAAGATGCGAGAACAACCAAGTGCAATAGGCCCAATCAAGCAAGTATGCATCACAAGAAGGGTGTCCAAGTCTCCAATATGAATAAGCATGGCATGGTTGCACTCACTAGAAGTGATGAGAGATGCAACTATTGGAGGCAAGCGGCAATGATCAAGATATATCATGTGAAATGCATGAACATATATGTCATCAACCCAAGAAAGCAAGTAAAAGTGGAACATGGGTGATGCAACATAGCAAGCAATCGTAGTGATCAAGTCAAGCAAGCTAGTAGTGCGAATATGCAACATACTAGAGGTAATCATGGCAAGCATGTCATGTGTGCAAATAATGGACATACATAATAGACATGACATATGACAAGCATGAAAGAAAGATATGAGCAAAATATCATCAATAGCATGGGGCACAAAGAAATCATGACAATAGCTACAAGTATCTCCACCAAGCATGCAAATACACATAGTAGGAGTAGAATGGTATATCATGGGTAAATGCAAGCAAGGATCATAATTGCATGGCAAAGTCATAGCAAGAGGCATAACATGCAAAGTGAACACGATAGAATGGGCGTAAGATGACAAATGGTAAATAGCCCATAGTCGTGTGAGAGCCAAGTAAAAGAGATGCGCGTAGTGGTTGCGCGAAGAGAACGTTGTTAATGACAATCCGCAGAATCCCAAATCATCGTTGCTCTCAAGAGCTCGTTTTGTCAACTCTTGGGATTGAGAGGTTGACAAGTATTGGTGAATACCTACACAAAACAAAGACAAAGGAAAAATTGTGTGTGCGTGGTATATGTACACATCATCCATCATGATGCGCACGTGCATGTGTTGGTTAGCAAAAAATAGCTAATGCTCAAATAAATGAGATGCGTGATATAGAAACATGTCATCCATCATGAGAGGTTTGTTGTTATGTATGGCATAATGGAGACTCAAATTGTGTAATGCATCATGAGAAGTATGTAGAGCATTGTTATTCATGGAATGCATATGGTGCACACAATCATGGCAATCATGCAAGGTATGGAATGCATCAAGATCTCCTAGTATGTATGAGGAAACTATTGGGGTCTCCTCATAAGCATCAATGGAAACATCATATGGAGAATATTGATAACATCCAAAACAATGCATATTCGGAACAATGTGTTCATGGCATGGCATAGTAGATGAATTGCGCAAATTATGTAAAGGAAGCATGTCAATATCATCACAAGAGAAACACATTCCAATGACCATGACGTTGTCATCTATGCCACAAGTGCAAATGGGATTTACTTTAATGGGGCATGCATAGTTACTATGTTGAGATTGAAATGATGCAATATGGGAGATCTCACTCATAGCACATGACAAGTTTAAAGGGTTGTCGAACATGATGTGACCAAAAGAATTTTCACATGATATCATATGGAGCATAGCATCACAACTATGCAACTCAACATGCTCATCATCATATTCATCATAAATTGGTAGGTCATGACATGATGAAGTTGCACTAGCATGAAGCATGGTGATAGGTGTGTCAACATCATGCAAGCAATCATTGGTAAGGTAGACCACTAGTGGGACAAGAGCATCACTGTCACCTATTTTACCTTTCTCATTCCATTCATGTGGTGTAGGTGAGGTGGGAAAGACCAAATGGTGATCTTCTTCATCTTGATGGAACCATGTGGGTGGTGCATCTTCTTCCACCATGGTCATCAGTTTATCCATTGGAGGGATGGACTCGTTAAGGGTATGCATGTCCTCGTGTAGGATACCTAGCACCAAAGAAAACACACTCAGGGTAGAGGTTAAGTCGTAAGAAATCATAGTGGCCACACATGCCCTCTCAACTACCTCACTCACTAAGTGGTGTGGCTCACTCACTCCCTCTTGGATGCTCTCACTCGTATGGTTGGTGGAGTCACTCAAATGGCTCTAAAGCTCACATAGGATGTGTGGCATGCTCTCATGTGTGGGGCTAGTGGTGATCACTCTCATCCTCTCAAAGGCAATGCTCTCAATGTCACATATGGTGGAGTCACTACAAGGATTCCGGTCTATTGCAACAAAATTTATTGCTACAACTATCTTTCGTTGCAATTAAATGTGGTGGTGTCTCTCTACACATGGAAATTGGGGCATCTCGTCATATGTGGGTGTCGGAGAGGTGTAGGTGCAAATGTCTCCATGCTCAACTCCTTTCGCCGCCTTCGTTGAAGGGAGAATCCCATAACGCCTCCAAAGATGAATGCCGTAGGATATGATAAGACATCACTCTCCTTCGAGAACAAACAGAGGGTCTCTTGTTTTCTCACGTAGCTTGACCTGGAGTAGGAGTCCAATGTGGGTGTTGTCTTCATGGTGTCGAAGAGGTTCATGCTCATCGCCTTGGTCAAATGAGATGGCCCATGCTCGACCGTCTTGTCGCCGTCTTGTCGTGGATAGCATCCGAAGATGGAAGTGTCGCCCTCGCTTGTAGGTGATCGCCTTGATGCTGAAGATGTCGATGTAGGCAAACTCATGGGAAGTAGGCGAAGATGTCGTACGTCCGAAGGCGAAGATGCCTTGATAGCACTTGGCGAAGATGTTGAAGTGGTGGTTGTAGCCGTAGCTCCTTCTTGGTGTTGCTTGTCTCGCGATCTTCTTATGTGCTCTTGAAGCTTGGCATTAGCATGAAGTAGAGCTTGTTCGAACTTGTAGGTATGCGCGTGTCGAGCATATTCATGATGATGGTGTTGTTGTCGTGCTTGAGCTGGTAGAAGATGTCATTCGTCGTCGTCATGCACATGATGCTTGGAGGTGACTTTCCCTTCATGACGATGTTGATGGTCGCCATGGCGGTGTGGACGTGGACGACTTGCGCTTGCATCATTTTGCATTCCGAAGACTCATGACTTGAATGTCACCGCCGAGAAGATGATGAAGGGGTAGAAGACTTGTAGTTGACCACCATGTGTCGGAGCTCCGCCATGTGTTTGTCGAAGGAGTCGCACACGTCATCGATGTAAGCCCTTCTCCTTGCCTCGGAGTGTCATATGTCGATGGCGATGTTGTCGAGGTGCTCTTGCATTGCTCATTGTAGTCCAATGGTTTGCGTGTGGATGTAGTTGTTCGCGCTGTCGATGTTGAAGACCAGAGATGAAATGCTTTGCTTATCCATCACAAGACTCAAGTAGTGGTGAGCGGGAGAAAGAGAAGAACTAGACCAATGTACCTTACCCGATGTTGAGAATGGATCAATGATCACTCAATGTGTCAAGGAAATAGCACAATTGGTATTGATTCTCGTCATTTCTCACACCTACACAATAAGGCTTATGGAGTAGCTCGGTCAGGATAGTGGCAAAAAAATCTGATGCAAAATGTTAGCAAGGGTCAATAATGTTGAAAGAGATTCACAAATTCGCAAGTGAAACAAGTAGACCAATAGCAATAAGTGGCACACGGAAACACACGCAAGGATAGATAAATGTGGTTGTGCAACCAAGGGTTGAGCAGAAAATGTGGAATCCACGGAAAATGCTCTTGTCACACAACACTAGAGAGACGCTAGCCGATTGCTCAATAGGCGGATATGAATTTGTGCACTACCTATATGAGACAAAATGTAGCGACTTCCTATCACAAGTATGATATGTATGTATGATGTTCTAGTGCTTTTAGCACAAGATGATCCAACATGATCAAGTATGGTATGATATTTTGTGATGCTATGGCTCTTGCTTACAAGCTTCTTTGTTTTTCTCTTTTGCTTAAAAGCTTATTCTTTTTTTTTTGATATGGCCAATTATGTGAAATGCACAAACCAAGATAGCAATTGTGTATATGCGGGAACAATCTTGTGACACAAGAGACAATATAATACCAAGATGATATGGTATGTATGCAATGGAAGTGCGGATCAATGATCACTAAAGTGCACAAGTAATGTTTCCGACAATACTCAAAGGCTAGTTTTGATAGGCAAGTGACGCAAAATGGGCTAGGGTTTAACAATTCAATGGCAAGGGGAATATACAAAGATGTCATCGAAGTTACCGTCCGATGATGATGGTGAGAGGCGATGTTCTTGATGTAGATCCGTTCCTAATTAGTCGAAACACCTTAGGAAACGGAAAAACCACAACTCAAAATCTCAAGGACAAATGTCAAATGGTGGTAGCGGACAAGCGATGGTGGTTGCGGAATTGTTGGGGGAAACCCGGTCAAAATGGGTTATGGTGGAGGAAGGGTATGATGGCTATAAACGGTGTCGGAGTTTACGACACGGTCCCTAAGTAGCCAAAACACCTTAGGAGCACAACCCACAACTCAAACAGGCTCGAACAAAATTGGGTTAAGTTCGGTTGGAAATGTATAGTGGGCAAGGGTATGCGTAAGTGGCGATGGTGGTTGATGAAGAAGCAATTGTCCCTAAGTATCCTAAACACCTTAGGAGACTCAAATCACTACTCAAGCAACCAAAAATGCTATGGTGGACAAAAAGGCTTAGGATGCGGAAGGCTATGGTGGCTATGCGGATGATATGGTGGAAGGCCTAGGCAAACTTGCCAAATTTCACAAAACTTTTATGAATTCAAATGATGATAGTAATATTTTTTTTTGGTATGGGGGATGTCAAGAGCTTCAAAACGAGCTAAAGAATGTCAAAAACGGAGTTCGGATGAATTAGTTATGGACAAAACAAAATTCAGCCGAAGTGGGAATCTACAGGTACCGGACGTCTAGAAAGTGGCGGATGTCCGGTGACAGGACGTCTGGAAATCATCAGAAATCCGTTATTTTCTTTTGTTGGGTGGTTCCGATCGTCCGGTGGATGACGGACGTCTGGTGCTTCGTGAGGGTCCGGACGTTCGATAAAACGCCGGTCGTCCAGTGGGTCGGGGTCAACGGGAGATGCGAGTTTCGGGGCGCGATTTTGGGCGGCAAATGGAGATTTTGGGCTCGAAATTGATGAGATTTCGTGGGTGAAAGATGGGAAACTTAGGGAAATGCTAGATCCACTTGAAACCAAGCAAATCCATGGATCAAAATCAACAATAGATCATCAAACTAACAAATCACACACAAAAATTGGGGCTATTTTTGGTGAGGATTTTCGAATTTTAGGACGAAGTCAAGCACAAGAGGCTAGAAAACGGTGGGGAAGACTCCAAATTCATGATAAACGTGGCTCAGATACCATATGATGCGGGTCTAACCCGATCTAGGCTAATCTTTCACGATTGGAGGGATCCCCGAGGATGAACAAGAAGAACACGAGGGGAAATCACGAGGGGAAACGAGAGGAAACACTCAAATCAACAAGAAACGATCACACATGTGCTAGATCCTCAACACAATGAGATACACGGTCCAAATCCAACAAAGTGGGATACAAGAGGTAACTAGTTCAGCTTCGTGAGGAGCTCTTGAATCCGGTGTGGATCTTCTCTGTAGAGGTCGCGGTCTCTTGTGGAGTAGAACCACTATGGATGAGCAATGCTCTAGGTCTCAAACGAGCTAACACAAAGCTAACCCTAGCTAGGAGGAGGTGGAGGAGTATATATAGTTTAAGGCCACGAAGGGGTAAGTGGGGGATACATGGGCGTCGGCCCAACACTCTGCGCACACGCAGGCGTCGGACATCCGACTGGTACCGGACGTCCGATGGCATGCAAGGGTCTGGCCGTCCAGTACTTGTCGGACGTCCGGCATTTTGGCTCTGGATAGGAGGTGTCGGACAGCCGGTGGTGGCCGGTCGTCCGGTTGCTGGAGGTTGTCAGACGCCCGACATCTGGCGGTCGTCCAGGCGCTGTAGATCTCGCTGGCTGGAACTTGGGCTGGCTGGTGAAGACTCCAGGCATTGGACGTCCGGAGATCGTCCGTCGTACAAAGGTCGTTGGACGTCTGAGTGCCGATGCTTCCTCGCATCTCCTTCTCGTGTTCCTCACACTTGGTGTCCTCGCCGTCTTATCCAATGCTCCTAGTTGTTCCATGGCTTTCCTCTTGGTTCCTGATCATGCATAATACATATGTTTGAGGTAGTAGCCATGTCTCACATGTGGAAAGTGAAGGTTCGGAGAGAAGCGAGTCAACCTTGTGTCCAATGGCGGGTACTTGAGGTCTCGTCTTATGTCTCGAAGTGAACATGGGGATGGTCGTGGGATGCTCTGCATCACATTATTATTATTGTTGTTCCGAGGAAAACCGGAGCCCATAATCTCCTTCATGATAAATCAATCTCTCCACATGTGGGTTGATGGTATATCAGGATAACTATGCTTCGGGCAAGGCCGGTTCAGTTCTGCCTCAAGGTTAACTTTTGACCCTCCAGAACGAGGGGGTGGTTTCCCTCTTCGACGCTGACCATCATTCCGAGTGTTGGTATTGGCCACAAAATCTGACCTGCCATCTGGTTGCTTGCGCTTACCGTTACCACCTTGGCCATGCCCTGTCATGTTTGGCTACTGCCCTTTTCCATTGCCGTTCTTCTTCCCCTTGCTGAACTTCTCTTCATCAGATTCCGGATCTTATTATTGTCCGAGTCAGCATATTTGATAAGAGCCGCCATGAGCTCTCCCATGTCATTGCAGTGAAGCTTAAGCAGCCCTGATCTCTATTTGAGGGGGACGGACCAGCAATTCTTCTCCGAAATAAGGACAGCAGAACCAGCGTTGATGCTATCTGACGAGTGGATAATAGCAGAGACCCGACGGACCTAGTGGTTGGTTGACTCATCCTCGCGCTGGATACATGTGTCTAGGTCAATAATTGACAGAGGCTGTTTACATGTGTCCTTGAAGTTCTAAATAAAACGCGCCTTCAATTCAGCCCATGAACTGATGGAGTTGGCAGGTAGCCGTTTCAGCCAAGTTCGTGTCGGCCCATCTAACATCATGGTGAAGTATTTGGCACATACGGCATCATTAACATCTAACATCTCCATTGCTAGCTCATAGCTCTCAGTCCAAGCCTCAGGTGGCTGCTCAACTGTGTAATTAGGCACTCTACGTGGACCCTTAAAATATTTGGGCAGTCATTCATTGCAAGGAGCCGGCATCAAACAAGGCACTCCAACTGACCGAGAGGTCGATCCTGCTTCTATAGACACATAAGGGTTCAACTGAGGCTATCAAATATTTGCTAATTGAGCCACCAGCTCTGCCTCTTGGCGCGCTCTAGCTTGATTCGTTAGAACTTGAACATTATCATCACCACGGGGCGGGTCACGTCCCTGGGGTGGGTTACAACGTTGTTCATTGCTGGAAACCGCCGGCGACTCGATACGTCGGCTATAGCTTTGGCTTTCACGTGGAGTTGAATGAATGCAATCACGGCTATGCGAGTAAGCCGCGTGCTGGGCTACCGCTGTCATAAGAAGTTTCACAACCTTCCGGGCTTCGACCGCTGTGGGAGACTCGCCTTCCACTGGAAGAGCCGCCAGCAGTGAGGGCGCAACAATCATTTTATCCAACGGGTTAGAGTAATGACCCGAAGGTGGGGATACTTGCGGTGGTGGGGCTAAATCGACACGGGGCGGGTCTTTTTGCGGTGCTGAACCACCACCCTAGTCCCAGGCGACTCTAGTGCCCGGGTCATGCTGGGCGGGTTACTTGGCCCCGCGCCGGGTGTAGTAAAGAGGTTCCTTCCTTCAAACTATGGAGGTAAATGGCTCTGGTGCCTCCTCCGTAAGACGGCGTTTGATGCATTCTGGTCCAGACTTAGACGAAAAGCCTCGTCGTGCACACGTTGCGACTTGGCCTCCAAAACGGCCCACTCTGTTGCCATTCTAGCATTTTCAACATTAAGCTCCTCCTTAGCGTAAGCTATCTCATCACGCTATTTCGCAAATTCTTATGATGTGCCTGAGTGTAATGCCCCGGATGTAATACTTTCCCTTTTGGGCATATAATATATCTCTGGCTTCATCTATTCCATTCAGGGTTCTTCGTCTTTCGGGTTTTCGTCGTTTTGTTGTGTGCGTGTGTGGCATTCATTCATATCATGTAGTCATGTGCATCGCATTGCATTTGTGTTGTTATTTGCATCCGGTTCCACGCGTTCCTTCCCTTTGTGTGTTTCGCGTTCCGGAGCTCCCTCACGTGTCCGTGGCGTCCCGTAGGCCTACTTTGGTGTTTGGCCGTGTAACGTTGCCGGTTTGGCGCGAGACTTGTCGTGTGTTGTTGTTTTGGTATGTGTAACCCGCCTGTCAAATATCGTCGCGTTTGGAGTTCGTTTGCTACCTCAACAGTTATTCTCGTGGGCTCAAAGTGCCTTCACTTTGAGGCCCAAGACACCCCTTCAACAGCCCACCAAACCACTCCAAACCCCTCCTATCATCTAGGCCATCCAATTCTAATCGCGTGGCCGAAAACCACACCTCATTTGGACAACCCTAGCTCCTTGTGCCTATATATTTGTCCAACCTCCCCCAATTTTTGCCCCAAATCAAGGAAACCCTAGCCACCACCTTCTTCTTCCTCTAGCCACTACCACCTCACCGGAATCTCGCCGGAGTTTCGCCGGAGTTCGCCGGAGTACCTCCACCTCGCCGGAGATCCTCTCCACCCTCCTCTCACCTCACTACCGGCTTCTTTCTCCACCGCCGCGGCCTTCCCTTGCCTCACCGCCGCCCTTCGCCGCCGGCCGGCGCCGCCGCCTCGCCGGCCGGGCCGCCGCCGCCCCGCAGACCTTCGGCACCTCACGTCGCAAGCCGCAGCCCTGCTGGCTCCCTCGAAGCCAGCCGCCGCCAGCGCTCAGATCGATCGAGGCCCCGGCCTCCCGATCCTCTGCCAGATCCGATCCAGCCGCTCCCCTGGGTCGTTGCCCTAGGGCCCAGCCGCCTCCAGGCGCGATCCGTTGGGCTCCGTCAGGCGGGCCAGCCCAGTGCGCCGGCCTCCTCCCTTCTCCTCGCATCGCCAGGCCGCCGGCCACCGCCAGGCCAGTTCTCGGTGGGCCGCCTCCCTCCGCCTCCTTCGCGAGCGCGGCCCGTCAGCCGCGCCTCCAGCCGGCCGGCCCATCCCGCGTCCAGCGCCAGCCTTCGAGCGCCGAGGCCTCGAGCCCCTCAGCCACCGGCCGCCAGAAGCGATCGAGGGAGGAGGAGCCTCCCCGATCCGCTTCCACCTCCGGCCCGAACCGCCTGCAGCCGCCCGCTCCGCTTCGGATCCAGGCCCGATCCGCCACCGCGCCAGCCCGTTTGACCTTTTGACCCAGATCAGAGGTTGTTCTCTTTTCCACTAAGTCCCCAGTATACTTGTTGTCTGATGCATTTTTCATATGAGGATAACTTTGTGTGTGATGCTCCGATTTGAGTGAATGAGATGTCCAGATGTTCGTGGAGACATGTACTACATTTCATTCCATTATGCCATACATGTTTGAGCTAATCTAGGTGCTTAAAATTCTGTTGTAAGAGTGCATCGTGATAAAAACTGCTGTTAGTGTTGTTTTTCATGCCATCTTTGCATAGTGATAACTTGGTGCTCGTTTATCCGAATGATGCAAATGATATGTCCACGTGTTCGTCTTGTCATGCTCTACATGTTAAATACTTAAGTTTGCATGATAGATTTAATCTTGCCATGTATATCTTCGTTGCAAAGTGCTATGTGGCTGTTAAGTTTTTAAGCTTGTTATGAAATGCCAACTTGAGGAGCTCATTGCTATCGTTGTGTTTATCTCCATGATGCATGCTTAGGTGTTTTGGAATCACCATCATGTGTACTTTGATGTGGTGCTTAGCACTTGCCATGTTTAGTTTTGAGGTGACTTAAACTTGCTCTCAAAGATGCCATGATGAAACTGTTATTTTAACACTTAGTGAAATTTCACTAAGTCTGGAATCTGTAATTTCCAGATGCCATGTTTGCTTGTTGTTCTAGGACAAACCATGATAGTTTTGGGGTGACTCTTGATGGTTCCTTGTAGTATATATTGTTGGCTATCCATTCATGCTCTCACATGCTTATTTGAGTGGCTGTAGCATATTTAACTTTTGCTCCAAAGTTGCAATAAATTACAGTTGTCAGGACTTTGTTGTCAAGTTCAATATGTCCAAGCTTGTTGCTATTGATCCGTGGCTCCTTTGGGGGTGCACCAATGGACTTATTTGCTGTAGGATATGTCTATTGTATGTCCATGCTCATTGCCATGATGTTTGAGTGATGTAGCTTATTTATCTAGTGCTCCGATGTTGCTATGTTGCTGTAATTTTCAGCTTTCGCATGTTTATTGTTTTGTTTGTAACTTTTAGCCCGTAGCTCCGATTGCAGCTAGTTTTATATGAAACTTGATTGATTTTTCGTGTAGATTCATAATATCCTATTGTTATCTTGTTTTGAAGCATTTTGCTTGATCACATATTGTCATGCTCATTGTGCTCCCTTAGTGTATAAGTCATGCATCCATCATTTTTTGTGTGCGCATTGCATCTTGTTGATTTGTGCCTTGTGTGGTTGTGTTGATTAGAGCCGGAAGCTGAGACCGAGTACGAGTACGAGCACGAGGTTACCACCGAGCTTGAGAACGAGGACCCCTCTTACGATCCGAACGACAACTCTTCAGGCAAGATGACCGAACCCGGATACCATTACTATTTTTGCCTATTGCTAGAAGTCTCGATCTATAGTTTTGCCTTGATGCCCATGTCTTTCTTGTCAGCCTCCTACTTGTAACCATGATCATGTCTAACCACCCTGCCTATGCAAACCATTGATTGGCTATACGTAGGCTTCGCTCAGCCCCTCTTATAGCGTTGCTAGTTGCAGGTGAAGTTGAAGATGCTTGCTTCATGTTGAAGTTTTGTTGGGTTATATCACACTATATAAATGCTTAAAAACGAAATCATCTATATATTGGCAAGGGGTGGAAGGCTAAGCCTTTTGCTTGGTGATTTGTTCCACTCATGCCGCTAGGAACCGTATAAACCGATGTTATGTTCCTTGATTATGCGTTCCTCACACGGTTGGGGTTATGGGGCCCCCTCGATAAACCGCTAAGTGTTAAGTATTTTCCAGCAAGTCCCAACATTGGTACTATTTGCCTAATAACTAAATAAACTTGCATAGGGAGTAATTAACCCTCTTTCTTAATCACCAACCCCGGGCCAGTGCTCCACATGAGTGTTGGTCCGAACTGGGGGTCCTGCGGGGCCGCCTTGGGGAAACCCGAGGTATCTGGCATACACCTGTAGCATCGCCCATCCGGTCGTGTCCTGAGACTAGATACGCGCGGCTACTATCAGGGTGTCGACACGCCGGGAGGATTTGCTGGATTAGCCTTACCTTAGTTCGGAGTATCTTGAACACGGGATTCCGAGAATACTCGGGTCTTCCCACTTTGGAGTTGCGACTCCGCGGATCGTGGGCTTGTCATGGGCCAAGTTGGAACACCCCTGCAGGGTTATGAACTTTCGAAAGCCGTGCCCGTGGTTATGTGGCAGATGGGAGCTTGTTAATATCCGGTTGTAGAAAACTTGACACAATGTTCCAATACACTACCAGCGTGTGTACCGTGACTGTCATTTTCCGAAAGGGGTTTCGGGAGATGAACACGGTGGGGTTATGTTTGACTGGCTTTAGTTAGGATCACTTAGTGATCGTCTCTCGACCGAGGCGCCTTCTCTTCTCGCTCTCTTTACGTAAGCTAGGGTAGTGCTGCTGCAACCACTTATTCTTATTCTTTCTTCAGCCTTGTCCACACCCAAGGCTTAGATAGTCATGTTACCCGGGAACGGGATTGCTGAGTCCTCTGTGGCTCACAGTTACTTCACCACACCAGATGCAGGTCCGATGGTGCGCTATCCAGGTGATGGCACCGAGCTAGACTGGGAGTACGACGAGGAGCGTAGCCGTTACTATGTTCGTTATCCCGATGATTAGTAGTGGTTCTTCTACTAGGATTCGATCCGACCTGTGGATTTAAATTATGTTTGGTATCTTGTCTTTTGTATTTTACCCATAGATGGGCTGTGATGTTTTATTGAATGATGATTTGGACATGTAATGTATTTGTGTGATGTGGCGAGTGTAAGCCAACTATTTTATGTTTTCCATCCCCATCTTTTACATGAGTTGTGCAAAGATACCAAACTTGCGATCATTCCAGCATGGGGTTATGTCTCTAAGTCGTGCCTCGACACGTAGGAGATATAGTCCCATCCTGGGCATTACAATTGGTATTCAGAGCCTTCTCCGACCTTGAAGCCCCCACTGATTGATCAAATCGTTGACGGTGGAGTCTAGGCACACACTGATAATATTTTGAGTCTTATATTTATATCGGAGAGTAGGATTTCTTTGCTTCTCATCCCCTTTCTCTCTGGTGAGGACTCCTGACGACTACTCTTGCCTCTTCTACTTTCAAAATTTGCACCAAATTTTTTTTAGGGACCTCGCAAGTATTGTGGGATTGTTTCGATGTTCTTGTGATGAGAATATTGTTCTCGATGCCTCCTGACATTAGGGGTTGTGGCAGTGTCCCGGGGAGTTGAGCTTCGAGGTATTGTCGTCACAAGCATATCGCGGCAGTACTAAATACTTAAGACGGCCGACATCAAAAATCTCTCCTATATGGTTAGTGGCAAGATAACCCCGACATCACCCAGTACTGGGGAGGTAGTTCAGGAGTATTGCCATAGCTTTGTATAGTGGATGCTTTTCGAAGGTCCGAGGTAGACAGTTTCCGAGAAAGACTGGTTATGTGTTGAAGGATGGATACAGCTGGATGTAGGTTTAGAGTTGATTGCGCGGTGCTTCCCCTGTATCCCCAACACCGGATTGCATAACTAGAAACTTTCGGAAATTCATAGGTGGGTTTATCGAGTAGATCGTAGGCATTCTTCCAACGAATGCAGGTTAGCGAGTTCGGGGTTCTACATTGAGTGAAGTGGTTTTATGACCGATGTTCCGATAGGGAGTTGCATCTTAAAGGGTCCTTGGCTATGCTGATCCGGGGATTGCAAAACCCTTTCGTAACGCGTTCATAAGCTTACAGCACAAAGATGTTAGAACGAAGCTCCTATCTTGTTTTTGTTCCATCTGTACCTTGTTTTTTTATTTACATTTTGTCCCCTATGTGGCTTCTCGTGAAGATTTTTGTTATCATTAAACTGAGAATTTCATTCGTTCCTCTTGTTCGAATGATTATTGTGAAGACTATGTTGCATTTCAATCCGTTGATTCAGCTTATACCTTCTTTCAATCAATTGCTAATTCGTGGTCATCTCTTTCAGGATGGCTCCGGAAAAAGTTTCCAACGCTAACCCAGAGGGTGAAGAGGTCCCAGATCGTCCTCCTTCCCCTCCTCCTCCGTCTGAGGCTTGGAGAGCGATTATGCAGACTACAAATCAGAACACCCAGATGTTGATGCAGATGATGCAGCAGATGCAAGCTAATCAAGCTAATCAGGGTGTTCCAGGGAATCAAGGCAACTTCTTCAACCAACAGCACCATGCTACTCTCAACCAGTTCTTGGCCAATAATCCAAAAGCTTTCAGTTACTGTGTCAACCCTCTTGATGCTGAAGATTGGTTAACTGATATCAAGAAGCATTTTGAGTGCAGTAACGTAAGAGAAGAGGACTATGTGAAGTTTGCAGCCTTCCAACTCAAAGACCAAGCAGCTGACTGGTGGCAGCAGTACAAAGACTCCAGGCCAGGTCGTGTGATCTCTTGGGAGGATTTCTGCAAGGACTTTCGCTCTCACCACATTCCAACAAGTGACATCGAGGGTATGCGTGAGCAATTCCGCAACCTGAAGCAGGGCTCTATGACTGTCTACCAGTATAATGTCAAGTTCCAAAACCTCGCCCGCTATGCTAAGCAAGACATTCGAGATGCCAAGAGCGAGATCTATCAATTCCGAGGAGGTCTCAAGGATGAACTTCAACTTGCTCTCACCTTGTTCGAGCCCGATGAGTTCGAAAAATTCTATAACATGGCTTTGAAACAAGAGGCAGCCCAGCTCAAGATGGAGGCTTCTAAAAAGAGGATTCGAGATGCCGTTCACTCCTCCTCATCGTCTCAGATTGTCTCGAAACAACAGAAATTTTGGCTTCCTCCTCCTCCAGTGATTCGAGCTCCCTACAACAACTCCAACAGCAACAAGAACTCTAGTGGACGTGGTTTCTCCCACCCACCCAACCCGAGCAACCAGTCGAGGAATCAGTTTCAGTCTCAAGGTTCCAAGTCAAGTGGTTCTCATTTCCGTCCTCTCTCAGAAGTGGTGTGCAACAAGTGTGGCAAGAAGGGTCACTATGCCAACAAGTGCCCCAACCCGAAGCGCCTTCCACCTCCTCCACCTGTCAGTTCGGCTATTGTCAGGCATGATCCAAAGGCAGCAAGGGTAAATCTGATGAATGCAGCTGAAGCGGAGAATTCTTCTGATGTCATTTTGGGTAACCTTCTAGTTAACTCTATACCTGCTAAAGTTTTGTTTGATTCGGGTGCTACATGTTCTTTCTTGTCATATCCATTTGCATCCAAGCACGACATTGTCACCAAAAATTTGCCTCAGAGGTTGCAAGTTATTTCTCCGGGGAAACGTATGAATTCTGGTGTGTATGCTCCGGATGTTTCTATTCGCATGGGTGATTATCGCTTTCTGGCTAAACCGGTGGTTCTTGGCAATTCCGACATTGACCTCATCCTCGGGATGGACTGGCTTTCTCAGCATGATGCTCAAATTGATTGTGCACAGAAGGAAGTCAAGATTACTCATCCTGATGAAGATGTGATTATCTTTGCCTCCAGGGATAACACTATCAGGCTTTTCTCTCTCAATGATAAGGGCGAGATTAATGCCATCTCTCAAATTCCGGTGGTAAACGAATACCAAGATGTCTTTCCTGAAGAACTTCCAGGCTCCACACCGTCAAGTGGAATTCGTCATTGAACTCGAGCCGGGTACTAAGCCAGCATGCCGGCGTCCGTACAAGCTCTCTCCTGGAGAATTGAAGGAGTTGAAGAAACAACTTGATGAACAGGAACGTTTGGGTCTGATCAGGCCTAGTACGTCTCCTTGGGGCTGTGGTGTCTTATTTGTCAAGAAGAAGGATGGCACAGAGCGTCTCTGCGTTGATTACCGGCCATTGAACAAAAAGACGATAAAGAAAAAGTATCCGCTCCCCAACATCAATGAACTGTTCGAGAAGCTCAAAGGAGCTAAAGTGTTCTCTAAGCTCGATCTCCGGATGGGTTATCACCAAATTCGCATTCGCGAGGAGGATATTCACAAGACTGCCTTCAGAATGAGCTACGGCTCATACGAGTATACGGTCATGTCCTTTGGTCTCGCCAATGCTTCTCCTACCTTCTCGAGAATGATGCACTACATCTTCAAGCCCTACACCGGCGAGTTTGTGCTTGTGTATCTGGATGATATTCTGGTATTTTCCAAGAATGAAGAAGATCACGAAAAGCACCTCCGTCTTGTTCTCGACCGACTCTGTGAACATAAGTTCTATGCCAAGTTCTCCAAGTGCGAGTTCTGGCTCGATAAGGTTTTGTACCTGGGCCATATCATCTCCGCTGACGGTATTGCGGTAAATCCCGAGAAAGTTGAAGCAATTGTCAACTGGGAAGCTCCTCATAACGTCAAGCAACTCCGAAGTTTTCTTGGTCTTGCCAGCTATTGCAGAAGGTTCGTTGAGAACTTCTCCAAGATTGCCAAGCCTCTCTCCAACTTGCTGCAGAAGAATGTCAAGTACTACTGGTCTCCAGAGTGTGAAGTGGCATTCAGAACTCTCAAAGAAAAGCTCGTCTCGTCTATTCTGTGATGCTTCTCTTCAAGGTCTTGGTGGTGTGCTTATGCAAGACAAGAGAATTGTGGCATACACTTCTCGTCAGCTGAAGCCAAGTGAGAAGAACTATCCCACACATGATCTTGAACTAGCAGCTGTGGTACATGCTTTGATTACGTGGAGACATCTATTGTTGGGCAGAAAAGTCGACATCTTCACCGATCACAAGAGCTTGAAGTACATCTTCACACAGCCGAGTCTGAACCTCCGTCAGACTCGTTGGGTTGAAATGATCCAAGAGTATGATCCCAGCATCGAATACACTCCTGGCAAGGCAAATGTGATTGCATATGCTTTGAGCAGAAAGGCATATTGTAACAGCCTTCTTATCAAGCCATTCCAGCCTGAGCTTTGTGAAGCATTCAGGAAACTCAACCTCCAAGTTGTTCCGCACGGTTTTCTTGCAAATCTTCAAGTTGCTCCTACCTTGGAAGATTAGGTTCGTGAGGCCCAACTCAGTGATGCCATGGTGCAGAAGGTGAAACATGGTATTGCAAAGGGCACTCCAAAATACAAGTGATATCGTGTTGATGAGAGAGATACCTTGTTCTTTGAGGACAGACTTGTTGTTCCCAAAGGTGATCTCAGGAAGCTCATAATGGAAGAAGCACATGATTCCCTCCTTTCCATTCATCCTGGTAGCTCCAAGATGTATCAAGATCTCAAGCAATCTTACTGGTGGACACGCATGAAAAGGGAGATTGCCCAATTCGTGAATGAATGTGATGTTCGCAGAAGAGTGAAAGCAGAACATCAACGTCCAGCCGGTCTTCTCCAACCTCTTCCTATTGCCGAGTGGAAATTCGACCACATTGAAATGGATTTTGTCACTGGCTTTCCTAAGTCCAAGAGAGGGAATGATTCTATCTTTGTGGTGATTGACAAGCTTACCAAAGTCGCTCACTTCCTTCTAGTCAAAGAATCCATCAATGCAGCTCAATTGGCAGAGTTGTACACTTCCAGAATTGTGTCCTTACATGGCATTCCTCAAGTTATCTCCTCAGACCGTGGAAGTTTGTTCACTTCAAAGTTCTGGGACTCCTTTCAGTCTTCCATGGGCACTAAGATCAGGTTCAGCACTGCTTTTCACCCTCAGACTAGTGGTCAAGTCGAGAGAGTGAATCAGATTCTAGAAGACATGCTCAGAGCCTGTGTCATATCTTTTGGCATGAAATGGGAAGATTGCCTTCCATTTGCCGAGTTCTCTTACAACAAGAGCTTTCAAGCAAGTGCAGGCAAAGCTCCGTTTGAAATCCTCTATGGCAGAAAGTGTTGTACCCCTCTCAACTGGTCTGAAACAGGCGAACGTCAACTTCTTGGCAATGACTTGATCTCAGAAGCCGAAGAAATGTGCAAAGTCATACGTGAGAATCTCAAGGCCGCTCAGTCGCATTAGAAGAGTTACTATGACGGCAAGCATCGTGATTTGGCTTTCAACATTGATGATCACGTCTATCTCCGTGTTTCTCCTATGAAAGGCACCCAAAGATTCGGTATCAAAGGAAAGCTTGCTCCTAGATACGTCGGGCCTTTCAAGATCCTTGGCAAAAGAGGTGATCTAGCCTATCAACTTGAGCTACGTTCAAACTTCGCCAATGTTCATGATGTGTTCCATGTGTCTCAACTCCGCAAATGCTTCAAGACTCCTGAACGCACGAGAAGATCATCTTCGTTCCGAGTATCCTTCCTTTTTCCAGTCCTAGATCTCGGGACGAGATCTTTTTGTAGTAGAGGAGAGTTTGTAATGCCCCGGATGTAATAATTTCCCTTTTGGGCATATAATATATCTCTGGCTTCATCTATTCCATTCCGGGTTCTTCGTCTTTCGGGTTTTCGTCGTTTTGTTGTGTGCGTGTGTGGCATTCATTCATATCATGTAGTCATGTGCATCACATTGCATTTGTGTTGTTGTTTGCATCCGGTTCCACGCGTTCCTTCCCGTTGTCCGTTTTGCATTCCGGAGCTCCCTCATGTGTCCGTGGCGTCCCGTAGGCCTACTTTGGTGTTTGGCCATGTAACGTTGCCGGTTTGGCGCGAGACTTGTCGTGTGTTGTTGTTTTGGTATGTGTAACCCGCCTGTCAAATCTCGTCGCGTTTGGAGTTCGTTTGCTAGCTCAACAGTTATTCTCGTGGGCTCAAAGTGCCTCCACTTTGAGGCCCAAGACACCCCTTCAACAGCCCACCAAACCACTCCAAACCCCTCCTATCATCTAGGCCATCCAATTCTAATCGCGTGGCCGAAAACCACACCTCATTTGGACAACCCTAGCTCCTTGTGCCTATATATTTGTCCAACCTGCCCCAATTTTTGCCCCAAATCAAGGAAACCCTAGCCACCACCTTCTTCTTCCTCTAGCCACCACCACGACGCCGAAATCTCGCCGGAGTTTCGCCGGAGTACCTCCACCTCGCCGGAGATCCTCTCCACCCTCCTCTCACCTCACTACCGGCTTCTTTCTCCACCGCCGCGGCCTTCCCTCGCCTCACCGCCGCCCTCCGCCGCCGGCCGGGCCGCCGCCGCCCCGCCGACCTTCGGCACCTCCCGTCGCAAGCCGCAGCCCCGCTGGCTCCCTCTAAGCCAGCCGCCGCTAGCGCTCAGATCGATCGACGCCCCGGCCTCCCGATCCTCTGCCAGATCCGATCCAGCCGCTCCCCTGGGCCATTGCCCTAGGGCCCAGCCGCCTCCAGGCGCGATCTGCTGGGCTCCGTCAGGCGGGCCAGCCCAGCGCGCCGACCTCCTCCCTTCTCCTCGCATCGCCAGGCCGCCGGCCACCGCCAGGCCAGTTCCCGATGGGCCGCCTCCCTCCGCCTCCTTCGCGAGCGCGGCCCGTCAGCCGTGCCTCCAGCCGGGCCGGGCCATCCCGCGTCCAGCGCCAGCCTTCGAGCGCCGAGGCCTCGAGCCCCTCAGCTACCGGCCGCCAGAAGCGATCGAGGGAGGAGGAGCCTCCCCGATCCATTCTGCCCATCCGGGTCGCGCCCGATCCGCTTCCGCCTCCGGCCCGAACCGCCTGCAGCCGCCCGCTCCGCTTCGGATCCAGGCCCGATCCGCCACTGCGCCAGCCCGTTTGACCTTTTGACCCATATCTGAGGTTGTTCTCTTTTCCACTAAGTCCCCAGTATACTTTTTGTCTGATGCATTTTTCATATGAGGATAACTTTGTGTGTGATGCTCCGATTTGAGTGAATGAGATGTCCAGATGTTCGTGGAGACATGTACTACATTTCATTCCATTATGCCATACATGTTTGAGCTCATCTAGGTGCTTAAACTTCTGTTGCAAGAGTGCATCGTGATAAAAACTGATGTTAGTGTTGTTTTTCATGCCATCTTTGCATAGTGATAACTTGGTGCTCGTTTATCCGAATGATGCAAATGATATGTCCACGTGTTCGTCTTGTCATGTGCTACATGTTAAATACTTAAGTTTGCATGATAGATTTAATCTTGCCATGTATATCTTCGTTGCAAAGTGCTATGTGGCTGTTAAGTTTTTAAGCTTGTTATGAAATGCCAACTTGAGGAGCTCATTGCTATCGTTGTGTTTATCTCCATGATGCATGCTTAGGTGTTTTGGAATCACCATCATGTGTACTTTGATGTGGTGCTTACCACTTGCCATGTTTAGTTTTGAGGTGACTTAAACTTGCTCTCAAAGATGCCATGATGAAACTGCTGTTTTAACACTGTGAAATTTCACTAAGTCTGGAATCTGTAATTTCCAGATGCCATGTTTGCTTGTTGTTCTAGGACAAACCATGATAGTTTTGGGGTGACTCTTGATAGTTCCTTGTAGTATATATTGTTGGCTATCCATTCATGCTCTCACATTCTTATTTGAGTGGCTGTAGCATATTTAACTTTTGCTCCAAAGTTGCAATAAATTACTGTTGTATGGATTTTGTTGTCAAGTTCAATATGTTCAAGCTTGTTGCTATTGATCCGTGGCTCCTTTGGGGGTGCACCAATGGACTTATTTGCTGTAGGATATGTCTAGTTTATGTCCATGCTCATTGCCATGATGTTTGAGTGCTGTAGCTTATTTATCTAGTGCTCCGAAGTTGCTATGTTGCTGTAATTTTCAGCTTTCGCATGTTTATTGTTTTGTTTGTAACTTTTAGCCCGTAGCTCCGATTGCAGCAAGTCTTATATGAAACTTGATTGATTTTTCGTGTAGATTCATAATATCCTATTGTTATCTTGTTTTGAAGCATTTTGCTTGATAGCATATTGTCATGCTCATTGTGCTCCCTTAGTGTATAAGTCATGCATCCATCATTTTTTGTGTGCGCATTGCATCTTGTTGATTCGTGTCTTGTATGGTTGTGTTGATTAGAGCTGGAAGCTAAGACCAAGTACGAGTACGAGCACGAGGTTACCACCGAGCTTGAGAACGAGGACCCCTCTTACGATCCGAACGACAACTCTTCAGGCAAGATGACCGAACCCGGATACCATTACTATTTTTGCCTATTGCTAGAAGTCTCGATCTATAGTTTTGCCTCGATGCCCATGTCTTTCATGTCAGCCTCCTACTTGTAACCATGATCATGTCTAACCACCCTACCTATGCAAATCATTGATTGGCTATACGTAGGCTTCGCTCAGCCCCTCTTATAGCGTTGCTAGTTGCAGGTGAAGTTGAAGATGCTTGCTTCTTGTTGAAGTTTTGTTGGGTTATATCACACTATATAAATGCTTAAAAACGAAATCATCTATATATTGGCAAGGGGTGGAAGGCTAAGCCTTTTCCTTGGTGATTTGTTCCACTCATGCCGCTAGGAACCGTATAAACCGGTGTTATGTTCCTTGATTATGCGTTCCTCACACGGTTGGGGTTATGGGGCCCCCTCGATAAACCGCTAAGTGTTAAGTCTTTTCCAGCAAGTCCCAACATTGGTACTATTTGCCTAATAACTAAATAAACTTGCATAGGGAGTAATTAACCCTCTTTCTTTATCAACAACCCCGGGCCAGTGCTCCACATTAGTGTTGGTCCGAACTGGGGGTCCTGCGGGGCCGCCTTGGGGAAACCCGAGGTATCTGGCATACACCTATAGCATCGCCCATCCGGTCGTGTCCTGAGACTAGATACGCGCGGCTACTATCAGGGTGTCGACACGCCGGGAGGATTTGCTGGATTAGCCTTACCTTAGTTCAGAGTATCTTAGCACGGGATTCCGAGAATACTCGGGTCTTCTCACTTTGGAGTTGCGACTCCGCGGATCGTGGGCTTGTCATGGGCCTAGTTGGAACACCCCTGCAGGGTTATGAACTTTCGAAAGCCGTGCCCGCGGTTATGTGGCAGATGGGAGCTTGTTAATATCCGGTTGTAGAAAACTTGACACAATGTTCCAATACACTACCAGCGCGTGTACCGTGACTATCATTTTCCGAAATGGGTTTCGGGAGATGAACACGGTGGGGTTATATTTGACTGGCTTTAGTTAGGATCACTTAGTGATCGTCTCTCGACCGAGGTGCCTTCTCTTCTCGCTCTCTTTACGTAAGCTAGGCTAGTGCTGCTGCAACCACTTATTCTTATTCTTTCTTCAGCCTTGTCCACACCCAAGGCTTAGATAGTCATGTTACCCGGGAACTGGATTGCTGAGTCCTTTGTGGCTCACAGTTACTTCACCACACCAGATGCAGGTCTGATGGTGAGCTATCCAGGTGATGGCACCGAGCTAGACTGGGAGTACGACGAGGAGCGTAGCCGTTACTATGTTCGTTATCCCGATGATCAGTAGTGGTTCTTCTACTAGGATTCGATCCGACCTGTGGATTTAAATTATGTTTGGTATCTTGTCTTTTGGATTTTACCCTTAGATGGGCTGTGATGTTTTATTGAATGATGATTTGGACATGTAATGTATTTGTGTGACGTGGCGAGTGTAAGCCAACTATTTTATGTTTTCCATCCCCATCTTTTACATGAGTTGTGCAAAGATACCAAACTTGCGATCATTCCAGCATGGGGTTATGTCTCTAAGTCATGCCTCGACACGTAGGAGATATAGTCCCATCCTGGGCATTACACTAAGTCGCCGGTGTTAGCTATTTAGTTAACAAAGTTGCCAAAGACACCAAGAGCTCGGATAAAACCTAAGTCGGTGAACGTACATGGCCACTTGCCCCAGCCATCGCCGCAGCCGTTGAGCTAGAGGTCATAGTTGTAGCAGTTGATGAATTCAGCGCATGTTGCATACCATCCATGAAGATAGCTACCCTGCTCAGCGACTCGTAGGAGTTCGGAATACTGTCACCATTGGAACAACCCCCAAGCCCACCGTCCTGCAGTTGATATATTGAGTGGGTCTTGTCGGTTGAGGAATCATCACCTGAATAGATGGTCATCCCTCCATCAGACGCAAAATCCTACTCAAGATCCTCCCGTGGATGAAGCCACGAAGGCACGCTTCCGGGTGGATCGATCCTTGGCGGGTCTCGTGTGCCGAGCCATTTCAACGACGTTGGAGCAATTGGCCGGGCCAAGACCTGATTCGCCGATCTTGCGGATGAAGGCTTGAATTCCACCGAAGGGGACCAGATAGCCATACTCGATAGAATTGGCCTCGAGACCCTAGCCAGAGTCGTCGATGTAGATCTTGCCACGACGGATCTTGATCGTCTGACCCATGCCGTATCCCTTGATCCCTGAGAAGCTGCCCTTCAAGAACTCAAAACCACCATGCTCTGGCCCCACGGTGGGTGCCAACTGTCGTGGTTTTGTCACGGCAGATGTCCTAGCAAAAGGACTTAGGTGTGGAGCCATCACAACTAGCTTAGCTTAAAAGGGTTGAACGAGACAAAACGCACAAGGAATTTACCCAGGTTTCAGCCCCTCACGGTGGAGGTAAAGGCCTACTCCTACTTCTAGATGCATTGCTTGGGTTTCGATTACCAGGGAGCGAATACGCTTGACCTAGCTCTTGATCGGTTGATCCTTAGCTTAACCCGCCGCCGGGTCACCCCTTTATATACAGGTTGATGTCCCCGGTGGCTTACAGAGTCCCGGTCGGCTCACACAAACGTGACCAACTCGGTTTCTAACTAAACCTTCCTTACAGAATAAGTTTGACACATGGCGGCTCACACCCTTGGGTCTCAAGCTTCCTTCGGGTCTTGGGCCTTCAATAAGCTTGCTCTACAAACTGTGATATGTATTCTTGGACCTCATTGGGCATTCTCGTCTTAAGTTGCCAATGGTGTGACCCGACCCCTCCTTGGTGGGTCATATCTATGAGTTATATCCCCAATAATGGATCTCTACATCCGCGTGGATATATATATCTAGATCTAGCTCCAACATATTGTGCTTGCCAAAGGATAAAAGTAAAACAGAAAGGTGAAAGTCACCTTGACTCTTGTATTGCAGTAGGAGATAAAAGTAAAATATAGGCCCTTCATAGAGGTAAGCAGAGGTTGTCATGCGCTTTTATGGTTGGATGCACAAAATCTTAATGCAAAAGAACGTCACTTTATATTGCCACTTGTGATAAGGACCTTTATTATGCAGTTCGTCACTTTTATTTCTTCCATATCACAAGTTCGTATAAAGCTTATTTTCTTCACAATAATAGATCATACATATTTAGAGAGCGATTTTTATTGCTTGCACCGATGACAACTTACTTGAAGGATCTTACTCAATCCATAGGTAGGTATGGTGGACTCTCATGGCAAAACTGGGTTCAAGCATATTTGGATGCACAAGTAGTATCTCTACTTAGTACAAAGGATTTGGCTAGTATGAGAGGAACAAACAAGCTTAACATGTTGGAGGATCCATGACAATATAACTTCTATTAGGATGTAACAAGACATAACCCATTATGTTGTTTTACTTGTCCAACCTCAACCTGAAGATTTCCAAGATAGCATATTTATATGTGAAACCTCTCTTTCTTTATTACTTCCTATTAATTGCAACAATGATCAAAACTATGTTTGTCAACTCCCAACAACTTTTATTCACCATACTCTTTATATGTGAAGTCATTACTTTCCATTAGATCATTATATGATCTTTTTATTTCTTTTTATTCTTTCTTTTCTTAAGATCATAGCAAGAAAGTAATGCCCTCACTCAAAACTATTCTATTATATAACTCACGGACTCGATTACATAGATAGAGATTAAAGCAAAAGTCAAAGCTAAATCATACTAAAAAACTTTTTTCTACTAGATCAAGATATAACCAAAAGAATCGAACTAAGAAAAACGATATATATAAAGGGGTGATGGTGATACGATACCGGGGCACCTCCTCCAAGCTTGGCAGTTGCCAAGGGGAGTGCCCTTACCCATGTATTTATGTTTCTTTCTTCAGAGGTGGTGTTGTGATATTCTTGGCGATGATGCCCCTCAGGATACGATTCTCTCCCTCGAGTTTAGTTTGTTGCTTAAGATCCATTACTTCCTTACAAAGTTTACACATGACGGCTAGAGCTCCATCCACCCATGGATGTTTCCTAGCTGTGGGAGAAAAAGAAACACTCCTTTTCATATTTTCATAACAGAGAAATCTAGCATTGGGAGGAATAACTGAATTTGGTATCGTTGAGCTCTGAAGTTCCTCTAGCATGAATCTAGTTTGAAGATGAGAGGTAACTTCTTGGTCCTCCTCCATGGCATAAACCCTTTTCAAATCAGCATCCATCTCTTCTTCTGTTACTGGCCCAAAGTGGTCAGGTGCCGGGTGCGAGACACGACTCTCCCCGACCGACTCTTGCGAAGACATCTTGCTCTAAATCTTTTGCAGAAACAATCTCAAAACGAAAACAGGGGATTTTGTCGTGGTACGGTGGTAAAAACCTTCGGGGGTTTATATAGTGAAGTTTTACCGACCGAAAGAAGTATTGTGCAAGAAAACGGAGTCCGGAGGGCACACGAGGTGGCCACAAGGTAGGAAACACACCCAGGGGGTAGGGCGCGCCCTACACCCTTGGGGTTGCCTCGTGCACTCTTCGGACTACTTTTAATTTTCCTATTTTTCTAAATATTCCAAAAGGGAGAAAATTGCTGTTGGAAACGTTTTGGAGTCGGTTTACTTATCGTGCCACATACCTATTCCTTTTCGAAGTCTGAAACGTCCTGGAAAGTATCCCTTATGTATTCCTCCGGTGTTATGGTATTAATTATATTGGTCTCAACATTTATTTTTTTCGCAAATACGCAAGCTGTGTATCATTTCATTGATAGGAAGAGTAGCAAAGATAGTATAGGGTGGAAGGTACAGGACTAGTACACCATAAGGGCAAGACTGCACCCACACAAGCAGAGGGAGGCAGGGATGCTCAGCCCCAACTTACTAGAAACTCCTATGGTAGCTCAAAATAGAAAACGCCGCCAATCCTCTAGCTCCGGCCAGAGCCCATGTGCGTGCCTCATCGAGGATGGTCTGTGTGAGACGATTTGTGGAAGGTGTAGCAGCGTCGAAGATCACATCACTATGATGCTTCCAGATGCTCCAATCCACTAGAATGCCCAGGGAAGCAACACCTTTGCGAAGGGAATTGGGGGAGGTCACCGCAGTCGAGCTCCACCAATCCATGAACCGAGACGCAGGAGTCGGGATGCCTACCGTGAGTCTGCACGCGGCCAGGATGTCATGCCAGATAACTCGGGAGAATGGGCATCCAGCAAGGAGGTGATCAATGGTCTCTAATGCCTGGTCACAAAAGACACAGGCAGGGTTGTGGGAGAGCCCATGTCGCGCACGTCGCGGTCTCAACATTTATGGGAGTACCTAAGATATAATGTTTGATTCTTTGACCATTTACCACCCTCGGCATTGTTGATCTTCATGGCACCACAGCGATAAACCTCCTTAATGATGTAAGGACCTTCCCAATTTAGAGAGAAGCTTTCCTACAAAAAATCTTAAACGAGATTTGTATAGCAAAACATGATCACCTACATTAAACTCACGCTTTTGTATCCTTTTGTCATGCCATCTTTTAACTTTTTCTTTAAACAACTTGGCATTCTCATAGACTTGGGTTCTCCATTCATCAAGTGAGCTAATGTCAAATAACCTCTTCTCACCGGCAAGTTTGAAATCATAGTTGAGCTCTTTTATTGGTCAATAAGCTTTATGTTCTAATTCAAGATGTTGACATGCTTTTCCATAAACCATTTTATATGGAGACATACCCATAGGGTTTTATATGAAGTTTTGTATGCCCATAATGCATCATCAAGTTTCTTAGACCAATTCTTTCTTGATCTATTAACAGTCATTTGCAAAATCAATTTAATCTCTCTATTGCTCAATTCTACTTGACCACTAGACTAAGGATGATATGGAGATGCAATTCTATGGTTGACATCATATTTAGCAAGCATCTTACGGGAAGCACCATGAATAAATGTGAACCACCACCAGTCATTAAATATCTAGGGACTCCAAACCTCGGAAAAATACCTTCTTTAAACATCTTAATAGACGTGTTATGATCAGAACTGCTAGTTGGATTAGCGTCTAACAACTTAGTAATGTAATCGACAGCAGCTAAAATATGTGTATACCCATTAGAGGAAGTAAAAGGTCCCATATAATTAAAGCCCCAAACAGCAATTGGTTCAATAACAAGTGAATAGTTCACAGGCATTTCCTCATGTCTACTAATATTACCTATTCTCTGGAATTCATCACAAGACAAGATAAATTTAAGAATATCCTTGAAGAGAGTAGGCCAACAGAAACCAGATTGAAATACCTTGTGTGCAGTTCTATCTCCAACATGGTGTCCTCCGTAGGCCTCGGAGTGACACTTGCGTAGGATCTGTTCATGTTCATGCTCATGTACACAACGTCTAATAACACCATCTACTCCTTCTTTATAAAGGTGTGGTTATCCCAAAAGTAATGTCTTAAATCGTAGAAACACTTTTTGTTTTGTTGGTATGTGAGGCTAGGTGGTATAAAGTTAGCAACAATGTAATTAGCATAATCAGCATACCATGGAGCATTACGACAGCTAGTTGTTCATCGGGAAAGCTATCATCAATAGGCAGTGGGTCATCAAGAACATTATCTAACCTAGAAAAGTTATTTGCAATGGGGTTCTCAGCTCCCTTTCTATCTATAATGTGCAAATCAAATTCTTGTAGCAAGAGAACCCATCTAATAAGTCTAGGTTTAGCATCTTTCTTTTCCATAAGGTATTTGATAGCAGCATGATCAGTGTGAATAGTTACTTTAGAATCAACAATATAAGATCTGAACTTATCACAAGCAAATACAATTCCTAAAAATTCTTTTTCAGTAGTAGCATAATTTCTTTGGGCACTGTCTAGAGTTTTACTAGCATAATGAATAGCATTCAGTTTCTTATCAACTCTTTGTCCTAGAACAACACCAACAACATAATCCCTAGCATCGCACATAATTTCAAAGGGTAGATTCCAATCAGGTGGTTGAACAATAGGTGCAAAAATCAAGGCTTTCTTAAGTATTTCAAATGCTTCTACAGAATCATCATCAAAAATAAAAGGAACATCTTTTTGCAAGATATTAGTGAGAGGCCTAGAAATTTTAGAGAAGTCTTTAATAAACCTCCTATAGAAACCAGCATGACCAAGAAAACTTCTTATACCTTTGATATATTTAGGACACGACATATTTTCAATGCCGTCTACTTTAGCTTTATCAACTTCGATACCTCTTTCAGAAATCTTATGCCCCAAGACAATACCTTCATTAACCATAAAGTGGCACTTCTCCCAATTCAAGACAAGATTAGTTTCTTTGCATCTCTACAAAACTTGATCAAGGTTGCTTAAGCAGTCATCAAAACATGTTCCGTAAACGAAGAAATCATCCATGAAAACCTCAACAATCTTTTCACAAAAGTCACTGGATATAGCAGTCATACATCTTTGAAAGGTAGCACGTGCATTGCATAAACCAAAAGGCATACGTCTTTAAGCAAAAGTACCGAAAGGGCAAGTAAAAGTGGTCTTTTCTTGATACTCTTTTGACACAGGTATTTGAGAGAAACAAGAATAACCATCGAGAAAGCAAAAGTGAGTATGTTTGGATAGTCTTTCTAGCATTTGATCAATAAAAGGTAGAGGGTAATGATCTTTTCGAGTAGCTTTATTCAATTTGCAAAAATCAATTACCATTCTATAACCTGTAACAATTCTTTGCGGGATCAATTCATTCTTATCATTAGGAACAATAGTAATGCCTCCCTTCTTAGGGACACAATAAACCTGACTTACCCATTGACTATCAACAATAGGATAAATTGTACCTGCCTCCAGAAGTTTTTATATTTCATTTCTTACCACATCTTTCATTTTGGGATTCAACCGTCATTGGTGGTCAACAACTGGTTTAGTATCATGCTCCAACTTAATTTTGTGCTGACATAGAGTGGGACTAATGCCCTTAAGATCATCAATAGTATATCCAATAGCAGCACGGTGGTTCTTCAGAGTTTTCAATAATTTCTTCTCTTCATGCTCTGAAAGGTTAGCACTAATATTAACAGGATATATCTTATTTTCATCAAGATAAGCATATTTCAAAGTATCTGGTAATTGTTTAAGCTCAGACACGTGATCACCCTTGGATGGAGGAGGATCCCCAAGGATTCCAACAGGCAGATTATGTTTCAGAATAGGCCCTTGTTTAAAGAATATTTCATCTATTTCCTTTCATTCATTCATTCATAAATATATCATTCTCAAGGTCTAGCAAATATTGTTCTAAAGGATCAGTAGGAGGCACGGAAATAGAAGCAAGACCAATAATTTCATCCTTACTAGGAAATTCTTTATCATGAGGTTGTCTACAAAATTTAGAGAAATTAAAATCATGAGACATATCCCCTAGACCGACAGTAAGAATATCTTCCGCACAGTCTATCTTAGTATTACCAGTGTTCAAGAAAGGTCTACCAAATATAATGGGACAAAAGTCATCTTGTGGACACTAGTACGCGCCGGTGCTATATAAATAGTTTTTAACCCCTTTCCACGACGACATTTGGAACCATCGCCAAGTGACTGTGGGCGATACGGGGGTCCTTCCCACACGACCCAGAAGTTGTCGGGGATATGCCCTCCTGGCACACACGCTTGGCAAAATGAGGTCGTGTGCAACTGGCGAGCGATCGAATATGGTTATACATACAGTAGTGCTAAAAAAAATAAAATTATACATGCGAAATCGTTTCCGGTCGTAAGTACATCACATACAGTCAGTCCGCGGTAAATGTTTCCGTTCGTATATACATCCCACACAGTCGCTCCAAGGAAAACGTTTCCGTTCCTAGGTACATCACACAGGATATTAACAATTTTGCGTTCTTTAATGCATCACACACGGTGCATAGAAGAAACTGTGTGGCAGTCCATCACACACAGTTTTTATGTGGTAAACATTTGTGCAAGGTGGCCTAACACAAACAGTTTTCAAGAGAAGGTCGTGTGTGATTGTTCATTGATCCAACACGGTTTTTTCCTAGAAACTGTGTGCGTTGCCCGTGTTCATTGCCCACGGTATTTTCTCAATAACCGTTTGCAATAGCAAAACCCAATTAGCTGGATAATTCGCCATTAGCATGCTAATTTCCCTATTATTATTAATCCATTTATTAATCTTGTAAGTGCATCTAGTGCCACCCCTAGTTGGTTTTGGAGTATTGACAACAAACCTGGTTGAGGGACTAATGTGTTTGTGAGAATTGCAGGATAACACACGTAGTAGTCCCTCATTGATTCGGTTTACCTACCGGAGACGACCCCTAAAAATGTATGAAGACATTGACATCAGTGGTGGTATATGAAGATAATCATATTGAAGACTATGACAAGAGAAGACATTGTGTGAAGACTATGGAGAACGAAGACTTAGATGTTTCGTTGTTTCCTTTTCTTCTTTGTTGAGTCATAGGAACCACCATACTGTTAAGTGGGGTCCAAGTGATCTAAGTCAGAGTGACTGAAGTGATGCTCAACCGAATCCTATGTCTTCGAGTGAAGACTATGAGAGCAAATCTTATCCAGAGTTGGATGAGTCAGCCTTACTAGTATCCCAAGTAAAGTTGTCGTGTGAGTGTTTGAAATCTGACCGTTGGAACACGTGTCAGTTCCTTAGTGACCCAGGGTCACTTCGGACAAATCAGGTCGGGTTGCCTAGTGGCTGTAAATAGCCCACCCCCTACACCATAAATTGGTGGCTGCTCAGAGTTATTACATGGCTTTTGTCATTTGAGAGCAACCCACCTCCGAAGTGTTTGAGAGAGAAATCCTTGCGAGGACAAAGCCCAAACACCCAGAGCCAAAGAGTGTTAGGCATCACTGAAGTATTTCTGTCTGTGTGACCTGAAGACTTATTACACTTGAGGATTGTGTTTCCTCCAGCCGGTTAGGCGTCGCGTTCTGAGCATCCAAGAGTCATTGTGGATCGCCGGTGAACGAAGTATGTGAAGGTTTGGAAGTCTACCTTGAAGACTTACCAGAGTGATTGGGTGAGGAGTAGGTGTCCTTAGCTCAAGGGGAATAAGGTGAAGACGCGGTCTCCTGAGTTAAATCTCAGCCTCCCTAACCAGACGTACAGTAGTCACAGCAACTGGAACTGGTCTAACAAATCACTGTCCTCCCCGAGCTACTGGTTCTATCATTCCCTTTCCTTTACTTACTGTTCTATGTTGTGAAGTCATTTCCTGCTTGCCTTATCTGATTGACTTCACTGAGTATCTACTTGTTATAATTGGCTTCGTTCCTTCTTCCATCATGATCCCTACTTCCTAGCTGCTATTAGTCTTCGTGCTTTCACTTCATTGAATACTTGACTATGGCTTGTCTAGTGTAGTCTACTTTCCGCTGCATACTAATAGGATTGAGTTTATCTTTTGTCTTCAAAACTACCATGTTTTGAAGCATTTCATAAAAATCGCCTATTCACCCCCCCCCTCTAGTCGATATACTGCACTTTCAATTGGTATCAGAGCAAGGTACTCCCTTGTTCTGTGTGATTCGGTTTAACCACCTGGAGTTTTAGCTATGTCGACTGCAGGGATAATCAAAGTCTCCGTTGTGTGCCCCGTCTTCGATGGCACCGAATATCCCTACTGGAAGAACAAGATGCACATGCACCTTGAAGCCATTGACGTGGACCTCTGGTTTGTCGTCAAGAACGGCGTTCCCAAGACTGGTGAAGGTATCACCCCTGCTGATGTCAAGAGGCTCGTCCAACTGGATTCAACGGCCAAGAACATCATCTGTGGTCATCTGACCAAAGGACGGTATCGTCGTGTAAGTGCTCTGGACACGTCAAAGGAAGTCTGGGACTGGCTCTCAAAGGTCAATGAAGGAGTCTCTACCCAGAGAGATCAAAGGATCAACGTCCTTCGCAATCTCTTCAATCGCTTCAAGAGACATGACAATGAGAATGTCCAGCACACATTCGATCGTCTCACTGACATCACAAATGAGCTTCAAGCACTGGGCGCCACTGAAATCACCAAGCATGAAATCGTCAAGACTCTCCTGAGATCACTCAACAGCTCATTTGATATCCTTGCCCTGATGATTCAAGAACGCCTTGACTTCAAGACTCTCGATCCGTCTGACATACTTGAGAGGCTCAACACACATGAGTTCCAGCTATCTGAGAAACGTGACATCTATGGTCCCAACTATGGTCGATCTCGCGCCTTAAAGGCAAAGGCTGTTTCTTCATCAGAAGAAGAATCTGACTGCAGTTCTGATGATCCTGAAGACATTGGAAAGGAGCTTGCCATGCTTGTGAAGAAGTTCCAGAAATTCACTAGGAAGAAAGGCTTCAGAAAGTCTTCACGATCCAGCTCAAGAAATGATGAAGCTTCTACCCATGACTACAAGAAGAGAACATGTCATAAGTGCAAGAAACCTGGTCACTACATCTCTGAGTGTCCTCAGTGGGATAATGAGAAGAAGAAGAAGAATAGCAAGGAATATGATTCTGATGACAAGAAAAAGAAGAAATATTGAAAGTCTTCTTCCAAGTCTTCATCAAAGTATTCATCACACAAGAAGAATTCATCTGGCAAGGCTCGCGCGTTTGTTGGCAAGGAGATGGATTCTGAGGAGGAGTCTGCTTCTGAAGAGGCGGAGGTGGAGTCGGAGGAGGAATCTGATTCTAGTGCTGCGAGTCTGGCTCTAGCCACTGCCTACATGGCCAAGTCCATCTTCAACACTGAAGACAATGGCATCGTCCCCAACATTGTTGATGAGGACGACGACTCTGCTCCCACCTACTGTTTCATGGCACGCGGTGCCAAGGTAAAATCACGCGATGCTTACTTTCAAACATCTAGTGAAGACAACTCTGATTGTGAATCAAAACCTAGCTACAAAACACTTGCTAAAATTTCCACTGAACGGCAGAAAGCCATGGAACATATTCAAAAACTGTTAGACAAAAGCGATGACCTGTTGGACGCGGAAATGACCCGTTCTCAGTCCATAATTGAAGACATAAAAAATCTTCATGTTAAGTACAAGGAACTTGAAGGTCTTTATGAATCGCTCTCAAAAACTCATGAAAAGCTTCCCCACGATTACATTCAAAGGAAACGAGAACTTGAGAAATTGAAAGCGGCTCATGAAGATCTTCAAAAAGAAAATGAGTCACTCCGCGCAGAACTGATCAGCTCCACTCACGAAGAGCTTGAACCACCATGTCTAAAATGCATTGAGCGTGATAACGCTACATCTGTTGCTGAATGTTCTACTTCTTCCACTGTTGCAATATCTTCAACTACTGATGTGGTAACTAACCCCTCTGCTGAGGATACCACTACTATTGCTGATGAAAATGCTAGGTTGAAGACTTTGCTTGAAACAGGGATGTACAAAAGCCTCAAAGGGCATCAGACTCTATGCGATGTCCTCAAAAAGCAGATACTGAACCGAAACCCTAGGAAAGAGGGTGTTGGGTTCGACGGGAAAATGAATGTTGATGGTTCATACTGGAAGCCTGAGCAGTATCCCAAAACCACATGGGTTGCTGCAAAGGAACCTTCAGTGGATCCATCTTCCCTATCTGGCTTCACTTGTGCTAATCCTGTTATCATTGATGAATCCTTTGATGCAAACTATAAACTGTTTAAGAATCAAAATGGTGAAGTGTTTGCCAGGTATATTGGTACTAACTGCAGGAACGGGCCACCTATGAAGAAGATCTGGGTACCCAAAGGTTGTCTTGAGAAACTTCCAGCAAATGTTATCATAACACCTCCTAGGAAGAAGACAAACCCGAGACCAAAGGCTTGATATGGTCCTAAGGCTTCATACAGACAAAGGACTCACCTGAGTCACCCTAACGCGGATGTTTTGCAGGGAAACCATACTCAGAGTCATGAATATGAGCGTGTTTCTTCAAACCGCTATGTTCATAAAACAAAGAATTTTTCTGCCTATTCTTATGAGTATTATTCTCCTCCTGCAAGATTATTTGTTAGGAGTCCAAAGCCAAAATTCTCAGATGCTGCTCTTAGACTCATTGCTTCTAAGCCACCCCTGAAAATGTGGGTGGTTAAGAAGGACTAACTTTCTCTTGCAGGGAAAGGTCTCCAGCCGAAAATCAAAAGCTTCTGATGCTATTGCTGGGGACCTAAAACACTTGTAGGGCACAAGATCAAATGCCCTAATGACTTACTGCTCATGAATCACTTGCTAAACATCTTATCAGTCCTAACCCTCGTCTGAGCTTTCATAATCCACTTATATGTCAAATGTTTATGCTTCATAATGGCTTGTGGTGAAGCCTATCCTCCTAACTGCATTGTATGGAGTAACACCAAAGTCTTCAGAATGGATTATGGATAGCGGATGCACAAATCATACGACTGGTGATAGGAATCTTCTAATGGAATCAACCTTACGTCCATCTAACAAGAGTCACATCACATTTGCTGATACTGGTAAAAGCAAAGTGTTGGGTCTAGGTAGAGTTGCAATCTCAAGAGATCAGCACATGGATAAAGTCATGCTTGTTGAATCTCTTGGCTTCAACTTAATGTCTGTCTCAATTCTTTGTGACTTAAACATGATTGTGATCTTTGGCAAATTTTGTTGCCTTGTACTAATGGAATCTGACAAGTCTTTAGTATTTGAAGGATACAGAAAAGGTGATCTGTATATGGTAGATTTCTCGGCTGGACCATAGATGGCCGTATGTCTTCTAGCAAAAGCTTCAGAGTGCTGGCTCTGGCATCGGAGGCTAGGGCATGCTGGCATGAGGAACTTGCACACTCTCGCAAAGAAGAAGCATGTCATAGGCATCGAGGAAGTCAAGTTCAAGAAAGATCATCTATGTGGTGCCTGTGAAGCTAGGAAGATGACTAGAGCCAAGCATCCCTCGAAGACAATCATGACGACATCCAAACCCTTCGAGCTGCTTCACATGGACTTATTTGGCCCTACTCACTACTCCACATTCTCTACCACAGCTTGTCTCTATGGCTTCGTCATTGTTGATGATTATTCAAGATACACATGGGTGCACATAATACTCTACAAGACTGAAGTGCAAGATGTCTTCAGACGCTTCGCCAACCATGCCATGAACAACTATGGCGTCAAGATCAAGCATATCAGAAGTGTCAATGGCACTGAGTTCAAGAACACTGGCCTTGATCTTTATCTAGATACAATGGGAATCACTCATGAATTCTCAGCCCCGTATACACCTCAGCAAAATGGGATCGTTGAGCGCAAGAACAGAACTCTAATTGAGATGGCTCGAACGATGCTCGATGAATACAAGACACCAAGAAGTTTCTGGCCCGAAGCTATAGATAGTGCATGCCATATCATCAACCGTGTTTATCTTCACAAGCTTCTGAAGAAAACATCCTATGAACTCCTCACTGGAAAGAAGCCTAACGTAAGTTACTTCAGAGTATTTGGAGCTAAGTGCTGGATCAAGGATCCTCATCACAAGTCAAAATTTGCACCCAAAGCACATGAAGGCTTCATGCTCGGATATGGAAAGGACTCACACTCCTACAGAGTCTTCAACATCTTTCTCTATAAAACTGTTGAAATTATGGATGTGCGGTTTGATGAGACAAATGGTTCACAAAGAGAGTCCCTACCAAATGTGCTAGATGAGGCTTCACCAAATGAATCTATCAAGCTAATGGGAACCAGTGAGATCATGCCTTCTGAAGCACAACCTGACGAGGAACTCATCATCTCTGCTCCAAATCAACCAGACGACAATGCTCAGCCTGAAGACAACACTCCTGACGATGACAATGTACAGCAAGAGCAAAATCTTCGTCCAGCTCATCCTTGTGTTGCAAATGAAGTACAAGTTGAGAAGATAATTGATAGCATAAATGCTCCTGGTCCACTTACTCGCTCAAGAGCAACACAGCTTGCAAATTTCTGTGGGCACTTTGCTTTTGTCTCTATATCTGAACCCAAGAAAGTTGCTGAAGCTTTTATGGAACCCGAATGGATTCAAGCAATGCAAGAGGAGCTTCAACAGTTTGAGATGAACAATGTGTGGGAACCTGTCAAGCGTCCTGACCCTCACGAGCACAACATAATAGGCACAAAATGGATCTATCGCAACAAGCAAGATGAGCATGGTCAAGTGGTCAGAAACAAAGCTCGTCTCGTTGCTCAAGGATACACTCAAGTAGAAGGGATTGACTTCGATGAAACATTTGCTACTGTGGCTAGACTTAAAGCTATTCGTATACTGCTAGCCTATGCAAATCATCACAACATACTCATGTATCAAATGGATGTAAAGAGTGCCTTTCTCAATGGAAGGATTGAAGAAGAGGTGTATGTTGCACAACCACCTGCTTTGAAGATCCAAAACGTCCTGATATGGTATACAAACTCAACAAGGCAGTGTATGGCCTCAAACAAGCACCTCGTGCTTGGTATGACACACTCAAAGACTTCCTGAAGAGCAAAGGCTTCAAACCTGGATCCCTAGATCCCACACTCTTCACGAAGACATATGATGATGAACTATTTGTCTGCCAAATCTATGTGGACGACATTATCTTCGGCTGCACTGACAAAAAATACAGTGATGAGTTTGGTCACATGATGTAAGAGCAATATCATATGTCCATGATGGGTGAGCTGAAGTTCTTCCTTGGTCTTCAAATTCGTCAGCAAAGCAACGGCATCTTCATATCTCAAGAGAAGTACCTTAAAGATTGCCTGAAAAAGTTTGGAATGCAAGACTGCAAAGGGTACTCGACGCCAATGCCTGCTAAACACCATCTAGGTCCCGACGCCAATGGTAAAGAGTTTGATCAACAGGTATACCGCTCCATGATTGGTTCTTTGCTTTATTTATGTGCATCTAGGCTAGATATTATGCTTAGTGTTTGCATGTGTGCTTGATATCAAGCGGCACCAAAGGAGTCGCATCACTTAGCTGTGAAGCAAATACTTCGATATTTGGCTTACACCCCAACTCTAGGATTATGGTATAAAATGGGCTCAGAGTTTGATCTAGTTGGATTCTCAGATGCTGATTATGCTGGTGACAAAGTTGATCGCAAGTCTACATCAGGCACATGTCACTTTCTAGGACGATCTCTTGTCTGTTGGTCTTCAAAGAAGCAGAACTGTGTATCACTCTCCACTGCTGAATCTGAATACATTGTTGCTGGATCTTGCTGCGCTCAGCTTCTCTGGATGAAGCAAACGCTCAAGGACTATGGCGTTCATCTGAAGCATGTGCCACTCTACTGCAATAATGAAAGCGCTATCAAGATTGCCAACAACCCAGTTCAGCACTCGAAGACAAAGCACATTGAAATTCGTCATCACTTTCTCAGAGATCATGTCATGAAGGAAGATATTGATATCATACACGTCAACACTGAAGAGCAACTGGCAGATATCTTCACAAAGCCCTTGGATGAGAAAAGGTTTTGCAAGTTGCGGTGTGAGCTAAATATCTTAGAATCCTCAAATGTCCTGTAATCAGGCACACATCCTAACACTTATGCATATTGATGACTTAGATGTGCAACACACGAAGTAAAGTATATCTTCAATCAATGAAGACTTACATTCTAAGTGTGAATACATTAACATGGAATTTGACTTCGGAGCGCCACGATAATTGTGCGCCGTGTCTGGGTATAATACTTCCTATACTGTGGGTAACGCCACCACCAAATTCTTGTTTGAAGTGTTTCTCGTGGCGTTTCATTTGCAAAGTCTTCGCACTCGGTTTATCTTCATATAGGATATATATATATATATGTATATATATATACATATATATATATATATATACATATATATATATATACATATATATATATATATATATACATATATATATATATATATATATAGAGAGAGAGAGAGAGAGTTGTGTTCTGTCCTCAACAGCATTCACTTATAGCTATGTCTTCGTAATTGAATCTTTTGAACTAAGTGAGTGTGATCGGACCCTAACCTCTCTATGCTTTCTCATCTCACACTCTGTCTGTCCAAATCATATGCATTCTGTTGAATCTGTCGAATATCTTCTTTGCATCCTTGTCAGCAGAAGATATGGAGACAAACTTTAAATCTGATTTTAATGCTCCATCATTTATGCCTGAAACCCGGAGAAGCCGGAACGACCACTCCGACAGTCGTGGTGTACGTGGGATCGTGGGACAACTCCCAATGCGTTACATGACCACCATGTGTCCCTCGTATGTGAACCGCCAGGGGCACCTACGTAATTGCACTGTGTCGTCTCCCATGCCTATAAATGCACGTCCCATCACGGTCAAAAGTTCTTCTACCACCTCTCCACCTCGACCAACCCTAGCGCCTCTGCTAGCTCTCGACGACGCCGACGAGGAAGCGCTTCGCTGCCGCAACCTCGTCGACGCCGTCCTCACGCCGGCCGCAGACATCATCTACTCCGCCGTCGCCGTAGCTGTCCTCCGTCGCCAAGTTAGGGCACGGAAGATCGAACTGCTGGGCATCCAACTCCTCTCCGTCTAAGCAGTTCATCGTGTGGTAAATAAAACTTTCTTTTGCCATCTTCTTGATCCATAGAGATTCTTCACTTTTACCACAAGAGGTTTCTGCCTACACAAAGATATAGATCTATCCTATCTGCATCTCATATCTTGCCTAGTACATTCACATATGCTTCAAACATAGTTAGATTCCTCACTTGTACCTATTCGTGGATTCGTACAAATCTGGAACCAACTCTCATCATATGAGTGAATGTCTTCGCGCTATGAGGTCAAAGTCTTCAGAACTGTTTTATCTTCAAAACTTCTGAGAATGCATATGGCCTCTTCCCCTTCCCTCGCATCTCTAATGCTGTCACATGTACATGTCCGTGGGAGAATCCCTTGGTTCTCATAGTCTGCATTCATTTGCAGAATTCTTGCAGCGACACATCCACTCCCCTGAAGACAGTTCCTGTCTGACCAGCAGACCGAAGCACTTGCCAGTTTTGAAGCCATTCAGTTTGAAGACCTTCAGATTGAAGCCAATGGATACTGACAAGACAGTTAGAAAGGGTGGCAGACAGAGCCGTGGCAACACCTCCATAGATTTGCCTCCTGATCTCATTGAGATGTACAAGACTGATCCAGAGGAGGATTATAATTAGAGGAAGACTCGAATCCAATGGATTCAAAGATATTGGGATGAACAGTGGTTCAAGTACAGGTTCGTGACCCAAGAGTATGCTGAAAAGAACGCCATCAAGCATCCATGGGGAGATATCACCTATAAAAATCTTCCCCCCAAGACTCGTGCTGAAGCCATTGCTCAAGGCTTCTATCCTTGCATGGTCAGAGGGCCTCAACCTAATGATGCTGATCCTAGTTCTCTGCTCTGGTGTCGCGACGACAATATGTTCAAGCGAAATCTTCAATATGCCAAGAACTCAGCCAAAGAGAACAAGAAGAATTGGGGATTGGACTTCAATCCTGGCCCCTCTGCGCCCTGCGCTGATGGCACGCGCGAAGCTGAACCAAACCTGGTTGGGCCTTTCTACAACTTAGAAGGCCTCATCAGCCACATCAGGGTTCAAGGGGCGGATGTGGATCAACCTGCAGCTGATGCTGATTCTGAAGAAGCGCCTGCAACCCTGAAGCCAAAGAAGAAGAAATCCAAGGCTTCGAAGACCACTCCACCAATTGCTTCTAGAGTGAATCCTTTGGCCACTGCTCCACCAGCACCAAGTGTGCAGTCTGAGGAGCACTCTCGCATCTCCAAGAGCAGACAGCTAAGCAAGAAGCCCTCGCGCAACCCCAGTCCAGCTCTCACTCCTGACGCTGTTCTGAAGACTGCCAATGAAGCCCTTGATCTCTCGAGCGATGAGGATCTTGGTGACGATGCTCTGGAGCAACTGATCAAGAGAAAGCAAGATGCTGAAATCTTCAGTGATTTGCTGCTCTTTGACGTGGAAGTGCTCAACAATTTCATTGATGAATGGTTTGACACCCCCAACCTCAGCTTCGACGATCTTCAACTTCCAGTTGGCCTCAGCGTCTCCTTCCATGGCGCCATTGCTTCTGAGCTAGCTCTGGCTCAGATAATTGTTGAGCTGAAGCAAAAGATCAACTATGAGAAGGCTCAGTTCAAGATGCATATGGACAAGCTCAGCGTTCAAGAGATTCAATACTTCAAAGTTATGATGCATGAGCTCAAGGAAGTCGTTCGCCAGAGGCGTGATGAAGCTAAAGGTTCTCGTGAGCGAATCAAGGACTTGGCTGCCAAATGCATTCAAGCTTTCAATGAAGCTGAAAAGCGCAAGGCCCTTGGGCGTCCAGGCATTGACCCAAGGATGGCTGCCAAGAAGAAGAAGAAGCAACATGTGCCCGAAGCTGAAGAGTCAAGGCAGGAAATTCCTTGCATAGTCTTCCTTGCCAGCATGACTAGCTCGAAGCCTAAGGACACCCCAACTGCTTCGAAGCTCAAGAAGACAAAGGTGGCTGAAGCAGAAGCTCGCAAGCGCAAGCAGACTACTGATGAAGATCAACCCACCAAGAAGCGCAAGACAAAGAAGGATAAGGCTGCTTCCAAAGAGCCTATCTTTGTCGAGCCCATCTTAGTTGCTCGCCCTGCATCTGCACACAGAGAACGTCGCATGACAATCCATGAGCCTGCTCCCACAGAGGGTGAAGACATTCCAGCTGTTGACCCCACCGCAGCTGAAGACATTGGTCCTCATGACAATGTTGAAGATGATGAAGTCCTTCCTCAGATCGAGTACAACGTTGAATCTTCGCATGTTCTTACGAACAGCGAACGCATCAGCATTGGTCGTCCATTGACGCCAATTGCACAGGATGACTCGTGGGCTGATCACTCACAGGATACACCAGCCACACCTCAGCCAACTCAAGACACCAGTTCGGTGCTTGAAGATGAAGACTTTGAGGCCCAACAACCTCCATCCCCTCAGGCGTCGCCAGCTTTTCGCAGGCTTCGCAAAGGACCAAGGCCTCAAGTCGTCATCCCAAGTGTTCCAGAAGGAGTAGAGCAACCATCTGTACCTGACGCTGCTCCTACTATGAACCCCTCAGAATCTGAAGCCAAAGCGGCTGAAGATATTCCGGCTGCATCAGCCGAAGAAGAACCACCCCAAGAAGAAGAACAACCCCAAGCGGAAGATGAACATACTGCCACACCCCCTGTTCTCGAGGAGAACGTGTCCGACCCTCCAGCTCCTGAAGTGGAGGTTAAAATTCAGAGGCTGCCACCACCAACACCGAAGCCAATGACGTGGCCATGGCTGAAGCTAATGTGGCACCTGAAGACAAAATGGTGCCTGAAGTGATGGCGCCTGAAGCCAGTGCTGCTCCTGAAGCAAATCTGCAGCCTGAAGCTAATGCCTTTGCTCATGTTCCGCCTCCTAGGCCCCATACAATTGAGCAAGCATACAACCAAGATGATCAGCTCATTACTGTCCGGTGGACCATTCTGACTCCACCACCTAGTACTGGACCGCATGCTGCTGGTCCTCAGTTTGATCATCATGTTGAGCACAGGCCTCAAGTCCAGAGGCCTAAGCCAAGATTGCCAAGGTTTCCAGGCATTGCAACCTCTCAAGGGTCATTCAATGCCAATAGCTTCACTGCACACAACACCTTCTTTGACAGCGCCAAGAACCCATATTCCAAGCCAAGAATATCATCAGATAGGTTCTGGAGCCATCAGCAGCGCAGTTATTACTCAAGAGTACTCTATGATCAAGGGCGCATTTCCCCTCATATGCATCTTGACACTGAAGCTATTGCTGGTCTACCTTGTCTAGAGGAAGCTCTTGATTGCTTTCGTGATGTTGGCCTGCTTAATTTTGTATCTGACAAGGAGCATTGGAATGAAGAGCTGTTTCTGCAATTCTATGCAACCCTCCACATTCGAGGCTACAGCAGGGATCCGAAGACATGGGTCCTTGAGTGGATGACAGGAAATGACCATCATGAAGCCAAAGCCTTTGATCTCATTGAGCTTACTAGCCTGCCCACTCCAGGAGATCTGTATGAACCTGGCTGTCAATTGCACAATGAAGCCTTGGAGAGTATCTTTCAGAAGCGCAAGCCCAACATGAGCCAAATTCTAAGCATGATGAAGCCTCTGTCAAGTGATGCTGAATATCCTAAGGAATTCCTTGTTGAAGACCTAGAGTACCTGCCACGCACCATCTATCATATCATCAGGCATACTCTATGTCCTGTCAAAGGACATTCTTCATCAGCCAAGCTTGAAGGCACCATGAAGACTTTGGTCTTCTGTATCTTCAATGGCATCAGCTTCAATGCTCAAGATTTCTTCATTAGGCAATCGGCTATGTCTGGATCTGATCTGTTTGGTCTGAAATTCTATGCCCCATGGATTATGCACCTCATCAAGCTGCATTCAGCTATCACCTATCAGCCCTCTGCTCGCAACCATCATATCTTCTTGCCTGAGGTTGATATGTCAGCTGAAGCTATATACTAAGATCCTGCCAAAGAGCCTGTTAGTCTTCACAACGCTGATCACTAGAGCTTCACTCAGCAGATTGAAGGAGTTCCAGCAGTCTCACGCATTTATCCTCTGGCTAGCTGTACTCGTCTACCTTGACACGCTGAAACCGAAGCCACTGAGAGCACCATCACCCAAAGGCCTCAGAAGCGATCTCATGTTCTAGATAACCGAGAGCTTCTGGTTGCCCTCCATCAGAAACAGGATAAGCATCACTACTGGCTCAAGCGTCAGATGCAAAGCCTCTTGGTGGATGTAAATCGCATTCGTAATCTTGCCACCAAGAATGCCTTTGTTGCTCATGAAACCTGTCGGAGGTCTTGGAAGAGTTTGACCTTGCTGAGTGCTGAAGCAGATCTTCAAGACGATGGCTTCACAGAGAGATTCAAGTTTGACCACACTCCTCCAAGGAATGATAATATGCGTCGAACTCCGTCTCTTGAAGATTCTGAATACTCCTCCTCCGCTGCAACAATTGACGCCAGGGTGATCGATGATCAAGATGATGCTACCTCACCTCCTCCTACATCAGCGCGCATCGACACTGCACCAACTACTTCTGCACCGCCAAACACCAACGTCGACCCTGCATCCTCTCCTGCTCCAACTAGGAACGAGTAGAGGCTCTATGTATTCAAACCTTTTTGGTCCTTACTGACAAAAGGGGGAGAAGCATATGAGTTGATAGTCTTCAAGCGGGTCCATATGGGCGGGTGCTTTATATTTTTCCTAGTGTTTACAACTCTCGTTTTTGCTACATTTGGTTCTTTGAGTTGTAACACTTAAACTGATGGTTGTCTGCTACGTTTTTATGCTACTCTGTAATGCGATGATAAATTCCGCATCTGCTACCTTATATTCCGCACTTAGTCATTATTGCAGACGTCCATTTTTCATTATGCATGTCATCATATTCGACATATCAATTGTGCATGATGAATTGTCTTCATAAGTTGAAGATGATCTCCACAAGTACAGCCTGCCATGTGCATTTGCATTCGAAGGCAAATCAACTATATGCACATCTTTAGGGGGAGCCTTTTGCTACTTACGAAGACAATACCTTTATCCTTTACAATTTCACATACCTTTATCCCCGTTGAAAACTTCAACTAGTTTGTCATCAATCACCAAAAAGGGAGAGATTGTAAGTGCATCTAGTGCCACCCCTAGTTGGTTTTGGAGTATTGACGACAAACCTGGTTGAGGGACTAATGTGTTTGTGAGAATTGCAGGATAACACAGGTAGTAGTCCCTCATTGATGTAGTTTACCTACCGGAGACGACCCCTAAAAATGTATGAAGACATTGACATCAGTGGTGGTATATGAAGATAATCATATTGAAGACTATGACAAGAGAAGACATTGTGTGAAGACTATGGAGAACGAAGACTTAGATGTTTTGTTGTTTCCTTTTCTTCTTTGTTGAGTCATAGGAACCACCGTACTGTTAAGTGGGGTCCAAGTGATCTAAGTCAGAGTGATTGAAGTGATGCTCAACCAAATCCTATGTCTTCGAGCGAAGACTATGAGAGCAAATCTTATCCAGAGTTGGATGAGTCAGCCTTACTTGTAGCCCAAGTGAAGTTGTCGTGTGAGTGTTTGAAATCTGACCGTTGGAACACGTGTCAGTTCCTTAGTGACCCAGGGTCACTTCGGACAAATCAGGTCGGGTTGCCCACTGGCTATAAATATCCCACTCCCTACACCATAAATTGGTGGCTGCTTAGAGTTATTACACGGCTTTTGTCGTTTGAGAGCAACCCACCTCCGAAGCATTTGAGAGAGAAATCCTTGCGATGACAAAGCCCAAACACCCAGAGCCAAAGAGTGTTAGGCATCACTGAAGTCTTTCTGTCTGTGTGACCTGAAGACTTATTACACTTGAGGACTGTGTTTCCTCCAGCCGGTTAGGCGTCGCGTTCTGAGCATCCAAGAGTCATTGTGGATCGCCGGCGAACGAAGTCTGTGAAGGTTTGAAATTCTACCTTGAAGACTTGCCAGAGTGATTGGGCGAGGACTAGGTGTCCTTGGCTCAAGGGGAATAAGGTGAAGACGCGGTCTTCTGAGTTAAATCTCAGCCTCCCTAACCAGACGTACAGTTGTCACAGCAACTGGAACTGGTCTAACAAATCACTGTCCTCCCCGAGCTACTGGTTCTATCCTTCCCTTTCCTTTACTTACTGTTCTATGTTGTGAAGTCATTGCCTGCTTGCCTTATCTGATTGACTTCACTGAGTATCTACTTGTTATAATTGGCTTCATTCCTTCTTCCATCATGATCCCTACTGCCTAGCTGCTATTAGTCATTGTGCTTTCACTTCATTGAATACTTGACTATGGCTTGTCTAGTGTAGTCTACTTTCCGCTGCATACTAATAGGATTGAGTTTATCTTTTGTCTTCAAAACTACCATGTTTTGAAGCATTTCATAAAAATCGCCTATTCACCCCCCCTCTAGTCGATATACTGCACTTTCAAATCTAATTGGCATTCATATTAAGCACCTAACATATTTCATTTCCATATTAAGGAAGTAGGATTTCATAATTGAAATACATCAGAGTACAACATGCTATAGCTTCAGCACTTAGCTACCCCATTACACAACTGTACCAGCACCAAGTTTCACATGCAACATGTAGAACCTTTCTAAATTATCAGCATAGACGGTACATAGACATATGCAACTCATCTAGAAAACTGTTGAAGCAGAAGGCGAATATTAAGCCTTCATTCATGTTGAAGGTCTTTGCAACTTTAGGCCAGTGCGTTGCTACCTCTTGATCTTGCGTTGGTTTTTCCCTTGAAGAGGAAAGGGTGATGCAGCAAAGTAGAGTAAGTATGTCCCTCAGTTTTGAGAACCAAGGTATTAATCCAGTAGGAGATTACACACAAGTCGCCAAATACCTGCACAAACAAACAACAAACTTGCACCCAACGCTATAAAGGGGTTGTCAATCCCTTCTAGGTTATTTGCAAAAGTGAGATTTGATAGAGATAGATGAACTAGTAAAGTAAATATTTTTGGGTTTTTGGTTTATAGATTGAAAAGTAAAAGATTGCAAAATAGTAGATCTGAAACTTATAAGATGTAAACTAGAACCGCGGGCAATAGGTTTCACTAGAGGCTTCTCTCATGATAGCAACTATTACGGTGGGTGAACAAATTACTGCCATGCAATTGACACAAAGGCGAATAATTATAACGACATCTATGGCAATGATCATGAATATAGGCATCACATCCGTGACAAGTAGATCGACTCCTGCCTGCATCTACTACTATTACTCCACACATCGACCGAAACGATTCTGCATCTAGAGTATTAAGTTCATAAGAAGAGAGTAAAGCATTAAGCAAGATGACATGATGTAGAGGAATTAACCCAAGCAATATGATGAAAACCCTATCTTCTTATACTCGATGGCAACAATACAATATGTGTCATGTCCCTTTCTGTCACTGGGATTGAGCACCGCAAGATTGAACCTAAAGTAAAGCACTTCTCCCATTGGAAGAAAAACCAATCTAGTTAGCCAAACCAAACTGATAGTTCAAAGAGAATTAATAAGATATTAGATCATGCATACAAGAATTCAGAAGAAACTTAAATATTATTCATAGATAATCTGATCATAAACCCACAATTCATCGGATCTTGACAAACACACCACAAAAGAAGATTACATCGGATAGATCTCCAAGAACAAAGAGGAGAACATGGTATTGAAGATCAAAGAGAGAGAAGAAGCCATCTAGCTACTAGCTATGGACCCGTAGGTCTATGATAAACTACTCACACTTCATCGGAAGGGCAATAGGGTTGATGTAGATGCCCTCCGTGCTTGATTCCCCTTCAATAGAGTACCGGAAAAGGCCCCCAGATGGGATCTCACGAAAACAGAAGGTTACGGCGGCGGAAAAGTGGTTTCGATGGATGTTCTGCTATTTCTGGAATATATGTGAATTTATAGGCGGAAGAAGTAGGTCAGGGGAGGCTCGGGGGGCCCACAAGGTAGGGGGTGCGGCCTACTCCCCAGGGTGCGCCCTCCACCCTTGTGGCCGCCTCAAGGGTCCCCTCGCGTGTACTACAAGTCCATATGGTGTCTTTGGGTCCAAAAAAATCTCCATAAAATTTCGTTCCATTTGGACTCCGTTTGATATTCCTTATCTGCGAAACTCAAAAACAAGGAAAAAACAGAAACTAGCACCGGGTTCTGAGTTAATAGGTTAGTCCAAAAATCATATAAACTACCATATAAATGCATATAAAACATCCAAGATAGATAATATAATAGCATGGAACAATAAAAAATTATAGATAAGTTGGAGACGTATCATGCTTGTGGATGATTGACAGTGTGTCTTTCGTCCTCTTCAGGAACACTTCAATATTGAACAGTGGGTGTTGTATGAAAACCTTCCTCGCCTCCAGACAATAGAGGTGGTTTGAGAGGTAATCATCAGTGAACTGCTTTGGAAAGGCCTGAAAACAAGGATGTGCATAAATATCTTCTCTATATCTGAAATGGGGCAAAGGAATAAAAAAAGGCAAGGTATAATAGTTAGTACCATCTAGTAGTGAACTAATGTCTTCTTCATTATGCAGACAAAGATCCTTTTGTTTTTTGTCACTAATTTCTATCCTAACAATCTTTCTGAATTTCCTGACTTGATTGATATTCATGGACAACTCATTTTCCCATATGCAAAAAGGGTCGAACAGTGGGTCAAAACCTCTGACAGAGCAAGACAAAATTTAAAAAACCCTAAATATTAGAATGGTTCCTGCAATTGCACAATAATGTGCTATTAGACAACGAACCATGCATGTGCTAACCTCGATTGTAAACCTCGGTGCTTCCCATTGTTTCCCTACAACACATATAAGGTAGTTAGTCATCGGGCTAAGTAAGGGTTCGCATGCTATCAATAAAATATGTTGATGGAAAATAAGCACATTGCAGATTCATCAGATTAATTCAAGCCACATGTAAAGCCCATTTATCCAAACCAATCATGATTAAGAACTAGGAAATATAGCACTTGTATATGTTTCTCATGTATTAAGTGCAGCCAAATTCGATTTATTCCTCACATGCACAAGAATACAAAATTCAACCCACGACAATTGGACATCGCATTGCAGAATTGAACCAAGCAGTTAACTAAACACCACAACAAATGAACCAAACATTAACTGAGCACCACATTGCACAATATAACATACTCCTAATAGAAGATCAGGCAGTTAACCAAACCAAGCATGCTTAACAACTTGGAATTATAGCAATTGTATTTGTTTCTCATGTATTTACTACAGCAAAATTTAATTTATTCCTCACATGGTATAAAATAACAGAATGCACCCACAACAATTGAACATCGCATTGCCTAATTGAATCAAACAGTTAACTAAACACCACAACAAATGAACTAAACATTAATTGAGCACCACATTGCATAATATAACATACTCCTAATAGAACATCAGACAATTATCCAAACCAAGCATGCTTAACAACTTGGAAATATAGCAATTGTATTTGTTTCTCATGTACTTAGTACATCCAAATTTGATTTACTTCTCACATGGTATACAATAACAGAATGCACCCACAACTATTGAAAATCGCATTACAGAATTTAATCAAACAGTTAACTAAACACCACAACACAAATGAACCAAACGTTAACTGAGCACCACATTGCACAATGTATAACCAAACCAAGCATGCTTGACAATTTGTAAATATAGCAATTGTATTCGTTTCTCATGTATTTTGTAAAGATAAATTCGATTTATTTCTCACATGGAAGACAATACAAAATTGCAGCCTGAAGAATTGAACATCATGTTTGCAGAACTGAACTAAACAGTTTACTGAAGACAACAACTAATTAACCAAATACTTAATAAGTGAGGACCACACTGCACGACATATAGAACATATACACTAGAGGAACAGATTGCATGGCAAAATTAGATCGCACAATTCACTAGAATTTGTTAAGGAAAACAGGAGGAGCACACGCAACGGGTAAATCAAGCATGCTTAACCGACATAGCCAGCAAATGGCAAGGTGCTCCTCCAAGATCTAGGGGTCGGCACAAATGGCAGCCATCGCGACCTCATCCGCGTGTGCAGCCGCGATTTGCTTCTCCGCTACCAAATGCTCCTTCAGCTCCTGGCTATACTGTGTGCACCATGGCTTAGGGCGGCACTTATTTGGTGCAGGGGTTGGTGATTTGTGTGGAAGGTGTCACGATGACGGTCGGGGCATGTGGGATGTGGAAGGAGGAGGAGGATGGGGGTCGGATGTGGATTGCCTGCCTAGATAGATGGGGCCGAGTAGCGTGAAGGAGGGTTGCCGGTGAGGAGGCGGCGCTGGAAGAAAGGAGTGAAGGCTTCAACTTGGAAAGGAAGGCGAAAATAGGGGAAATGTGGCTTTTGGTAAGGGGGAAGGGGCGGGAGGTAGGTATTTCCACGGAAGTCGAAAATTTTGAATCGGTTCAGTGAAAAAACTGGCGCGCAAAGTGTCATCAGAAATGGTCCCTTATTCAGAACTGTGTACAATATGTGAACATCACAAACGATTCAGATATCTCAACCCGTGTGAGATGAGTTTGAACATTAAAATTTTTGGTTCCAATTTCTCTGGTTACAGTGGTCATCCACGTCATTGCATAATTTGGGTACACAACACACCCACACTTATTAATCGACCAAGTTCAGCAATTAAACAGAGCTAACTGGCCTAAACATTACTCTAACAAATTAAAGACCAGCGCTCTTGATTAAACTATACAAATAGTACTACTACGGCTGGTTCTCGTCGATCTCCGCCGCCTCCTCCATGTCCAGCTCGCGCCCGATTGTCTCCTGGGGAAAGGGCTCCATGGCATCCATTGCACCATACTCGGCAAGTATCTCGCCATCCGCACCCGCCATCTCTTTGGAAAATGCTGCCATAGCTGGGCATGGGTGGCCGTGATCTAGGCTTGGAAAGGCTCCGTCGTCGCAAGATATGTAGCGAAGGAACTGACGGCTACTCAAACCCTTTCGGCGATTGCCAACTCTTCATCCGTGGGTTGCCGACCGCTGTCGGAGAAGCTTCGTTCGATTTATGGGGTGACCACCATGAGCTGGGCATGGGCGGCCTGTTGGGGATCATTGCAGAAAATAAAAAAAATTCCTACGCATCACCAAGATCTATCTATGGAGTTTACTAGAAATGAGAGAGGAGTGCATCTTCATACCTTTGAAGATCGCATTACGGAAGTGTTGCAAGAACGCAGTCGGTGGAGTCATACATGAAGCGATTTAGATCGCGGCCGAATCTGATCTAAGCACCGAACAACGGTGCCTTCGTGCTCAACACATGTGCAGCCCAGTGATGTCTCCCGCGCCTTGATCCAGCAAGGAGAGAGGGAGAGGTTGGGGAAGACTCCGTCCAGCAGTAGCACAACGGCGTGGTGGTGGTGGAGGAGCGTGGCAATCTAGCAGGGCTTCGCCAAGCACCGCGGGAGAGGAGGAGGAGTTGGGACAGGGGGAGGGCTGCGCCACGGTTCAGGTGCGGCTGTCCTCCCACCCCCTCTCTTTATATAGGGGAAGGGGAGAGGGGGCCAGTCCCCCTAGATTAGATCTAGAGGGGGGTGGCGGTTAGGTGGGGGGAGGGACTTGCCCCCCAAGGAGGTGGGGCGCCCCCACCCCCTAGGGTTTCTCAACCCTAGGCGCCTTGGGCCCTAGGGGGCGCACCAGCCCACCAGGGGCTGGTTCCCCCTTACTTGGTCCACTTGGCCCATCAGGGTAGGTGGCCGACCCGGTGGACTCCGGGACACCTTCCGGAGGCCCCGGTACAATACCGATGACCCCGAAATCACTTCGGTGACCAAAATATGACTTCCCATATATAAATCTTTACCTCCTTACTGTCCCGGAACTCCTCGTGACGTCCGGGATCTCATTCGGGACTCCGAACAACATTCAGTAACCACATAATACATTCCCTATAACCCTTGCGTCATTGAACCTTAAGTGTGTAGACCCTACGGGTTCGGGAAACATGCAGACATGACCGAGACATCTCTCCGGCCAATAACCAACAGCGGGATCTGGATACCCATGTTGGCTCCCACATGTTCCACGATGATCTCATCGGATGAACCACGATGTCAAGGATTCAATCAATCACGTATACGGTTCCCTTTGTCTACCGGTATAGAACTTGCCCGAGATTCGATCGTCGGTATACCGATACCTTGTTCAATATTGTTACCGGCAAGTATCTTTACTCGTTCCGTAACACATCATCATGTGACCAACTCCTTAGTCACATAGAGCTCATTACGATGATGTCTTACCGAGTGGGCCCAGAGATACCTCTCCGTCATACAGAGTGACAAATCCCAGTCTCGATTCGTGCCAACCCAACAGATGCTTTCGGGGATACTCGTAGTGTACCTTTATAGCCACCCAGTTACGTTGTGACATTTGGCACACCAAAAGTATTCCTACGGCATCCGGGAGTTGCACAAGCTCATGATCTAAGGAAAGGATACTTGACATCGGAAAATCTTTAGCATACAAACTACATGATCTTGTGCTATGCTTAGGATTAGGTCTTGTCCATCACATCATTCTCCTAATGATGTGATCCCGTTATCAATGACATCCAATGTCCATGGTCAGAAAACCGTAACCATCTATGGATCAACGAGCTAGTCAACTAGAGGCTCACTAGGGACATGTTGTGGTCTATGTATTCACACATGCATTACGATTTCCGGATAATACAATGAATACTAGACAATTATCATGAACAAGGAAATATAATAATAACCATATTATTATTGCCTCTATGGCATATTTCCAATAGTCTCCCACTTGCACTAGAGTCAATAATCTAGTTACATTGTGATGAATCGAACACCCATAGAGTTCTGGTGTTGATCATGTTTTGCTCGCGGAAGAGGTTTAGTCAACGGATCTGCGACATCTAGATTCGTATGTACTTTACAAATATCTATGTCTCCATCTTGAATATAACTTCGAATGGAGTTGAAACGGCGCTTGATGTGCTTGGTCTTCTTGTGAAACCTGGGCTCCTTGGCAATGGCAATAGCTCCAGTGTTGTCACAGAAGAGAGTCATCGGGCTCGACGCGCTTGGAATAACTCCTAGGTCGGTGATGAACTCCTTCATCCAGACTCCTTCCTGCGCTGCTTCAAAAGCAGCTATGTACTCCGCTTCACATGTAGATGCCGCCACGACGCTTTGCTTGCAACTGCACCAGCTGACTGCCCCACCATTCAAAATATACACGTATCCGGTTTGTGACTTGGAGTCATCCGGGCCTGTGTCGAAGCTAGCATCGACGTAACCCTTTATGACGAGCTCTTTGTCACCTCCATAAACGAGAAACATATCCTTAGTTCTTTTCAGGTACTTCAGGATGTTCTGGACCGCTGTCCAGTGTTCCATTCTGGGATCACTTTGGTACCTCCCCGCCAAACTTATGGCAAGGTTCATATCAGTTCTGGTACACAGCATGGCATACATAATAGAACCTATAGCCGAGGCATAAGGGATGACACTCATCTTTTCTCTATCTTCTGCCGAGGTCGGGCATTGAGCCGTGCTCAATCTCATACCTTGCAATACAGGCAAGAACCCTTTCTTGGACTGTTCCATATTGAACTTCTTCAATATCTTGTCGAGGTATGTGCTTTGTGAAAGACCAATGAGGCGTCTCGATCTATCTCTATAGATCTTGATGCCTAATATATAAGCAGCATCTCCAAGGTCCTTCATTGAAAAACACTTATTCAAGTAGGCCTTTATGCTTTCCAAGAGTTCTACATCATTTCCCATCGGCAATATGTCATCCACATATAATATGAGAAATGCTACAGAGCTCCCACTCACTTTCTTGTAAATACAGGCTTCTCCATAAGTATGTATGAACCCAAACGCTTTGATCACCTCATCAAAGCGAATGTTCCAACTCCGAGATGCTTGCACCAGCCCAGAGATGGAGCGCTGGAGCTTGCATACCTTGTTAGCATTCTTAGGATCGACAAAACCTTCCGGCTGCATCATAAACAATTCTTCCTTAAGGCAACCGTTAAGGAATGCCGTTTTGACGTCCATTTGCCATATTTCATAATCATAGAATGTGGCAATTGCTAACATGATTCGACCAGACTTCTGCATCGCTACGGGAGAGAAAGTCTCATCGTAGTCAATCCCTTGAACTTTTCGATAACCCTTAGCGACAAGCCGAGTGTAATGCCCCGGATGTAATACTTTCCCTTTTGGGCTTATAATATATCTCCGGCTTCATCTATTTCCTTTTCGGGTTCTTTGTCTTTCGGGCTTCCGTCGTTTTGTTGTGTGAGTGCGTGGCATTCATTCATATCATGTAGACATGTGCATTGCATTGCATTTGTGTTGTGGGTTGCATCCGGTTCGTGGCGTTCCTTCCCGTTGTCCGTTTCGTGTTCCGGAGCTCCCTCACGTGTCCGTGACGTCCCGTAGGCCTACTTTGTTGTTCGGGCGTTTTTCGTTACCGGTGTGCCGTGAGGTTGTGTTGTGTGTTGTTGTTTTGTTGTGTGCAACCCGCCTCTCAAATCCCGTCTCGTTTGGGCTCCGTTGACTTTTCCCTCCGTTGTCCGTGTGGGTCCGAAGTGCCCTTACTTCGTGTCCCGAAAACACCCTCGCTGCCTTCTTTTATCTCCGTCTGGTCCTTTTAAATCATCCCCGCGATCGGGTCCGTTGGATCCCGATCGGAGGGCTCCTAAACATCCCTAATCTCCAAACCCTAGTCCAGATTGCTATATATAGACCCCTAGGTCTATTTGGCATGTTCCCTCTTCTTCCTCCTTCCCTCTATCTTTTTTTTCTTTTTTTTTCAGTTCTCAGATCCAAAATCAGCTCGGGATCCCGAAGGATCCCCTCGATCCAGCGCCGCCGACCGGTCCCTCGACCGCAGCGCAAAGTCAACGCGCGCAGCGCCGCATCGCCAGGGCCGCGTCGATCGCTTCAGCGCTCGGCCTCGCTCGCATCAGCCAGCCGGGCCGTACCCCGACCCCGTGGACCACTTCGCCGCTGCCACCCGTCGCTGGGCCGGCCTGGTCCCCCACTCGACCGGCGCCTCCGACCGGGCCTTCCAGCCGATCGGGTCGGCCCACCGCATCGCCGCCTCAGGGTCCGCGCGCCTCCCGCCGCCGGGCGCTCGCGCCGCGCCGCCGGGCCGCGGTTTTCCCACCGGGCCGCGCCTCCTTCCTCCGTCCGCGAGCCGGGCCAGGCGCCGCTGGGCCGCCACCTCTCCAGGCGCGGGCCGCTGCTCCTCCTCCCGCGGGCCGCCGCGCACAGTGTTCCTCTCCGGCCCGTCTACTGTTCACCGCACTGTAGCTCCGGATCTGGATCTAGGTTGACTTTTTCCCTAAGCCCCTGTTTTTCCTGTTCTGTGATGCCTACTTTGACCTGCTGTATCTTTTTACCTGTTGCTCCGTTTTGAGCGTGTAGCATGTCCAGATGTTCGTGGAGATGCCCTCTACGTTTTACCTGTTGTTGTCATGCATGTTAGAGATCATCTAGGGGCTTGTTTTGCTGTTGCAAGAGTGTATGATGATATAAACTGCTGTTAGGTGTTATTTTTGTGCCACCTTTGACATGTGATATCTTTTAGCTCGTTTGTCCAAACGATGCAAATGACATGTCCACGTGTTCGTCTCGTCACGAACTACGTGTTGTGTGTGATAGGTTGCATGGTAGATGTATTGTTTCATTGTTATCATCGTTGCAAAGTGCCATGTTCACATGTTGTGTTTTCACTTGTTATGAAATGCCATGTTGTTGAGCTTGTTGCAATCGGTGTGTTCACCACATTGATGCATGCTTGTGTGTTTCGGGATCACCGTCATATGTATTTTGATGAGGTGCTTACCCTTTGCCATGTTTAGTTTCGAGGTGTCTTAAACATGCTCTTTTTGATGCTATGATGATGTTGCTGTTTTAGGACTTAGCGAAATTTCACTAAGTCTGAAATCTGTAACGTTCCGATGCCATGTTCGTGTGATGTTGTAGGACAAAGCATGATAGTTTTGGGGTGGATTTTGATTGTTCCATGAAGTATATATTGTTGTCTTTCCATTCATGTCCTCACATGTCCATTTGAGTGGCTGTAGCATGTTTATCTTTTGCTCTAAACTTTCAATAAAATTCTGCTGCCAGAATTTTATTTCAAAGTTCAATATGTCCAAGATCATTGCTAGTGATCCGTGACTCCGTTGGGGGTGCACTTTGGACCTACTTGCTGTACATTATATCTAGTTTATGTTCAAGTCCTTTGCCATGCCTTTTGGGTGCTGTAGATTAATTATTTTGAGCTCCCAAGATGCTATGTTGCTGTAATTTGCAGTTTTCGCTCAAATCTTGTTTCGGGCATAACTTTTAGCCCGTAACTCCGATTTCAGCGATCTTTATATCAAACTTGGGTGTTTTTCTGTGTAGATTAATAATATCAGCTTGTTATCTTGTTTTGAGGTGTTTTGCTTGAGTGATGTTTTACGTGCTCCATGTGCATCACTAGTGCATCCTCATGCATACATGTTTTTTCGAGTGCGCATTGCATCGTGTTGATTGGTGCTTGGTGTGTTTGTCTTGTTTAGAGCACGAAGTTGAGCACGAGTTTTCCAACGAGGTTGAGCACGAGGTTTCCAACGAGTTTGAGCAAGAGGACCCTTCTTTCGATCCGAACTTCTTCTCTTCAGGCAAGATGACCGAACCCCGATAACTTTACTATCTTCGCCTATTGCTAGTAGTCTCGATCTTTAGTTTTGCCTCGATGCCCATGTTCTTCTTGTCAGCCTCCTACTTGTAACCAATTGTCATGTTTAACCACCCTACCTATGCAAACCGTTGCTTGGCTAAGTACGCTTCGCTCAGCCCTTCTTATAGCGTTGCTAGTTGCAGGTGAAGTGAAGATGCTTGCTCCATGTTGAAGTTTGGTTGGGTTATATCACACTATATAAATGCTTTAATTGAAATCACCTATATATTGGCAAGGGTGGAAGGCTAAGCCTTTTGCTTGGTGTTTTGTTCCACTCATGCCGTTAGGATCCGTATAAGCCGGTTTTATGTTCCTTGATTATGCGTTCCTAACACGGTTGGGGTGTATGGGACCCCCTCGATAAACCGCTAAGTGCTAAGTCTTTTCCAGCAAATCCCAACCTTGGTACTATTTGCCTAATAACAAACTAAACATGCATAGGGAGTAATTAACCCTCTTTCTTAATCAACAACCCCGGGCCAGTGCTCCACATGAGTGTTGGTCCGAAACGGGGAGTCTGCGGGGCCGCCTTGAGGCAACTCGAGGTATTTGGTATCCACCCATAGAATCGCCCATCCGGTCGTGTCCTGAGACCTAGATACGCGCGGCTACGATCAGGGTGTCGACACGCCGGGAGGATTTGCTGGATTAGCCTTACCTTAGTTCGGTTTAACTTGAGCACGGGATTCCGAGAATACTCGGGTCTTCCCACTTTGGAGTTGCGACTCCGCGGATCGTGGGCTTGTAATGGGTCAAGTTGGAACACCCCTGCAGGGTTTTGAACTTTCGAAAGCCGTGCCCGCGGTTATGTGGCAGATGGGAGCTTGTTAATTCCGGTTGTAGAAAACTTGACAAAATGATGCTAATACACTACCAGCGTGTGTTCCGTGACTGTCAATTTCCGAATAGGGATTCGGAAGTTGAACATGGAGGGGTTATGTTTGTGAACTTGTAGCTAGGATCACTTCGTGATCACTTCTCGCTTTGCCTTCTCTTCTCGCTCTCTCTTGCGTAAGTTAGTGCTAGTTGCTGCTGCAGACTCTTTGTTGTTCCTTCACCTCATTTCTTTCTTCAGCCTTTTCCTCACCTAAAGGCTTTGATAGTTCTGTTACCCGGGAACGGGATTGCTGAGTCCTCTGTGGCTCACAGTTACTTCACACACCAGATGCAGGTCCAGCCGTGAGCTATCCAGGTGATGGCACCGAGCTGGATTGGGAGTACGACGAGGAGCGTAGTCGTTACTACGTGCGCTACCCGGACGATCAGTAGTGGAGTCTCTTACTAGGATTCGATCCGCCTGTGGTTGTTTTATTTATCTGAGTTTGGTACTTTGACATTTGGATTTTTGCCCTTAGAGGGTTGTAGTGATCTTATTGTATGATGTTTTGAGACTTGTACTGTTATTCTGTGACGTGGCGATTGTAAGCCAACTATTTTCAGTTTACTTTCCCCCTTTTACATGAGTTGTGCAAAGATTACCAAACTTGAGATCATTCTAGGATGGACTTATGCCTTTAAGTCGTGCCTCGACACGTAGGAGGTATAATTCCATCCTGGGCATTACACCGAGCCTTATAGATGGTCACATTTCCATCCGCGCCAGTCTTCTTCTTAAAGATCTATTTATTTTCTATGGCTCGCCAATCATCGGGCAAGTCAACCAAAGTCCATACTTTGTTATCATACATGGATCCTATCTCGGATTTCATGGCTTCAAGCCATTTGTTGGAATCCGGGCCCGCCATCGCTTCTTCATAGTTCGAAGGTTCATGATACGTCTCCAACGTATCTATAATTTTTATTGTTCCATGCTATTATATTATCCTTCTAGGATGTTTTATGGGCTTTATTATGCACTTTTATATTATTTTTGGGCCTAACCTATTAACCCAGAGCCCAGTGTCAGTTTCTGTTTTTTCCTGTTTTAGGGTTTTGCACAAAAGGAATATCAAACGGAGCCCAATTGACCTGAAAATCAACGGAGATCATTTTGGGACCAGAAGAAGCCCACGGAGTGCCGGAGGGGAACGAGAGGATGCACAGGCTACCCACGAGGGTGGGGGCGCCCCCCCTACTAGGCGTGCCCCCTGCCTCGTGGACATCCCGTAGCTCCCCTTTACTTGGCCCCAACTCCAACACCTCCTATATATACTGAAACCTCCGGAAAATAACCTAGATCGGGAGTTCCGCCACCGAAAGCCTCTATAGCCACCGAAAACCAATCTACACCCTGTTCCAGCACCCTGCCGGAGGGGGTGTAACACCCCGTATGTGATACTTTCCATTAATGGCAATAAAGCATTATCATTTTGATCCTTGTCCTTTCCTTGGGGGTTCCTTTGCATTTATGCATTCTTATTGTATTGCACTGTCATGTTATTTTCCTTTTGCATCCATACATTACTTCATCATCACCATGGCATCATGATCATCATAGTATTCTTACTTGTGTTGTGTTGATCCTTACCCTAGCTTGTCATGTGAATACTTTGTTCTTGTGTGTTGGTGTTAGTGAGGTCATGGCCATGCTAACCAACCCCTCCCTCTTCTTCATTCTTGCACCTCTTCTTCCCCTTCTCATTTTTCCCTTCTTTTAAAATATTACAAGGGAGTTCTTCCTAGCCCCTTTAATGTTCTTTCTTTCCCAAAAAATCTTGCACCATGTCTACACCCTCTCTCCCAAATTTCATCCATTTTGGAGTTGTTTTGGTTAGGTTCAAAAATGGCACAAGTTTGAATTTTTATTCAAACTTGTATTATTTTTCTGCCTCTAAAATGTCCGAAGAAATTTTATCAAATGTTGCATAAATCCAGGAGCTTGGGGGTATTTTTATATTTTGCAAACTCCTCACCTAGCCCCTTGTAATTTTCTTTTATTCAACTGTTTATTTAAATAAACAGAATTTGAAAAGGATAAGTAGAAGGGGCTTACCTGGGCCTCCCGCAGCCAGTAGCCCACCTAGGAGCCACAGCCACAACAGTTGCGAGCGGCCCAGTCCGACCTCCCGCGGGCCCAGCGAGCCCATGCGCACAGTGCGTCCCCTACCTCTGTACGGCAGCTCATCCACGCGTGCCACATCGGCAACCGATCGATTTGACAGCCGGAGTTGCTGCCTCAGCCCTATATATCGTGTCCCCGGTGCCCTAGGGTTCCTCCTCGGCCGATCCCCTTCCTCTACTTCCCTTGCCGCCGCCCAGATGAGCCGCCTCGAGCCACGCCATCGCCCTGCCGCCATGCTCCGGCCGAGCTAGAGCTCGTGCTCGGGGAAGCCTCTCCAACCTCCGCAGTCGCCTCCTGCCGCCGTGGGAGCGTCGGCCAAGTTCCCCTGCATCTCCTGCCCTGACGCTCGCGAGGCGATGGCCTCGAGATCATCCTGCACGCTGCTGTCTTCTTCCTATTCTTCTCGGTCAGAGTCGCGCCAGGTACAGAGCCGCCTCGTGCTGCCTCCGTCCATCCCTCGGCCTCTTCTTCTTGTCTCAGGTAGTCGAGGTATACCCATCTCCCCCCCCCCCTGCTTCTTGTCGCCCATAGATCTCCGTATGTGTTGTTCCGATCATGCCAAGTTCGTGTCCGCCGTGCTCTGGGCATATCTGCAGTTTAGTTGTTGGTAGCCCCAGCTCTTGCTCTGCACACGTGCGTTCGTCGCTCCGCCGCCTCATCCCGCGCGCCCACTGCTGTCTGATAGCGTCGAGTCCGTGGTGTCGCACGCTCGCATCGCTGGTGAGCATCACCGTGAGGCCACGGCGTGGCCTCTGTTCCGCTAGCGCACGCATAGCCGCGAGCCCTGCGTCCTGCAGCAGCTCGTTCCAGTCTCTCCGCACCTGCATCTCGCACGCCCGCCAAGACTTCTCCAGGTTCGCCATCGCCACAACTTCCCTCGCCGGTGCCGTCGTGTTCAGCCATCATTCTCTCTCAGAGAGACTCGACGAATTAGATCTTCACAGCCAAGGCCTTTTCCTAGTCAACCTACCCCGCATAGCCCAGCTGGTTCTGGAGCCGCGCCTTCACTGGGGAGACCCAGGTTCGATTCCCCGCTCGGCCATTAGTTCGGGCCCTTTTTCATTTTCTCAGTGTAGCAGACAAACCGACACCACCTGTCATCCTCTCTGTACACTTCCACCCTCACGCGCACACACTGCTGCCACCACAGCGCCCCTGACCCCACATGTCAGTGGCTGCGGCTAGGTTAGCCTGGGTCAGTTGACCTTTTGCGTCTGTTTTTCTTTTTCTGTTTTTGTTTTTCTTTTTCTTTTTCTGCATTAACTTTGCATAATTAATATCTGCTTAAATATGCATCTGACGAAAATGAGTTATATATAAAAACTGCTTCGTATTTCATGTAGAATATTTATATGTTGTTTGTTGCCATGTTTAAAACATTTAAAATGTTGTTTGAATTATTTTGTGTTTTAAATGTGCTTAAACTTGTAAAAATCATAACTAAATATCTACATCTCCAAATTTAACAAACTTTACATGCATTTGGGGTGGAAAAATGTGTAGAATAATGTGGTGCTGTTGTTTTGCATGTTTAACAACTTTAAAACATGAGTTTCTCAGTTCTGTCCCAAATGCATTTAAATGAATATGTGAGTTCCCGGAAATTGTTGTTTGTTCTTTCCGGCCCATTTAAAATTGCTAGCATGTAGCTGTAGTCCTAGATGCACCCTTGCCATGTTAATCAATTCTTTTAAACTTGTTGGGTGCTTGTTTAATTAACCTACATAACCTTGTAAACATGTTAGTGTTGTTCTTTTGCTTGTGTTCTACTTGTGTTGTGATCTTAGTATTGCCATGATGGTTGTGCACCCTTGTGTCCCTAGGAGATGCATCATATCTATTCATGTCCATATGCATCATACCCATGCATCATGTGTTTGAGCATTGCATGATGATTGATTGTGTTCCAGTGTTGCATTGTTGTGTTGGTTAGAGCCTGGTGATGATTCGGAGTTCGAGGTTCCTACCGAGGGTGAGTTTGAGGAGCAAGGTTACGATCCCTCCGTGGAATCAACAGGCAAGATGACCATTCCCAGAAATCACTTCTATCTTTGCCTATGCTAGATGTCTCGCTCTTTAGATATTGCCTCGATGTCTATTCCTGTTTGTCAGCCCTCCTATTGTTGCCATGAAACTCTCTAACGAACTTCCTAGAAAACCGTTGTTTGGCTAAGTACGCATCGCTCAGCCCCTCTTATAACGTTGTTAGTTGCAAGTGAAGTTTTGAAGATTGCTCCATGATGAAGTTGTTGTTGGGATTTCACAATATATAATCTGTTAAACTAAGTCACCTATATATATATATATATTGGTAATGGGTGGAAGGCTAAGTCTCTTGCTTGGTGTTTTGTTCCACTCATGCCATCCTAGGAACTGATAAACCGGTGTTATGTTCGTTGATTTTGCATTCCTAACACGGTTGGGGTTTATGGGCCTTGATAATTCGCTCTATGCTAAAGCTTTTCCAGCAAGGCCCAACATTGGTTTTACATTTGCCTAATATCTAAAACTTGCATAGGGCGTTGCAAACCCGAGGTCTTAATTAACAACCCAGGCCAGTGCTCCTCATGAGTGTTGGTCCAAACTGGGGGTTCTGGAGGGCCGCCTTGGGGAAACCCAAGGTATCTGGTATAACATGTAGAATCGCCCATCCGGTCGTGGCCTGAGACGAGATACGCGCGGCTACTATCAGGGTGTCGGCACGCCGGGAGGTCTTGTTGGATTAGTTTTACCTTTGTCGAAATATCTTGAGCACGAGATTCCAAGAATACTCGGGTCTTCCCACTTTGGAGTTGCGACTCCGCAGATCGTGAGCTTGTGATGGGCTAAGTTGGGACACCCCTGCAGGGTTTGATCTTTCGAAAGCTGTGCCCGCGGTTATGTGGCAGATGGGAATTTGTTAATATCCGGTTCTAGATAACTTGTCACCTTATTCATGAATACACTACCTGTGTGAGTAACCGTGATGGTCTCTTTCTGAAGGGCTCTGGGAAGTGAACACGGTGGGGTTATGTTGGATCATGAGTAGCTAGGATCACTTCTTGATCAACTTGGCGATCGTTGGCACTTGTTCTCTTCTCGCTCTAAAAACGTAAGCTAGTGCTTAATGCTTGCTGCAACCTTTGTTTACAGCCTTTCCACACCTAAGGCTTTGGTAGTTTTGATACCCGGGAACAGGATTGCTGAGTCCTTTGTGGCTCACAGATTCAACACACACCAGATGCAGGTACCGTTGAGAACTATCCAGGAGATGGTTCAGAGTTGTACTGGGAGTTCGATGAAGAGCGTGGCCGTTACTATGTGTCTTATCCCGACAATCAGTAGTGGTTCTTACTAGGAGGACCCAGGCTTGTGTTATTTATGGTATCTTTTCATTTGGATTTCGTCCGTAGTCGGACCCTGATGTTATTTGGATGATGTATGTTATTGTATTCTTTGTGTGACGTGGCGAGTGTAAGCCAACTATCATTTTACACTTTCATCCCTGAATTTACATGAGTTGTGCAAAGATACCATACTTGGGATCATTCTAGTATGTGTTTATGTCCTTAAGTCGTGCCTCGACACGTGGGGGACATATCCGCATACTGGGCATTACAAGTTGGTAGTCAGAGCCTTCTCCGACCTAGGAGCCCCCTGATTGATCGAATCGTTGATGGTTGAGTCTAGGCACACACAAAATAATGTTTTGAGTCCTATATATATATATAGGAGAGTAGGATTTCATTTTACTCCTCATCCCTTCATCGCTCTGGTGAGGACTCTTGACGTTGTTCTATCTCCTCTACTCTCAAAATTTCACTAGATTTTTTTTAGGATCACGCGAGTATTGTTTGGATTGTTCCGATATCTTTGTGACGAGAACATTGTTCTCGATGCCTCCTGTCATTTAGGCGTTGTGGCAGTGTCCCGGGGAGTTGAGCTCCGAGGTGTTGTCGTCACAAATGTATCGCAGCGGTTCTAGAATACATAAGACGGCCGACATCGAAAACTCTTTTATGCATGTCTGGTGGTGAGCTAACCCCGATGTCACCCAGTACTAGGGAGATAGTTCGGGAGAATTGCCACAGCACGTATAGCGGATGCGTTTCGAAGGTCCGAGGTAAACAGTTTCCGAGGATGACTGGTTATATGTTGACGGATGGATACAGCTGGATGTAGGTTTAGAGTTGAGTGCGTGGTGCTTCCCCTGTATCCCCAACACCAGATTGCATAACCGGAAAGCTTCGGGAAATAATAGGTGGGTTCTTCAAGTAGCTCATAAGCATTCTTCCAACGAGTGCATGGTTTGAGGTTTGGGGTTCAACAACGAGTGAAGAGGTTTCATGTGCACTGTTCCAATTGGGAGTTGCATCTTAAAAGGTCCTTGGCTATGCTGATTCGGGGATTGCAACACCCTTTGTAACATGTTCCATGGGGCATTCAGCACGAACATGTGGGACGAAGCTTCTATCATGTATTTGTTCCATCTGTATCTTGTTGTTTTTATTTTATCTTTTGTTCTCCCAAGTGGCTTCTCGAGAAGATTGTTGTACCATTAAACTGTCGAATTCATTCGTTCATTTTGTTTGAATGTTCATTGTGAAGACTTTATGTTGCAAATATCTAGCCGTTGATTCAGCTTATCTATTTTGCATCAATGGCTAACGGTTCTCATCACATTCAGGATGGCTCCTAAGAAGGTTCTCAACCCTAACCAAGAGGGCGAAGAAGAGCATCCTCCTGAACGTCCTCCTTCCCCTCCTCCTCCGACTGAGGCATGGAGAGCAATTATGCAAGCAACCAACCAGAACACTCAGATGCTCATGCAAATGATGCAGAACTTTCAAGCCAACCAAGCAAATCAAGGCAATCATGGGAACCAAGGCCAAGGCAATCTGTTCAATCAACCTCACTTTGCAACACTGAACCAATTCCTGGCAAACCAACCGAAGTCGTTCAGTTACTGTGTGGACCCGCTAGATGCTGAAGATTGCATCACAGACATCAAAAAGCACTTTGAATTCAGTAACATGAGGTCTGAGGATTATGTCAAGTTTGCCACTTTCCAACTCAAATATCAAGCTGCTGATTGGTGGCAACAGTACAAAGACTCCAGAGGTGATCGTGAGATCTCGTGGACTAACTTCTGCAAAGATTTCCGCTCTCATCACATTCCAACCAGTGTCATTCAAGGCATGTGTGAGCAATTCCGCAACCTGAAGCAATGCACCATGTCCGTCTATCAATACAATGTCAAGTTCCAGAATCTTGCCCGTTATGCGAAGCAAGACATCCCCGATGCCAAGAGCAAGATTTATCAGTTCCAAGGTGGTCTGAAAGATGAACTCCAACTAGCTCTGACCTTGTTCGAACCGGATGAATTTGATCAATTCTACAATATGGCTCTCAAGCAAGAGGCAGCTCAGCTTGAGAGTGAAGCTTCCAAAAAGAGGATTAGAGATGTTGTTCACTCCTCCTCTTCCTCTCAAGTGGTTGCCAAGTAGCAGAAGTTCTGGCTACCGCCTCCTCCAGTGCTCCGTCCTCCAAACAACAACAAGAACTCAGGTGGTTGTGGATTCTCCCACCCACCCAACCCAAGCAATCAGTCCAAGCCTCAGTTTCAAGCTTCAAGATCAAGTGGTCCTGATCATCGGCCTCTTTTAGAAGTTACTTGCAACAAGTGTGGACAGAAGGGTCACTATGCAAACAAGTGTACTCAAAGGCGCCTTCCGCCTCCTCTGCCTATCAGCAATGCTATTGTCAAGCACAATCCCAAGGTTGCAAGAGTGAATCTGATGAACGCAGCTCAAGCAGAGAATTCTTCAGATGTGATACTTGGTAATCCTCCAGTTAACCTTAAACCTGCTAAAGTTTTGTTTGATTCTGGTGCATCACATTCCTTCATGTCATATCCATTTGCATCCAAGCACAATGTGGGCACAGTGGCTTTACCAAGGGAGCTATCAATTACTTCTCCGGGAAAACAAATGCATTCTAGCTTGTATGCTCCGGACATATCTATTCACATGGGTGATTACAGTTTTCTGGTTTCTTCGGTTATTCTCGGCAACTCCGACATTGATCTTATTCTTGGGATGGACTGGCTCTCCAAGCATGATGCAAACATTGATTGTGCAAATAAGGAAGTCAAGCTTACTCATCATGACGAAGACGTGATTATCTTCGCCTCTCGAGATAACACAATCAGGCTATTCTCTCTCAATGACAAGGGCGAGATTAATGCCATTTCTCAGATTCCGGTGGTTCGTGAATATGAGGATGTTTTCCCTGAAGAGCTTCTAGGCATGCCTCCCCACCGTCAAGTTGAATTCACCATTGAACTTGAACCCGGTACCGAGCCAGCATGTTGGCGTCCGTACAAGCTTTCTCCTGATGAGTTGAAGGAGCTGAAGAAACAACTCGATGAGCAAGAACGTATGGGTCTAATCAGGCCTAGTACTTCTCCTTGGGGCTGTGGTGTTCTATTTGTCAAGAATAAGGATGGCACGGAACGCCTTTGTGTTGATTACCGGCCATTGAACAAGAAGACAATAAAGAATAAGTATCCACTCCCCAATATCAATGAATTGTTCGAGCAGCTCAAAGGAGCAAAGGTGTTCTCGAATCTCGATCTTTGGATGGGTTACCATCAGATTCGTATATGTGAAGAGGATATTCCTAAGACCGCATTCAGAATGAGTTTTAGCTCTTATGAATACACGGTCATGTCTTTCGGCCTTGCAAATGCTCCACCCACTTTCTCTCGGATGATGCACTTCATATTCAACCCCTACACCAATGAATTTGTTCTCGTCTATCTGGATGATATCTTGGTATTCTCCAAGAATGAAGAAGACCATGCCAAACACCTCCGTTTGGTCCTTGACAGGCTCCGTGAACACAAGTTCTATGCGAAGTTCTCCAAATGTGAATTCTGACTGGATAAAGTCCTCTATCTTGGCCATATTATCTCTGCCGAGGGCATTTCTGTGAACCCCGAGAAGGTTGAAGCTGTTGTCAACTAGGAACCTCCGCGGAATGTCAAGCAACTCCGAAGCTTCCTTGGTCTCGCTAGCTATTGCAGAAGGTTCGTTGAGAACTTCTCCAAGATTGCCAAGCCTCTTTCCAACCTGTTGCAGAAGAATGTCAAGTACTCATGGACTCCTGATTGTGATGTGGCATTCAAGACACTCAAAGAGAAGCTCATTTCTACTCTCGTTCTTACTCCTCCGGATGAGTCCAAGCCTTATGAAGTCTTTTGTGATGCTTCATTGCAAGGTCTTGGTGGTGTTCTCATGCAAGATAAGAAGATTGTGGCATACACTTCACGTCAGCTGAAACCAAAATGAGAAGAATTACCCCACACATGATCTTGAGCTAGCAGCAGTTGTACATGCCTTGATCACGTGGAGACACCTTCTGTTGGGCAGAAAAGTGGACATCTTCACCAATCACAAGAGCTTGAAGTACATCTTCACTCAGCCAAACCTTAACCTTCGCCAGACTCGTTGGGTTGAGATGATTCAAGAGTACAATCCAAGCACTGAGTATACTCCTGGCAAGGCCAATGTCATTGCAGATGCCTTGAGCAGAAAGGCATATTGCAACAGTCTCCTTCTCATACCGTTCCAGCCTGAACTTTGTGAATCATTCAGGAAGCTCAACCTCCAAGTTGTTCCGCAAGGCTTTCTTGGAAACCTTCAAGTTGCTCCTACCTTGGAAGATCAAATCCGTGAGGCCCAACTCAGTGATGCTATGGTGCAGAAAGTGAAACATGGTATTGCTAAAGATACTCCCAAGTACAAGTGCTATCGCGTTGATGAGAAAGACACCTTGTTCTTTGAGGACATGATTTGGTTCCCAAGGGTGATCTCAGGAAGCTCATAATGAACGAAGCACATGACTCACTCCTCTCGATACATCCAGGAAGTTCCAAGATGTACCAAGACCTCAAGCAATCATATTGGTGGACTCGCATAAAAAGGGAGATTGCCCAATTCGTGAATGAATGTGATGTCTGCAGAAGAGTGAGGGCAGAGCATCAATGTCCAGCGGGACTCCTTCAACCTCTACCTATTCCCGAGTGGAAATTCGATCACATTGAGATGGGTTTCGTCACTGGTTTTCCCAAGTCCAAGAAGGGAAATGATGCTATCTTTGTGGTGATTGACAAGCTAACTAAAGTAGCCATTTTCTTCCCGTCAAAGAATCCATCAATGCAGCTCAGCTGGTAGAGCTGTACACCTCCAGAATTGTTTCTTTGCACGGCATTCCTCAAATGATCTTCTCAGACCGTGGAAGCTTGTTAACTTCCAAGTTCTGGGATTCTTTTCAATCGGCCATGGGCACAAAGATTCGCTTCAGCACTACGTTTCACCCTCAGACTAGTGGTCAAGTCGAAAGAGTGAACCAGATCCTCGAAGATATGCTAAGAGCTTGTGTCATCTCCTTCGGTATGAAATGGGAAGATTGCCTTCCGTTTGCCGAATTCTCCTACAACAGCAGCTTCCAAGCAAGTGCCGGTAAAGCTCCTTTTAAAATCCTCTATGGCAGAAAGTGTCGTACCCCTCTCAACTGGTCCGAGACTGGTGAACGTCAACTTCTTGGAAATGATTTGATCTCAGAAGCCGAAGAAATGTGCAAAGTCATACGTGAGAATCTCAAAGCCGCACAATCGCGTCAAAAGAGCTACTATGACGGCAAGCATCATGACTTGGCTTTCGACATTGGAAACCAAGTCTATCTTCGTGTTTCTCCCATGAAGGGCACTCAGAGTTTCGGTATCAAGGGCAAGCTTGCTCCAAGATACGTCGGCCCTTTCAAGATTCTTGGCAAGAGAGGCGATCTAGCCTACCAACTCGAGCTTCCCTCCAACTTTGCAAATGTACATGATGTGTTTCACGTGTCTCAACTCCGCAAGTGCTTCAAGACGCCTGGACGCATCATTCCATTCAAAGAGATTGATCTTCAATAAGACTTGTCTTATCGTGAGCACCCCGTTGCAATTCTTGAAGAAACTAAGCGCAAGACCCGCAACAAGTCCATCAAATTCTTGAAAGTGAAGTGGTCACACCATACCGACCGAGAAGGTACGTGGGAACGAGAAGATCATCTCCATTCCGAGTATCCCTCCTTCTTTCAGTCCTAGATCTCGGGACGATATCTTTTTGTAGTGGAGGAGACTTTGTAACACCCGATATGTGATACTTTCCATTAATGGCTATAAAGCATGATCATTTTGATCCTTGTCCTTTCCTTGGGGGTTCCTTTGCATTTATGCATTCTTATTGTATTGCATTTTCATGTTATTTTCCTTTTGCATCCATACATTACTTCATCATCACCATGGCATCATGATCATCATAGTATTCTTACTTGTGTTATGTTGATCCTTACCCTAGCTTGTCATGTGAATACTTTGTTCTTGTGTGTTGGTGTTAGTGAGGTCATGGCCATGCTAACCTACCCCTCCCTCTTCTTCATTCTTGCACCTCTTCTTCCCCTTCTCTTTTTCCCTTCTTTTAAAATATTACAAGGGAGTTCTTCCTAGCCCCTTTAATGTTCCTTCTTTCCCCAAAAATCGTGTACCATGTCTACACCCTCTCTGCCAAATTTCATCCATTTTGGAGTTGTTTTGGTTAGGTTCAAAAATGGCACAAGTTTGAATTTTATTCAAACTTGTATTATTTTTCTGCCTCTAAAATGACCGAAGCAATTTTATCAATTGTTGCATAAATCCAAGAGCTTGGGGGTATTTTTATATTTTCCAAACTCCTCACCTAGCCCCCTGTACTTTCCTTTTATTCAACTGTTTATTTAAATAAACAGAATTTGAAAAGGATAAGTAGAAGGGGCTTACCTGGGCCTCCCGCAGCTAGCAGCCACCTAGGAGCCACAACCACAGCAGCTGCCAGCGGCCCAGTCCGATCTCCCGCAGGCCCAGCGAGCCCACGCGCACAGTGCGTCCCCTACCTCTGTACAACAGCTCATCCACGCGTGCCACATCGGCAACCGATCGATTTGACAGCCGGACTTGCTGCCTCAGCCCTATATATCGTGTCCCCGGTGCCCTAGGGTTCCTCCTCGGCCGACCCCTTCCTCTACTTCCCTTGCCGCCGCCCAGATGAGCCGCCTCGAGCCACACCATCGCCCTGCTGCAATGCTCCGGCCGAGCTAGAGCCGTTCTCGGGAAGCCTCTCCGACCTCCGCAGTCGCCTCCTGCCGTCGTGGGAGCGTCGGCCAAGTTCCCCTGCATCTCCTGCCATGACGCTCGCGACGCGACGGCCTCGAGATCGTCCTGCATGCTGCTGTCTTCTTCCTCTTCTTCTCGGTCAGAGTCGCGCCAAGTTCGGAGCTGCCTCGTGCCGCCTCCGTCGAGCCCTCGGCCTCTTCTTCTTGTCACAGGTAGTCGAGGTATACC
>LR738713.1:189433893-189464715 GCA_902687465.1 Secale cereale | reverse complement strand
CCCCCCCTACTAGGCGCGCCCCCTGCCTCGTGGACAGCCCGTAGCCCCCTTTACTTGGCCCCGACTCCAACACCTCCTATATATACTGAAACCTCGGGAAAATAACCTAGATCGGGAGTTCCGCCGCCGAAAGCCTCTGTAGCCACCAAAAACCAGTCTAGACCCTGTTCCGGCACCCTGCCAGAGGGAGCAACCCTCACCGGTGGCCATCTTCATCATCCCGGCGCTCTCCATGACGAGGAGGGAGTAGTCCACCCTCGGGGCTGAGGGTATGTACCAGTAGCTATGTGTTTGATCTCTCTCTCTCTCTCTCTCGTGTTCTTGAGATGGCACGATCTTGATGTATAGCGAGCTTTGCTATTTTAGTTGGATCTTATGATGCTTTTCCCCCTCTACTCTCTTGTAACGGATTGAGTTTTCCCTTTGAAGTTATCTTATCGGATTGAGTCTTTAAGGATTTGAGAACACTTGATGTATGTCTTGCACGTGCTTATTTGTGGTGACAATGGGATATCATGTGATCTACTTGATGTATGTTTTGGTGATCAACTTGCGGGTTTCGTGACCTTGGGAATCGATGCATATGGGTTGGCACACGTTTTCGTCTTGACTCTCTGGTAGAAAATTTGGGGCACTCGTTGAAGTTCTTTGTGTTGGTTGAATAGATGTTTCTGAGATTGTGTGATGCATATCGTATAATCATTCCCACAGATACTTGAGGTGACAATGGAGTATCTAGGTGAAATTAGGGTTTTGGTTGATTTGTATCTTAAGGTGTTATTCTAGTACGAACTCTATGATAGATTGAACGTTACTACGGACTCTTGAATAGATCGATCAGAAAGAATAACTTTGAGGTGGTTTCGTACCCTACCATAATCTCTTTGTTTGTTCTCCGCTATTAGTTACTGTGGAGTGACTCTTTGTTGCATGTTGAGGGCTAGTAATATGATCCAATTATGTTATCCTTGTTGAGAGAACTTGCACTAGTGAAAGTATGAACCCTAGGCCTTCTTTCCTATCATTGCAACACCGTTTATGATCACATTTACCACTTGCTACCTTGCTGTTTTTATATTTTCAGTTTACAAGAACCTATATCTATCATCCATAACGCACTTGTATCACCATCTCTTCGCCGAACTAGTGCACCTATACAATTTACGATTGTATTGGGTGATTTGGGGACACAAGAGACTCTTTGTGATTTGGTTGCAGGGTTGTTTAAGAGAGACCATCTTCATCCTACGCCTCCCACGGATTGATAAACCTTAGGTGTCACACCCTGATTTTCATGCCACAACACTTAAGTTAATAGTCATGCTAAAATGTGGTTTGGCAAAAACTTTTGAGTGTTTTAACCTTGCTTGATTGGTTTTCTGTTTGTTGTTTGCTAGTGCTCTAAAAATCAACTAAATCATCCAACTCTTATACTTCATCTCCTTGATCCAAAACCTTTTCCCAATGATCATGCCATGTGTATAGACCAGCATAGTATTTTTTTATAAAAATATTTTGGCCACATAGTATTTTCTAAAATTAGTTTTCCAAAAAACCCATGATTGAGGTTTGTACTGCAAGTACCTTATTTAGGTTGTGAAAATCTTTCAAAAAGTATATTTGTATCCTATTAGGTATAGGACTCCCATAAACCACAAAATTATAATTTAAAAAGTTATTTTTATATTTTATTTAAATGTTTTTTCTTTAGGCCAGAAATGGTCTTTAATAGGTTAAAATTATTTAACTGTTTCAAAAATATTTGCCAAAATTCAGAGATACTCCTAGGACATATATTATCCATATATAAGAGTTTCAACACATGGTCATGTTAAAATATTTGGCAAATCCTTCCAAAACCCTTTTTGGATATTTCAAGCTTTTGAAATATTTACAAAGGAAATATTCTCTAAAAATTCCAGGGAAATTCTATCATGTCAGATACGACATATTTGATGATCTTACAAAGCCTCATGCCTTGAATATCAACAAAACATCATCTAATCCCCTCAAAACCATTTCTGTCCATTTTGAAGTTTGAGCAACTTTACATTGCCAAACTTGTCCAAATGCTCTCAAACTTAGTGCACATGCTAAAATGGTCTAATTATGCATGTAGACCAAATGGCACAAGTATTGGAGAAGCATAACTTGATCTAAGTGCCCCAAAACCCTTTCTGACCAGATCCAAATTTGAACAACTCTACATTGCCAACTTTTTACTTGGGGCCTCAAATTTTGTGGACATGCTCAAAACCCCAAATGATGACACTACATCAAGTGGTGAATCAAGGAGGGATGATTTGCATGGCTAAATCTTGGAAAAGTCATTTCTGTTGATTTCTAGGGTTTACCAAAGTTACATTGGCAAGTTTCTTCAAATAAGCTTAAACTTGGTGAAATACCATATTTCTATATGCCATTTCATCCTGTTAAGTCTCATGTCAAGTGGAGTTAATTTGCTTGCCCAAATTTGCATCAAACACCTTCTGTCACTTTTTAAAAATCACCATTTTGACCACTTACACTATTCTCCTTGAGCTCAACTTTTTACCACAGCTCCTCCTAGTCCTCTCCTACCTCCAGTAACTCTCCCCTGGCCATTTCTCAATGATTGAGGGGTATACTACCCCCATTTACCTCTCTGGACAACCCTTCTCTCCCTCTTCTTATGCCTCTCTCATCTCCTACTGGCTCCCCAGGGCATCCAAGGCCACAGCCCACTTATTTACTCCTCCCCTGACCCCCTAGACACCATTGGGAAAAATGGACGCGTCCAGAGCGCGTGAGGACACGGCCATGCCGGCCATATGGGCGCTCTGGAGCGCGTTACAGTGTGCTCCCGCACTGTAGCCGCGTCCTGCCCGAGGCACCCGACAAACTTGGGAGTCGGGATGGTGTCTCCCGAGGTGGCCTCGACGTCCGGGACACGGCAGCTGGTCGTCCCCCTTCTCCCTCTTCCTCATGCTGCCTGCTCGCACGCGCACCATGGCCGCCCGAGAGCTCCAATAAGCACGCTCACACGCGCGCTGCCCTGGCGCTTCCCCGCTCCTTCTCTCCCTTCCTCTGGGCGTAAACCACCCCTACAAACGCCCCAGACACACCGCGACGAGCTCCCGTGACCCGTGGCGACGGCAACGAGCTCGCCGGCGCACGAGTCCTCGGTGGACCGTCGCCCGCCTATTTAAAGGCCACCCCTCAGCCCCCTCTGGCATCTGTTCGCTCCCTCTCCCTCCTGTGCATCACCTCGACCAGCTCACTCCTCTCCCGCGCCCTCCTTGCACCTCTATGGCCGGAGCCGAGCCGCCAATCGCCGCCAAAATTCCGGCGCCTTAACCCCTCTCTCTTCCCCCTAGCCATTCCAGAACCCTCTCCTCACCACCGTTGATCCACCCCGGGCTCCATTTCGTTCCATCCCTCTTCGCATCGCCGTGCTCATCTTCACCATCGCCGGCCTCCGCCACGGCCGACGTTGTGCTCGCAGCCGACCGCCCTCGAGATCGTGGCGCACCTCTCCGGATGCGGCGTGAACCCCTGAACCCGCCGGTGTGCTGGGCGTCGCCGGAGGTAGCCGGGACCACCGGGGGGAAACGCCGGCGCCCGCTCGGCCTCGCCTCCCCTGCCCCTGCTCTGTTCGAGCGGGAGGTAGGAGACGGCCTGAGCACCGGGCCCCGCTCGTCAGCGACCAGGTGGGTGGGCCCCGACCGTTTAAGTTGAAATGGCTCCAGCCAGATCCACCTCCCCTGCACGAAGGCACATCCACGAGAAGCCGCCTTCGACGTCACCTCTCCCCACTCATGCGGCTGAGCCACTGGGCCGGCCCACTTTTATCTACCGCATGTGCGTTGGATAAGGGTAAAGCCCTTTGCCTTTTTCTCATTTTCTTTTTCTAGATAAATTGTAAAATCTCCCAAATATTCAAATGAACTCCAAATTTGATTATTCAAATTTCTAGTAGTTTCTAAAATCATGATCTACCTATTGGTGCAACATGCACATTTTTCCAGAGAATTTTTCTTCACAAATATTTATCAACTCCTATTTTTCCATTTCTGTGATGAACTTTAAAAAATCACAGAGAGCTCAAATTTGATCCAAATGCAATGATTGAAATTCCTAGATACTTGTAATATCAAAACTTTGCAAATGATTGTAATATTTATCAGCTCCTATTTTTCCTAATAGTCTCTGTACCACATAATATATCGAGCCATTTCTTCCTATTTGTCAACTTTGCAAATTCATAGGAAAATCATTTGAACTCCAAATCTAGTGAAACCAACTCCTAGATGCTTCTAAAATCATTCCTTGTTAAATGGGTGGCTTTGCCCATTTTTTCAAAATAATTCCTCTGTACACTTCTTACATATCCATTAAACCCCTGTTTCCATCATATTGAAATATTCCAAACTATCCATTGATCCAATGCCTATGAAGCCACCTTGGTCATTTTTCATATGACCAGAGGTATCCTAGAAAAGTCCAACTCCTATTTTTAGAGCACTTTTATTTTCGCCTTCTTGTGCTGCTTATTGAGATTTGTTTCCGGCGTTAGTTGACGAAGTAGACGGAGTACTTGGAGAAGGACCAGAGGATTTGAAGACCCCATGGACTTGGTTAAGACAGGCAAGCAGCCCTTTGACCATGTTCGAGAAACCTTTTTATGCATGTCTCATAGCACCTTATTATCAATGGATCGGATTCATGTTAAGGTGGTGACCACTTTGGTTGGAACCTTTGTTACTTTACTATTGAACTTGCATCAAGCATGACCCTACCTTCCTATGAGGGTTATGTGGGTGGGAGTAGATAGATGTATGATATAGTAGTTGGCTACGCAAAATGGGTCAGGGTTATGCATGGAAAGAAACAAGTGTGGTTTGGCATACTAGCAAATAACCCAGTGGGTGTAACTAATGCCCCTGGGAGATGATGAGGCAGTAGGGCACTACTTGGTGGAGAAGTAGTGTACCGAGGCTTGATGAAGGTGTTATTTACAGAGACATATTAGATTTAAGATTTGTCGACCATCCCAACCAAACATGTGCAACCACTCTACCCTTATATGGGAAAGGGCATTATTGATTACCTAGGTCGATACTAGCATGGTGCCCGCATTACTAGTGACGGGGGTGACATGAGGTCACTCTCGAAACGGGGTCGTGCTTGGATAGGCGGCCATGACTGTTTTCACAGGGCACCGAACACCGTTGGTACCCCGTGTCAGTGGTATGTGATGAATATGGGAGCGAGGCTCCACAATTTTTAAGATTTGAAATGTTGGGCACGGGGGTTACTACCAATCGAGTGGACTCTGTGTTAGTGTCGTCTAGGGAAAGATAGTGATCGGGTGCTTACCCCGGGTACTTGAGGTACAGCGGGTCGTGGATGACACGGAAGTTCCCCGGATCTTGTGGGTAAAGTGTGCAACCTCTGCAGAGTGTCAAACTATTCGAATAGCCGTGTCCACGGTCAAGGACAGTTGGGTGGTGCTGCTTAGACTATGTCCTTAAGTTTCTGGAAAACAACACGGTTTGGGTAAATCTGTTGACGTGATTCATGAGAAAGTCGGGACGAGCTTGAGCATGAGTTGATTACAACTCTTTCTCGATATTGATGTCTGTAACCTCTTGATACTTGTTGTAGACACATGCATGTCCTTGATATATGTTGATCATACTTGCATGAGAAAAACTAGCTTTACGCAAAAATGCCAATTTAGTAGTAGAGCCATGCATAATTATTCTGTCATCACACTTGGGTTGCTTGCGAGTACATTCAAAGTACTCATTGGCTTGCCACTTGTTATTTTATTGGCCAGGCATGAAAGAACATGATATGATGAAGATTTCTTGGTGACGAACATACGATCTAGGACGCTTCCCAGTCAGAATGCCTGTAGGGTTAAGGCAGATGGCAAGGGTCCAAGTTGTTATTGAAGATTTCCGCTGCAATGATATATTCAAGATTTGACCATAATGGTCACAATTTTTGTAATACGATATGTATGGATGTAAGACTCTTGTTATTCAGCTTCTGTGTGTTCAGTGAGCATTGCTCTCTAGGATCACTGTACACGTGCATTCGGTGATCACGACTTATGAGTCGGGGTCCCCACAGAGCTGGTATCAGAGCCATCCTGACTGTAGGAATCCTTAGTTAGCATGGTCGTTAGTTAGGGTAAAATTATTTTCAAAACTATTGCTAGTTTTCAAAACTATCGATACTTCTCTTCCCTTCTCAGTTTTTCGAAAACTAGGCTATGCATTCCTTATTGATCTCTTCCCCTTCAAAAATTTTGGTCGTTAGAACCCTTATGCCCCTGACCACTGGATTTTCTCTAATCCTCGTGGATAATCTAGAAGGATGACACCTTGCCAAACACTCACCCACCTCTTCTGAACACAAGATTGGTGACACCACGACAAGACGATACCAACAGAAAATACATCCTCAAGGAATGAGGACATGAAGACGTAGAAGACGGTGACACCCTTGACACTGCCCCAAGATGGTGCAACCTTAGCCTACGATGACTAGGGCAGAGGGTGTGCAAGATCCTGATATACATCGCTAATAGAGTAATCCTATCACTACCATTGTTGTATCGGCAACCACCGGTGGATGAGAACCTTGCCATTTGGTCCGCCTCACTATAGTGAGCAGGAAAACGGTTCTCTTCGTGCCCCCGCTCTCGGTGTCGATGTTGTCATCAACATAACCGACATGTTGGACCTCTATTATGCCTTGTTATAGTCATTGCATAAGGATTACCTACCTAGTACTGTTGACGCCTTAGAAGACAAAAAGGGATCGTTATGATTAAGAAGACAAGAGGAGACCAAGTCAATGCCAGCTACAAGGAGACACCTTCACCACATCACTTCATCGGGCGAGAAGTTGTTGAAGATTCTTTAGGCTCAACCCGGATTGTTCATCATACAACTACAAAGGACATAGCAACACCTGAGGAAAACTCAGAAGACTGCACGAGGCACAAGTCACGACTACTGAGTCCGAGAACCCCTAGGGTAGGATGAGTCGTGTACCCCCTATGCGCAGTCAAGTCCGTATGATGGTTCGAATAGAACCATGATTGTTTGTTGCTTGATTTTATTTGTTTGTGTTTTGATATAAGTCGCACTTTTGCCCTAGGCAACAAGTACATGGCTTTATCATCTTCCTTGCCTTGTTTCCTTTGTTTTGCCATTTTTGCACCTGTTGTTTGCACTTGCACTATAGAACCCCCTTTAGGCATTCCCCTCCTCTATGCTACTTTTTCCCTATCTTCTATCTCCTCAACTGAAGACCAGCGAGACAAGAAGTACCAAGGATTCTACCTCGGCAACCAACTGGCACTGAAGACTTCTGCTACAACCTCCACGACCAAGTGCAACCCCGTGGAGTTATGGTTTCCCCTCAAGATTAGAAACCCATCCCCAGGCCCTTCGAGACTTCACAGATTCCCCAGAACGAATCCTTAACCAGGTGCCTAACCCAGAGAATTACAAGAGAACCAGTTAAGCCTCTATAACCTTGCACAACACTGGGTTCGTAATGGAACTAGTGGACACAGCGAATGAGCACATTTTCATCCTAATATAGCACAAGAACTGACGATGCAATAGATAGACCAATTTGAGGATATAGGACAGATGATTTGGTGACCTTATATCGGTGACTTCGAGAATTATCTGAGGCCTTGATGGATTGTGAGGTTTTCATGTTGGTGGGATCAAGATTAATAGTGCAGCGTAACTTTCATTACCCCCTAGAGTAAACTGGATTTTATAGGACAATTATGATCGCAAGATGAAATTCTTGGAAGTATAAGGTTTTGACTTCATCGGAGGATATTGATTGGAGATAGTTGACATTTTGGGAATAACTTGGGGGGAATGTAAGAATTCTCATTGGACATGAGATTTGGATTTGAGTAAGTGATTCTAGTCGAGTATAGATGTTGAGTATGTCTACTTGATTCAGAGTAAATTGGATTTAGACTAATGATCTCGATCATGATTCCATGTTTCTCGATGGACAATAAACTAGGAGATTGGATCAATTGTCGGAGTTGATTTAGGGATCTATATAAGCATGACCTTGGAGTTTACTTGACCATGATGGTGGGAATTTGGTGGACTTGCTATAAGTAATGGATAGCCCTTCCAAGTATTTGGGTATTATTAGGGACTTGAGATCTTGTGGAACACCGTAGGCATCGGATTTGTTGGATTATGTGGTGATTGATGGAAGTTACCGGGCTGTTGGAGTTGATCTATAGGAAGGAAACAAGATCTTGGAATGGCATATGACGTGTTTCCATAGAATAGAGATGCATTATCTTGAACCTTGCAAGAATAGGTTGAGCGCTTGGATTGTGGTGTTTAATTCAAGCTTAGCAGCTTGTATTCCCTACCCATGGATTCTTCGGGGTAGCCATACATATGATTTTCGCGGATCGTAGACATGTATAATTTTGGGAGTCATGAGGATATGTATGGCATGAGTGGTGATCGGAGTTGACCAATGCGAGATGATGCTTTCGGTGGTATAAGGATTGTAGGACTAGGAAGAACTATTGGCATCTCAGAAATCGTGCTTAAGGATAAAATAATAAACGTTCACTCACACACTAGAATCCTTAAAACCCTTAAGCCCCACCAGGCCACAACATGGTCAGATCCTGCTACGGGCCTTGGCTCTAAGTCAAGAAGACGTTTGCCAATACTCAACGGATACCACCACCAATACCCCAGCCTACCATGCGTACCCCATAGACTTTATGGAGTACTTGGACACGTTAGTTGCCATCTTTATTTGGCAACATACTTGACTACCTGAAGACGAAGGAAGAGCTGTGCAGCTGGTTAGAAGACATTTGAAGACCGACATGTCAAGAAGGAAGAACTACACCAACTACCATCATCAAGAAGTAAACTTCCGCGTCGAAGACCAGGCGTATCTGCAAACCACTCTGCTCGAAGGAACCAAGCATTTCATGTTGAAGGGGCGCTCACACCAAGATTTATCGACCTTCTTCAAGACCACTGCAAGACGAATAATAGACGGCTACCAGCTAGATTTACCACCCGAGTTACCCACCGTGCACCAAATTTTCCATGAGTCACAACTCTGGAAGTACTTTTAACTTCCTAAGTAGCCCGGTCCCTGCAAGGACATCGATCACCGAGCCTTTGACGTCCAGCTCGACCTAACCTATGCAAGAGACCCCTCAGCAACCTGCATCAAAAAGGGCAACATGCGAGAAGCCACACCACCAAGTACTTCAAGGTTCCATGGAGCACCACTCGGAAGCAGAACCAACAAGAAGAAGTGAAGACTATCCCATATCCAAGTTTTTGTATTCTTCTCCACGCCTAGTCTGGGAATCTCGAGGACGAGATTCTTGTAAGGGGGTAGGTCGGTCACACCCTGATTTTCATGCCACAACACTTAAGCTAATAGTCATGCTAAAATGTGGTTTGGCAAAAACTTTTGAGTGTTTTAACCTTGCTTGATTGGTTTTCTGTTTGTTGTTTGCCAGTGCTCTAAAAATCAAATAATTCATCCAACTCTTATACTTCATATTCTTGATCCAAAACCTTTTCCCAATGATCATGCCATGTGTATAGACCAGTATAGTATTTTCTTATAAAAATATTTTGGCCAAATAGTATTTTCTAAAATTAGTTTTCCAAAAACCCCATGAGTGAGGTTTGTACTGCAAGTACCTTATTTAGGTTGTAAAAAATCTTTCAAAAAGTATATTTGAATCCTATTAGTTATAGGACTCCCATAAACCACAAAATTATAATTTTAGAACTTATTTTTATATTTTATTTAAATGCTTTTTCTTTAGGACAGAAATGGTCTTTAATAGGTTAAAATTATTTAACTGTTTCAAAAATAATTGCCAAAATTCAGAGATACTCCTAGGACATATATTGTCTATATATAAGAGTTTCAACACATGGTCATGTTCAAAATATTGGGTAAATCCTTCCAAACCTTTTTTGTATATTTCAAGCTTCTGAAATATTTACAAAGGAAATATTCTCTAAAAATTCCAGGGAAATTCTATCATTTCAGATATCACATATTTGATGATCTTACAAAGCCTCATGCCTTGAAGATCAAGAAAACATCATCTAATCCCCTCAAAACCATTTCTGTCCATTTTGAAGTTTGAGCAACTTTACATTGCCAAACTTGTCCAAATGCTCTCAAACTTAGTGCAGATGCTAAAATGGTCTAATTATGCATGTAGACAAAATGGCACAAGTATTGGAGAAGCATAACTTGATCTAAGTGCCCCAAAACCCTTTCTGACCAGATCCAAGTTTGAACAACTCTGCATTGCCAACTTTTTACTTGGGGCCTCAAATTTTGTGGACATGCTCAAAACCCCAAATGATGACACTACACCAAGTGGTGCATCAAGGAGGGATGATTTGCATGGCTAAATCTTGGAAAAGCCATTTCTGTTGATTTCTAGGGTTTACCAAAGTTACATTGGCAAGTTTCTTCAAATGAGCTTAAACTTGGTGAAATACCCTATTTCTATATGCCATTTCATCCTGTTAAGTCTCATGTCAAGTGGAGTTAATTTGCTTGCCCAAATTTGCATCAAACACCTTCTGTCACTTTTCAAAAATCACCATTTTGACCACTTACACTATTCTCCTTGAGCTCAACTTTTTACCACAGCTCCTCCTAGTCCTCTCCTACCTCCAGTAACTCTCCCCTGGCCATTTCTCAATGATTGAGGGGTAAACTACACCCATTTACCTCCCTGGACAGCCCTTCTCTCCCTCTTCTTTTGCCTCTCTCCTCTCCTACTGGCTCCCCAGGGCATCTAAGGCCACAGCCCACTTCTTTACTCCTCCCCTGACCCCCTAGACACCATTGGGAAAAATGGACGCGTCCAGAGCGCGTGAGGACACGGCCATGCCGGCCATATGGGCGCTCCGGAGCGCGCTACAGTGTGCTCCCGCACTGTAGCCGCGTCCTCCCCGAGGCACCCGACAGCCTTGGGCGTCGGGATGGTGTCTCCCGAGGTGGCATCGACGTCCGGGACACGGCAGCTGGTCGGCCCCCTTCTCCCTCTTCCTCCTGCTGCATGCTCGCACGCGCACCATGGCCGCCCGAGAGCTCCAATAAGCACGCTCACACGCGCGCTGCCCTGGCGCTTCCCCGCTCCTTCTCTCCCTTCCCCTGGGTGTAAACCACCCCTACAAACGCCCCAGACACACCGCGACGAGCTCCCGTGACCCGTGGCGACGGCAATGAGCTCGCCGGCGCATGAGTCCTCGGTGGACCGTCGCCCGCCTATTTAAAGGCCACCCCTGAGCCGCCTCTGGCATCCGTTCGCTCCCTCTCCCTCCTGTGCATCACCTCGACCAGCTCACTCCTCTCCCCGCGCCCTCCTTGCACCTCTATGGCCGGAGCCGAGCCGCCGACCGCCGCCAAAATTCCGGCTCCTTAAGCCCTCTCTCTTCCCCCTAGCCATTCTAGAACCCTCTGCTCACCACCGTTGATCTACCCCGGGCTCCATTTCGTCCCATCCCTCTTCGCATCACCGTGCTCATCTTCACCGTCACCGGCCTCCGCCACGGCCGACGTTGTGCTCACAGCCGACCGCCCTCGAGGTCGTGGCGCACCTGTCCGGATGCGGCGTGACCCCCTGAACCCGCCGGTGTGCTGGGCATCGCCAGAGGTAGCCGGGACCGCCGGGGGGAAACGCCGGCGCCCGCTCGGCCTCGCCTCCCCTGCCCCTGCTCTATTCGAGCGGGAGGTAGGAGACGGCATGAGCACCGGGCCTCGCTCGTCAGCGACCCGGTGGACGGAACCCGACCATTTAAGTGGAAACGGCTCCAGCCAGATCCGCCTCCCCTGCACGAAGGCGCATCCACGAGAAGCCGCCTTCGACGTCACCTCTCCCCACTACGCGGCTAAGCCACTGGGCCGGCCCACTTTTATCTACCGCCATGTGCGTTGGATAAGGGTAAAGCCCTTTGCCTTTTTCTCATTTTCTTTTTCCAGATAAATTGTAAAATCTCCCAAATATTCAAATGAACTCCAAATTTGATGATTCAAATTTCTAGTAGATTCTAAAATCATGATCTACCTGTTGATGCAACATGCACATTTTTCAGAGAATTTTTATTCACAAATATTTATCAACTCCTATTTTTCCATTTCTGTGATGAACTTTAGAAAATCACAGAGAGCTCAAATTTGATCCAAATGCAATGATTCAAATTCCTAGATACTTGTAATATCATAACTTAGTTTTGGAACATTTTTCCTAATACTCTCTGTTCCACATAATATATCGAGCCATTTCTTCATATTTTTCAACTTTGCAAATTCATAGGAAAATCATTTGAACTCCAATTCCAGTGAAACCAACTCCTAGATGCTTCTAAAATCATTCCTTGTTAAATGGGTGGCTTTGCCCATTTTTTCAAAATAATTCTTCTGTACACTTCTTACAAATCCATTAAACCCCTGATTCCATCATATTGAAATATTCCAAACTATCCATTGATCCAATGCCTATGAAACCACATTGGTCATTTTTTTCATATGACCAGAGGTATCCTATAAAAGTCCAACTCCTATTTTTAGAGCACTTTTATTTTGCCTTGTTGTGTTGCTTATTGTGATTTGTTTCCGGCGTTAGTTGACGAAGTAGACGGAGTACTTGGAGAAGGACCAGAGGATTTGAAGACCCCAAGGACTTGGTTAAGACAGGCAAGCAACCCTTTGACCATGTTCGAGAAACCTTTTTATGCATGTCTCATAGCACCTTATTATCAATGCATCGGAATCATGTTAAGGTGGTGACCACTTTGGTTGGTACCTTTGTTACTTTACAATTGAACTTGCATCAAGCATGACCCTGCCTTCCTATGAGGGTTATGTGGGTGGGAGTAGATAGATGTATGATATAGTAGTTGGCTACGCAAAATGGGTCAGGGTTATGCATGGAAAGAAACAAGTGTGGTTTGGCATACTAGCAAATAACCCAGTGGGTGTCACTAATGCCCCGGGGAGATGATGAGGCACTTGGGCACTACTTGGTGGAGAAGTAGTGTACCGAGGCTTGATGAAGGTGTTGTTTACAGAGACGTATTAGATTTAAGATTTGTCGACCGTCCCAACCAAACATGTGCAACCACTCTACCCTTATATGGGAAAGGGCATTAGTGATTACCAAGGTCGATACTAGCATGGTGCCCGCAATACTAGTGACGGGGGTGACATGAGGTCACTCTCGGGACGGGGTCGTGCTTGGATAGGCGGCCATGACTATTTTCACAAGGCACCGAACACACCGTTGGTACCCCGTGTCAATGGTATGTGATGAATATGGGAGCGAGGCACCACAATTTTTAAGATGTGAAATGTTGGGCACGGGGGTTACTACTAATCGAGTGGACTCTGTGTTAGTGTCGTCTAGGGAAAGATAGTGATCGGGTGCTTACCCCGGGTACTTGAGGTACCACGGGTCGTGGATGACACGGAAGTTCCCCGGATCTTGTGGGTAAAGTGTGCAACCTCTGCAGAGTGTCAAACTATTCGAATAGTCGTGTCTACGGTCAAGGACAGTTGGGTGCTGCTGCTTAGACTATGTCCTTAAGTTTCTGGAAAACAACACGGTTTGGGTAAATCTGTTGACGTGATTCGTGAGAAAGTCACGACGAGCTTGAGCATGAGTTGATTAGAACTCTTTCTCGATATTGATGTCTGTAACCTCCTGATACTTGTTGTAGACACATGCATGTCCTTGATATATGTTGATCATACTTGCATGAGAAAAACTAGCTTTACGGAAAAATGCCAATTTAGTAGTAGAGCCCTACATAATTATTCTTTCATCACACTTGGGTTGCTTGCGAGTACATTCAAAGTACTCATTGGCTTGCCACTGGTTATTTTATTGGCCAGGCATGAAACAACATGATATGATGAAGATTTCTTGGTGACAAACATGCGAGCTAGGACGCTTCCCAGTCAGAATGCCTTTAGGGTTAAGGCAGATGGAATGGGTCCAAGTTGTTATTGAAGATTTCCGCTGCAATGATATATTCAAGACTTGACCATAATGGTCACAATTTGTGTAATACGGTATGTATGGATGTAAGACTCTTGTTATTCAGCTTCTGGGTGTTCAGTGAGCATTGATCTCTGGGATCACTATACACATGCATTCGGTGATCACGACTTACGAGTCGGGGTCCCCACAGAGCTGGTATCAGAGCCATCCTGACTGTAGGAAGCCTTAGTTAGCATGGTCGTTAATTAGGGTAAAATTATTTTCAAAACTATTGCTAGTTTTCAAAACTATCGATACTTCTCTTCCCTTCTCAGTTTTTCGAAAACTAGGCTATACATTCCTTATTGATCTCTTCCCCTTCAAAACTTTTGGTCGTTAGAATCCTTATGCCCCTAACCACTGGATTTTCTCTAATCCTCGTGGATAATCTAGAAGGATGACACCTTGCCAAACACTCACCCACCTCTTCATAACACAAGATTGGCGACACCATGACAAGACTATACCAACAGAAAATACATCCTCAAGGAATGAGGACATGAAGACCTAGAAGACGGTGACACCCTTGACACTGCCCCAAGATGATGCAACTTTAGCCTACGATGACTAGGGCAGAGGGTGTGCAAGATCCTGATATACATCGCTAATAGAGTAATCCTGTCACTACCGTTGTTGTATCGGCAACCACCGGTGGATGAGAACCTCGCCATTTGGTCCGCCTCACTATAGTGAGCAGGAAAACGGTTCTCTCCGTGCCCCTGCTCTCGGTGTCGATGTTGTCATCAACGTAACCGACATGTTGGACCTCTATTATGCCTTGTTATAGTCATTGTATAAGGATTACCTACCTAGTACTGTCGACGCCTTAGAAGACAAAAAGGGATCGTTATGATTAAGAAGACAAGAGGAGACCAAGTCAACGCCAGCTATGAGGAGACACCTTCACCACATCACTTCGTCAGGTGAGAAGTTGTTGAAGATTCTTCAGGCTCAACCCGGATCGTTCATCAAACAACTACAAGGGACATAGCAACACCTGAGGAAAACCCAGAAGACTGCACGAGGCACAAGTCACGACTACTGAGTCCGAGAACCCCTAGGGTAGGATGAGTCGTGTACCCCCTATGCGCAGTCGAGTCCGTATGATGGTTCGAATAGAACCATGATTGTTTGTTGCTTGATTTTATTCGTTTGTGTTTTGATATAAGTCGTACTTTTTCCCTAGGCAACAAGTACATGGCTTTATCATCTTCCTTGCCTTGTTTCCTTTGTTTCGCCCTTTTTGCACCTGTTGTTTGCACTTGCACTATAGAACCCCCTTTAGGCATTCCCCTCCTCTATGCTACTTTTTCCCTCTCTTCTATTTCCTCAACTAAAGACCAGCAAGACAAGAAGTACCAAGGATTCTACCTCGGCAACCAACTGGCACTGAAGACTTCTGCTACAACCTCCACGACCAAGTGCAACCCCGTGGAGTTATGGTTTCCCCTCAAGATTAGAAACCCATCCCCAGGCCCTTCGAGACTTCACAGATACCCCAGAACGAATCCTTAACCAGGTGCCTAACCCATAGAATTACAAGAGAACCAGTTAAGCCTCTATAACCTTGCACAACACTGGGTTCGTAATGGAACTAGTGGACACAGTGAGTGAGCACATTTTCATCCTAATATAGCACAAGAACTGACGATGCCATAGATAGACCAATTTTAGGATATAGGACAGATGATTTGGTGACCTTATATCGGTGACTTCGTGAATTATCTGAGGCCTTGACGGATTGTGAGGTTTTCATGTTGGTGGGTGATACGTCCAAAATGCATCACTATTTTGTATCATAATTTATCCTTATTCATTGATATATTTCACATTACGGTGATGTTCTTATGTTGTTTTGGTCTATTTTACACAGTTTGGAAACTTTCCGATGCCGAAGCAGCAGACGCAGGATTCAGCAGTAAAAAGTGGACGCTGAGTTGCTGAAGAAGAATACCTCCAAATTACCTGAAAATTGACGGGAGATATTTTTCAGACGGATCACGAAGGCACGCGAAAGGGCAACCAGAGGGGGGCCACAGGGTGCCCAGGCGCCCTGGGGGCGCCTAGAGCCCCTGGCCCACCTCTGGCCGCCCCCTTTTGCATATATGCTCTCCGTTATCCAAAAACCCTAAGGACGGGAATTTTTATGGAGTTCCGCCGCCGCTCCGTGGCGGAAACCTACAGAGAAGAAAAAGCCATCTCCGGCGGGCAGATTCCGCCGAGGAGATCACCTCCCGGAAGGGGAGATCGTCGCCATCGTCATCACCATCGTCACGGGCATCATCGAGATCATCATCAACATCATCCCCAACACCAGCACCATCTCCATCCTAATCCAAATCTCATCTTACAATCGCAACTTGTGTTGTAACTCGTACTACCTATCCTCTCTACTCCATCCGTGTTGATTACTACTTTGTGGTGAATGTTATTGAGTTTTGTTGGAGAAATATTATTATGTCCAGATTGTTTATCACCTATTTATACCCACTGATCATGATCTCTTTTATGTCTCGTGAGTAGTTACCTTAGTTCTTGAGGACATGGGGAAAGTCTTGTTGTTAGTAGTCATATGTTGTTGAAGTAATATGTGTTGTTTGATACTTAAGTTGCGTTGTCATTCTACTAGTGGTGTTGTGTGAGTCGAACACCCAACTCTTCGCCTTATTAAGGACCTAGGAGAATACATTGTGTATAAAGAATGCTTATGGTGGGTTGCCGGAGTGACAGAAACCTGAACCCCAGTTCGCACGCTTTTGCATAAGGGAATAATGGATCCTCGATCGTATTGCTATGGTTAGGCTTTTGCCTTAAATTCTATCTTGTATTTGTGGATGCTTGCAAGGTGTTTAATCATAAGAGTGCACTCATCTTAGTCTAGAGAGTGTACTAGCATAGATCCACCCACTCAACACTTATCAACACATAACGTAGTATTGATACGGAATATGGTGAAAGCACATGACTACCTCTCCCGTGTGTCCTCAGGAACACTTTAGTCTTTATAAGTTCAGCTGCTAGGCCTCTCCTTTGCTAAGAAAGGATTGGGACACTTGCTACTCTCAGTGCCTTTTACATTGCTTGCTTTTACTTTCCTGTTACTTATATCGAGAAACCCCTAAAAAGTTATCTTTCAGTGCTTGCAGTGATTTCTTGCTCAGAATCGCTTATCAATACCTTCTGCTCCTCGTTGGGTTTGACACTCTTACTTATCGAAAACGCTGCAATAGATCCCTTACGGTTGAGGGTCATCAAGTACCATTTTCTGGCGCCGTTGCCGGGGAGCGTAGCGCTATTGGTAAAGTGAAACTGGTAAGGAAGTTTTTATAATTCTGTTTTTATTTTTGCTATTGCTGCTCTTTGTCCTTATGGATAACCCTGTTATTGGAGCGTTGCTTGCGGGAAGACGCCCCACACCTGTGGTGGTTGATCCTTCCCCTACTGAAATTGTGCCTTATAAAATACCAGCTGGCATTATCGATTATGTTTTGGCTAATCGTTATGCAGGAGACAGACATCCCGGTGAACACTTGCTATATCTGTCACAACTAAGTTCATTATTTAAGCTTGCAGGTGTATCGAGGGAGTTTGTCATGAGAAAATTGTTTGCCGTATCACTTATAGATAAAGCTTCGGATTGGTATAGGCTTCTCGATAACTCACACTTGCTTGACTGGCAGGAGCTTATGTCTCTCTTTTATACTAAGTTTTATCCTCTTCATGAAATTCATCGAGACAGGAACTATATCTATAACTTTAGGTCTCGTGACGGAGAAAGCATTGCTCAAGCTTGGGGGAGATTGAAGTCCCTAATGCTCAAATGCCCTATTCATAAGCTTCCCAAGGAAATTATACTTACAATTTTTTATGCCAGGCTTTCTCGTCAGGATAAGGAGATGCTATATGCCTCCTCTAGTGGGGTATTTCAGAAGAAGAGTGTTGAAGAAAGGTGGTATCTCATTGAAAGGATCCAGAGGAATACCGAAGATTGGGAAATTGATAAAGGTATTGAACCCGCTATAAATTATGAACATGATTATATTGAGAGCTATGTGAAAACTGATTACTTCAATACTTTTTGCTCTAAGATTGGTCTTGATTCCCATCTAGTGATTGATTTCTGTAAGAATTTTGCCTCTCACGTTGATTCTTTTAAAAAGAAGAGAGACCAGCACCATGAACCTATTAAAGAGCCACCTATTGATATTTATGTTGCTGACCCTATTTTGCCTGCAGTTATATATGAACAGCCTCCTTTTCCCATGAGGATAAGGGGGCACTCTCTTGTGACAGGCATAATAAATAAAAGTGAGAGAAGAGTTGATGAGCCTGAGGATCAGATCAGGATCGATCCTTAAGTTGCATTCATTAAAGACCTTGCTACTAATGATGTTTTGGATTCCAATATAAATTTTTGTGCTGTTTCCACTAACCTTGTCACAGCCAAGAATAAAGGCCCAATTTCAGGTACTCCAGTGGTATCTGTTAAAATAGGAGATCACAATTATTATGGGCTATGCGATTTGGGATCGAGTGCAAGCGCTATCCCCTATTCACTTTATGAAGAAATCATCGGTGATATTTCCCCTTGTGAACTTGAAGAAGTTGATGTTACCATTCATCTTGCAAACAGAACAACTATCTCTCCTATCGGGATTGTGAGGGACGTTGAAGTCCTATGTGGAAAGGTAAAATACCCTACCGACTTTCTAGTACTTGGTTCAGAGAGGGACATTTTTTGTCCAATTATTTTTGGTAGACCTTTTCTTAGAACTTGTGGAGCTATAATAGATTGCAAGAAATGTAAAGTTTTTGTTGAATTCGATGGTGAGCCATATGAATTTAATTTTTCTAAGTTCTCTAAGCAGCCTCGTGGTACTGATTTACCTAGTGATGATAAAATTATTGAAAGTATTGCCTCTATTGCTATTTCCCCTAATGATCCTTTGCAGCAATACATGGAGGACCACGAGAATGAATTGCATATGCAGGAAAGAAATGAACTAGATGAAATATTCTTGAGGCAGCCTGCTATCCTGAAGCACAACCTTTCGGTTGAACCTTTGGGAATTTTATCAAAACCGAAGGAAGACCCGGTGTTCGATCTTAAACCTCTTCCCGATACGCTCAAGTATGCTTATTTAGATGAAAAGAAAGTATATCCTGTTATTATCAATTCTAACCTTTCAGCATATGAAGAAGAGCAATTATTGGAAGTACTTCGTAAACACCGAGGCGCAATTGGCTATACCCTTGATGACCTTAAGGGGATTAGTCCATCTATCTGTCAACATACTATCAACCTTGAGCCTGATGCTAAACCAGTTGTTGATCATCAACGACGGTTGAACCCGTAGATGATGGATGTTGTGAGAACTGAGATTCTCAAGCTTCTGGCCGCAGGTATTATCTACCCTATAGCTGATAGTAAGTGGGTAAGTCCGGTGCATTGTGTTCCTAAGAAAGGAGGTACAACTGTGGTTCCTAATGATAAAAATGAATTAATACCTCAGAGAATTATTATTGGATATAGAATGTGTATTGATTACAGGAAGTTGAACAAGGCAACCAGGAAGGATCACTACCCGTTGCCGTTCATCGACCAAATGCTTGAAAGAGATGCGAGGAGACAAATTTGGTACTCAACTGGGAAAAGTGTCACTTCATGGTTAATGAAGGAATTGTTCTTGGTCACAAGATTTCTGAAAGGGGAATTGAAGTGGACAAAGCCAAGATCGAAGCTATTGAGAGGATGCCCTATCCAAGGGACATCAAAGGTATTCGCAGTTTCCTCGGTCATGCAGGTTTTTATAGAAGATTTATTAAAGACTTTTCTAAAACCTCAAGACCCCTCACTAATCTTCTCCAGAAGGACGTTCCTTTTGTATTTGACGAAAATTGTAAGGAAGCTTTTGAAGTCCTTAAGAAAGCTTTAATAACCGCTCCTATAGTACAAACACCTGACTGGAATTTATCTTTTGAGATTATGTGTGATGCAAGTGATTTTGCTGTTGCAGCTGTTTTAGGACAAAGAGTTGATAAGAAATTGAATGTTATACATTATGCTAGCAAAACTCTTGATACTGCTCAAAGGAATTATGCTACTACTGAGAAGGAATTCTTAGCTGTAGTTTTTGCTTGTGATAAATTTAGACAGTATATTGTTGATTCCAAAGTTATTATTCATACTGATCATGCTGCCATTAAGTATCTTATGACAAACACTACTGGAATCTGAGTCTTTGCCATCTGCCAGCTCTTTGCCGTCTGCCAGCTGATGGCAAAGAGGCTGTTTGCCGTCTGTCTTGTCAAAGCAGACGGCAAAGAACCAGCTGATGGCAAAGAGGGTCTTTGCCATCTGCCAGATCTTTGCCGTCTGCTGGCAGACGGCAAAGAGGTCTTTGCCATCTGCCAGCAGACGGCAAAGACCAAAGTGGGCCCCATGGGGGTACTGCACTGGCTAGGTCACACCGGCCACTTCTTTGCCGTCTGCTGGCAGATGGCAAAGATTTCTTTGCCATCTGTCAGCAGACAGCAAAGAGGTAAGAGGGGCCCACAGTTTCACGGCGTGGGCGGGCTAACGGTTAGCCTCTTTGCCGTCTGCTGGCAGACGGCAAAGAATTCTTTGCCGTCTGTCAGCAGTCGGCAAAGAGGTGGGGCTATTTTTTTTGGGTTAAAAAAACGTCCAGGCCCAGGCCCAACCCAACTCACCGTCACGCCCAACTCACTCTCATCTCGCTCCTGCGCTCGACCCCCGACCGGACGCCAGAACCCAGAAGGAATCCGCCCCGCGCCCCCGCCCCCAAGCCTCAGACCTAGCCGCCGCCGCTCCGGTCCTCCCCCTCTCCGCTCCTGTCCGGCGCCTCGCCGCCTCCCCCGCTCCCCAGGTCGGACCTCCGCGGCTCGCCGGCTCCGCCGCCACTCGCCCGTGCGGCCGCGGCTCGCCGGCTCCGCCGCCACTCGCCCGCGCGGCCGGGCCTCCGCCCTCCGCCCTCCGGCCTCCCAGGACTGCGCCCTCCGCCCTCCGGCCTCCCGCCTCCGCCGCTCGCCGGCTCGTGCCGCCTCCGCCCTACGGTGAAAGTGAAACTTGGTATGACTAGTGTACTGTGTGATAATTCCTTGCTTGCTCTTCCGATGAGCAAGGGAGGAGACTGGACTCCTCTTTTTTGGGCACTTCTCCTCACTTGCGCTTGTTCCAATTTGATTGACATCCTGCTTTCTCCAACGGTCATCAAAAGATAACACTGCTGCTAGCTTTGAATAACTTGTGCTGAAAAGAATCACATTCACATGTACCTGATTTTCTTCATTTGGAAATTAGAAGGTATACTTGTTTTATGAACCTAGTATGGCACAGCAATACGATGTGGTGTATCCTAGTGGTCATCAGCGCAAACTTGGTCAAGTCATATTTAGTTTTAGATCCATAACCGCCCGAGATATTTCTTGGAGGCATAACAAGATTGAATCAATAATTTATAAGTATCTTGAAAGACTAACTTTTATTTATCCATTTTATTTTGACAGATGATAAATCTTGAAGGCAGCACAGCTGGAATACAACGAGAGCTGTTGAACAGTAGGTGGATGTGTACCACGAGTGGAATTTGGGAGTCAGAACTTGGTAAGTTATGTCAAACAACCAGTTCTAACGCAAACAAGTGAACTCAACTTATATATTGAATTATTATTACACACATTTCATAATGCAATTACATAACACAAATGATCAAGCGATATCGAAAATTACGGAGGGAGTTCAGATTGGGGTTGGATCCCTTCTCGCTGACTATGCTGCTGCTGTTGTCCAGTAGCACGGATGCGTCACACCCCTATATACAGATGGAAAAAAGATGTTAGAAAACGTTACGCATAATTAGGCACATGGTACCACATAGATTGGGCACATGCAACGAAATAGTAGTTTCACTGGATCAGGCACATGCATTTTGTGAAGGATGAACATTGCATGGAGAGTGCCAATTATTGTGCACTTGAATTGAGCAATCACCATCTTTTCGGGGAAAACGAAATCATGGTACGGGCTTGATCATGTCATCAAGACAATAATAAGTAGTGGTCGTATGGGCATTGTAGGCAAGCTATCTTAGCATTGGTATAACTAAAAGTTAAGCCTAGGAACTACAGATTCTTCCATGTTACTGAGGACAAGGTTCCCTGTATGAAGGACAAATATAGCAAAATTAACACTTTGGGCATTTAGTTAAGCATTGGAACTGCTGTAAAGAAATAAAATGCATAGCTTATCTTATTAGTCACAGACTCACAGTGATACTACATTGCAGGAACTATGTTCAGCAAGTTTCATTGTAGCAGTGTAGAAACATATAAAGGATACTGCGGCAAAGAGGAAACATAGACCTTGACAAAGCAGTCATGGAAATGCAGCCTGACCAAGGATGCTGCCATCCTGGTCTCCTGGGCAACAGCCTGCGCCACGATGGATTGTACAATCTCCTTTGCCTTCGGGCAAGAGTGGTCGTAAAACTGTGGGAACAAGCCGTACCATGGGTTGGCACGTACGACACCAGCAAGGAGGGGACAGACAAGGCATAGCACCAGCAGGCAACTCATGGAAGTCGCCATGTAAGTGTCCTTTGCTACACTTTGTTACACGCAATAGAAGAGACTTGTTATTTGTTTGGTTCTACTTCTCTTCCTGTGGGTTATGAGGTGTGGAATGGGGTGGTTTATATAGTAGGAGGATGGGGCGCATGTAGGGAAGAGAAAGGGTGGTTTCGGGAGAGAACTGTGAGATGCAGCAGGGCAGCTGGGTTGTCAGACGATGCGTATAGAATAAGTGAGCTGCCAGGCATTATGTTCAACTGCTTCGACAATAACTCTTCTATCAAGCAACTCCAATGGTTTAAATCATCTGATTTTCTTCCAAAGCATTCTATGTCCTATGTCTTGTTTCAGTGTTCATTTCTACTACCTCCATCCAGGTTTATTAGTCCCCTTCGTAATTTGTGCAAAATTTTGACCAAAGATTTAACTGACAAAATGTTAGTGCATGTCGACAAAAGATATATCATTGGATTCGTATTTGAACATAGTTTTCTACTCCCTCTGTCCAAAGTTGAGTCACTTATTTTGGGATGGAGGGAGTATGATATAATTTTTGTTCACATGCATGAATATTTTGTTAGTTAAATTTATGGTCAAAAATTGGAACAGATTACAATGGGACCAATAAACCAGGACGGAGGTAGTAGTGTTGTAGTTACTCGAACTTTAGGTTTTGGTGATTTGGTAGACAAGTGTAGATGGAGATTCTTAGAAAAGTTTAAACTCGGTAAATATTTTATCGACAAGTTAAAATACAAATGCACACTGTAAATATTTTATCGACAGGTTATACTGGTAGCCAAGTTGATCACTGCTTTGTTGATATCAGAGAAGGCCCTTAGCTTCCAAGACATGGTTAAAATTTATTTCCATGCTTTTCTTTTTCCTTTTGTGAAGTGTAGTTGGCTCGACTAAGGAGCGATGTGCTTCTGGAAACTAGTACTTTACGCATTGTGCTTTGTGAATATTTGACACCGTTGCTGCGTATCTGCTATGCCAAGTTTCAATGCATAAAAAGGAAGATAATAAAAGTAAAAAAAAAGAAGTAAATTTGGAGAAAAAGGAAAGATATATGTAGTATTACGAGTGTATAGAAGGATGCGGTTATTCCGCAGCTTAGTACAAATCTTAGTCACACTTCAATCTGGAAATAAATTAGGCCCCGTCGTTACACATGTGGTTATATCCTACTCTCACTATATGTAGTAATATACTCCTCTCTTATGTTTGATTTCCATAGCAATCAGATACACGTGTGTGAGAAAAGCGGTCAGACCCCTCCGCCGATGCCCCAGATTGCTCCGGCGACCACGGTGAGTTTGATTTGAATGGTCGTTAGTTACTAGTATTCACATTTATGTTGCATCATGCTAACGAGACATTGCAAATGATCTTTGGTGTAGAATGCTTCCCGACAAGCATCAACCGATCCTTCTCGGTCTGCCCTTGGTGGAACCCCGACCGGCCCTTCACCTCAGTCTGGCACTGGCGCAGCCTCGACCGGTCCTTCACCTCCGTGATAACGGTATTTTTCTTCTTATTTAGCCTAGTTAGTCCATTTATGACATAATTTAGCCTATTTAGTCCACAAATGACATAATAAGATGAAGAAAATCAAGGAATAGGAAGAAAAGAAGGAATAGGAAGAGAAGAAGAAGATGAAGAATAAGAAAAGAAGAAGAAGAAGATCTTCTTCTTCTTCTTCTTTTCCTCCTCTTATTTAGCCTATTTAGTCCATTTATGACATAATTTAGCCTATTTAGTCCACAAATGACATAATAAGATGAAGAAAATCAAGGAATAGGAAGAAAAGAAGGAATAGGAAGAGAAGAAGAAGAAGAAGAAGAAGAAGAAGAAGAAGAATAAGAAAAGAAGAACTTCTTCTTCTTCTTCTTATTCTTCTTCTCTTCCTATTATGACATAATTTAGCCTATTATTTAACCTATTATTTAACCTATTTAGTCCATTTATGACATAATTTAGCCTATTTAGTCCATTTATGACATAATAGGAAGGGAAGAAGAAGAAGAAGAAGAAGAAGAATAAGAAAAGAAGAAGAAGTTCTTCTTCTTCTTCTTCTTTTCTTCTTCTTCTTCTTCTTCTTCTTCTTCTTCTTCTTCTTCTTCTTTTCCTCCTCTTATTTAGCCTATTTAGTCCATTTATAACATAATTTAGCCTATTTAGTCCACAAATGACACAATAAGCTTAGTTATGTCAAAAATGGCCTAATTAGCCAGGTTAGCTCCAAAATGACCAAGTTTACCTATGTTAGCTCCAATATGATCCATTTAACCTACGTTAGCTCCAAAAAGACCAAGTTTACCTAAGTTAGCTACAATATGATCCATTTTACCCGCGTTAGCTCCAAAATGACCTATTTACCTAAGCTAGCTCTAAATTGACCTACACACTTAGCATTTTTACCTAGCTTAGCAAAAAATGACATTTTTACCTAGGTTAGCTAAAAAATGACCTAGTTTACCTAGGTTAGCTTCAATATGATCCATTTAACTTAGCTTAGCTCTAAAATGACCAAGTTTACCTAGGTTAGCTCCAATATGATACATTGAACTTATCTTATCTCCAAAATGACCTATTTACCTAGCTTAGCTCTAAATTGGCTTTTTTAACTACATTTGTTGGAAAAGAAGAAGATAAAGAAGAGGGGGAGGAGAGAAAGAAAGAGAAGATAAAATCTTCTTCTTATTTTCCTCTTCTTTATCTTCTTCTTTTCCTCTTCTAGCTATTCTTCTTCTTCTAACTTTCATCTTTCCCAATTTGCAGATTTGCTTGAGATGAGGAAGCTTGCATTGATGGACTCATATATTCTCCTTGTGCTTCCTTTTTGTTTATGAAAACATGTTTGGGAACTTCTTATTGTTGGATATGTTGTTGGAAACTTCTTATGTCATATGGATATATGTTGGACTTGAGGAAATATATTGTTGGAAACTTCTTATGCCATATGGATATATGTTGGACTTGAGGAAATATATTGTTGGAAACTTCTTATGTCATATGGATATATGTTGGACTTGAGTAAATATATTGTTGGATATGCTTGTTGAGTATATATGTATTATCTGTGTATATCTATGAATTTCTGTCAAATTGAATGAATTCAATTAAAAACAGGGGTTATATAGGCTCTTTGCCGTCTGCCAGCAGACGGCAAAGCTCTTTGCCGACAGCAAGCAGTCGGCAAAGAATGCCACGTGGCAGCTCCCTGTTCAACCTGGGAACACTGGTTGCCTATTTGGGCATTTTGCCGACTGCCGGCAGACGGCAAAGAGGCTCAGCTCTTTGCCGACTGCCAGCTGACGGCAAACCACGCCGTTAACCCCTAACGGCTCCCACCTCACCTCACTGCCGTCTACGCTCTTTGCCGTCTGCTGGCCGCAAAAGGCTGACGGCAAAGAGCTTTGCCGACTGCTTCTATGAAGCAGACGGCAAAGAAGGCCTTTACCGCCGCTAATTCAGCCGGACTGTTTGCCGACTGCTAGCAGTCGGCAAAGAGCTTTGCCGACTGCCATTCATGCCTTTGCCGACTGCCATGGCAGTCGGCAAAGAAGCTGATTCCTGTAGTGAAAGAAGGATGCCAAGCCAAGGCTTATCAGATGGGTACTCCTTCTTCAAGAATTTGATTTGCAGATTGTTGATAGGAAAGGAGAAGACAATCCGGTAGCGGACAATCTTTCAAGGATGGAAGATATACCGCATGATCCCATCCCAGTCAATGATAGTTTTCCAGACGAGCAACTTGCCGTTGTAAAAGTACAATCTCTTTCCGACCCTTGGTATGCAGATTATGCTAACTTTATTGTTGCAAAGTATTTGCCTCCAGGTTTAACACTTCAGCAAAGGAAGAAGTTCTTTCATGATTTGAGGCACTACTTCTGGGATGACCCACATCTTTTCAAAGAAGGTCCCGACGGGATCGTGAGAAGATGCATTCCGGAACATGAGCAGAAGGACATTCTCAGACGGTGTCATGATAGTCCCTATGGAGGACATCATGCCGGTGAGAGGACTGCACATAAGGTTCTTCAATCAGGTTTTTATTGGCCTACTCTATTTAAAGATGCTAGAAATTATGTTTTAGCCTGTGATAAATGTCAGAGAGTTGGTAACATTAGTAGAAGGAATGAGATGCCTATGAATTACTCACTAGTGATTGAACCTTTCGATTATTGGGGTTTTGATTTTATGGGTCCTTTTCCTTCTTCGCACAAGTACACTCACATTTTAGTAGCTGTTGATTATGTGACCAAGTGGGTTGAAGCAATCCCCACTGAAAGTGCTGATCACAAGACATCTTTGAAAATGCTTAAAGATGTAATTTTTCCTAGGTTTGGTGTACCAAGGTATCTCATGACCGATGGAGGATCACACTTCAGGCACGGAGCTTTTAGAAAAGCTTTGGCCAAATACGATGTTAATCATAGAATTGCTTCACCATATCATCCTCAAACTAGTGGGCAAGTTGAGCTCACCAATAGAGAGATTAAGTTGATCTTGCAGAAGACAGTAAACAGAAATAGAAAGGAATGGTCAAATAAGTTAGGAGATGCTTTGTGGGCATATAGAACTGCTTACAAAAACCCCATGGGTATGTCCCCCTATAAGATGGTGTATGGCAAGGCTTGCCATTTGCCATTAGAGTTAGAGCACAAAGCTTTCTGGGCTGTTAGAGAGCTTAATGCTGACCCAAAATTAGCTGGTGAGAAGCGTCTCATGAACTTGACTTCTCTAGATGAATGGAGAAGTGAAGCTTACGAGAGCGCTAAAATGTTCAAGGAAAAGGTAAAAAAGTGGCATGATAGGAAGATTCTGAAACGTGAATTTAATGTTGGTGATAAAGTTTTGTTGTTTAGATCCCGTTTCAGGTTTTCTCCAGGTAAATTACTTTCCAGGTGGGAAGGACCATTTCATATTGAAGAAGTTTATCGGTCTGGTGCAATTAAGATTAATAATTTTGAAGGCACCAAACCTCAAGTTGTGAATGGGCAAAGACTTAAACATTACATAGCAGGAGACCCTGTCAATGTTGATGTGAATATAATATACACAACAACTCACGAAGAACATGTTGCAGCCCTGTTTCAGACGCCAGCAGAAGCAGAATAAAGAAAAGGTATGTAGTACGGTAAGGAAACATCGCGAACCGCCATAAAAGTTCCGTATTACGAGTTTTTGCAAAATTAGTAAAATTCTGAACCTAAGTGGAGCCGGAGACGACCTCCAGGGGGTCCAGGCGCCCCCCTGGCGCGCCCCACCTCCTGGCCGCGCCAGGAGGCCGCTTGGACACCCGGGAGTCCATCTCCGACCCCGCTTTGGTCCGTTACCTTCCTTTCTGTGCATAAATTTTTCCTATATATTTTCCCGGATTGTTCCGGCAACGTATCTTGCAATTTCGCGTGTTTTCTCTTCGATCTGTTTCTGCCAGGGAATCTTTCAGCTGAATTTAGGTGCCATGGCTTCTCCAAGCTCCCCCAAGGACGAGTTCGTCGTCAACGTCATCAACCCTTACCTCGCTGAGGTGAAGAAGCACCCTCAGGTTGTTCGGATGGAGGACGGTGTCCTTCATCAAGAAGATCTGAAGGGACCTATCAAGGAGGGGAGCGTCCAGGCCAGGGTGGAAGAAGTGGAGCAAGAAGTCTTCGAGTACAAGAAGATGATCGAGCGTGGTGTTGAAGCTAACTTTGACATCATCAACGAGCTGAAGAACTACTTCCTGAAGGAGATGAAGGAGATGTGGAAAAGCATCACCGCGTCTGAAGAAAGAATTATAGAGCTCCAAGGGAAAATTAATGATCTACATAACCAGAACTGTGAGTATGAACTAAGGTTTATGCGCATGAGTATGGGTGCTGAATGCAGGATTCAGGAGACGAGCTTCTCATATGAGACTGGAGAACCCCTTCCATGGAAGCATTTCGCCAAGGTCTACGTGATCAACGCCAACAAGGATGATGAGTGAAATCTCCTGGGGTAATGGCATTCCCTTGGCTTGTTCCAAGCTTGGGGGAGTGCCCGGTATCATTATCTTAACCTTTTGTCTTTTAGAGTCAAGTAGAGTTGTATCATGTCTAGGGAGGTTGTTATATGAGATAGGTGTGTGCATTGAGGTCTATCACTCCTTCGGTGAAGAATTGTATCCGTGAGTGTGGAGTCGTCTATGATGGAATATTACTGAGAAGTTTATTGGTTCCTTTTGCTGCACTCGGTATTCTCTTCACGCAATCGACCTTATATGATGACTCTTATGTGGAGTATTGACCTTATGTCAGGTATGGCTGTGAAAACTTTATTTAATCTTGGCAAACATAGCTTTGGTCATAACAACAAGCATGATTTTCTTAAAGTATCAACATAGCCAAAACCTTTATGTTATTATGTTTGAAGTGTTATGCTGACAAGGAAGACAACTTGATGTGTTATGCTTATTCCAATGTTCATGCTTTATATTGCTTTGCATCTTAGTCATCATCAATTGTCTGTTCTTTCAAAACCTTTGCTAGCCTAACTCTGTACTAAGTGGAATTCTGCTTGTGCATCCATACCCTTAAGCCAATACCTTCCATATGAGTCCACCATACCTTCCTACTCGTGGTATTCCACTACCACCTCCTAAAGTACAGAATTTATGTGTTATCCTTAAATGTTCAAAATCTTTTATTTTGTGCCTCTGTTTTAGCTCATGAGGAAGTAATAGCTAATCCATGATCTTTTTGAGTTGGACAAGCTTCACCCCGGGATTGCATGTCTAATGTGCAAACCCATAATACGAGAAGGAACTGGCAAAGAGTGCGCCCGGCTCGAAAATAATATAACAAACAAACCCTCCTTCACGCTTTGTTCATGAGAAATCAGAAAACTTTGGCAGTGATTAACAAAGGAGAATAAGAGGATGTGATCGTCCTCGTGCGGGAGCCGTTCCGCGAAACTTGTCCAGCTCAAGAAGTAGTTGAGTTATCTATTAGCATTCGTTGACAAATCATGCACCTCTCAAACTTGTTTTCATTCTGTTTGATTTAAGGATAGCACATGAGTTTTCCCTAGTACCCTAGAGCAGGGCCCATCTTCTAATTTTAAGTTGAGTCAGTTATTCCTACTCCCTTCTATTCTTAAAGAGAGCAGACATTTGATGTTGATAAGGATTCATTCATATAAAGTTGCATTAAGATTTTTCATATCATATCCTTGTTGACATTATCATTTAATAAGTAAGTTGTTTGTCAAGCCCAGCTAAGGCAAATATCTTCCTTTGTGTTAACACTTTCACTTCTTGCCTGATGACATGTTCTTTCAAAAACTTCAATTAGTCTCATCAAAACATAAAGAAAGAGCAAAATTAAAAGCTATTAGTTGTTCTTTGACCAAAGGACATGTTTGCCATGATTCAATAAGTTTCCTTAGCCCTACTTTCAAATATAAGTGTTACCACTCTTTTATAAAGACCTTATGAGTTGAAGATTGTTGTTGAGGATATTTGAGTTGGTGAGGAAACTGTGATGCTTCTTGTTCGTATTCTGTTTATCGACACTTCACTCTCTAAACTTGTGGAAAGGTTTACCGAGCTCAGTATTCGCTTGGGGACAAGCGAGGTCTAAGCTTGGGGGTGTTGATACGTCCAAAATGCATCACTATTTTGTATCATAATTTATCCTTATTCATTTATATATTTCACGTTACGGTGATGTTCTTATGTTGTTTTGGTCTATTTTACACAGTTTGCAAACTTTCCGATGCCGAAGCAGCAGACGCAGGATTCAGCAGTAAAAAGTGGACGCTGAGTTGCTGAAGAAGAATACCTCCAAATTACCTGAAAATTGATGGGAGATATTTTTCATTCGGATCACGAAGGCACGCGAAAGGGCAACCAGAGGGGGGCCACAGGGTGCCCAGGCGCCCTGGGGCCGCCCCCCTGGTCGCGCCGGGGGGCGCCTGGAGCCCCTGGCCCACCTCTGGCCGCCCCCTTTTGCATATATGCTCTCCGTTATCCAAAAACCCTAAGGACGGGAATTTTTACGGAGTTCCGCCGCCGCTCCGTGGCGGAAACCTACAAAGAAGAAAAAGCCATCTCCGGCGGGCAGATTCCGTCGGGGAGATCACCTCCCAGAAGGGGA
>LR738713.1:189397602-189430141 GCA_902687465.1 Secale cereale | reverse complement strand
GCTGTTGAAGTAATATGTGTTGTTTGATACTTAAGTTGCGTTGTCATTCTACTAGTGGTGTTGTGTGAGTCGAACACCCAACACTTCGCCTTATTAAGGACCTAGGAGAATACATTGTGTATAAAGAATGCTTATGGTGGGTTGCCGGAGTGACAGAAACCTGAACCCCAGTTCGCACGCTTTTGCATAAGGTAATAATGGATCCTCGATCATATTGCTATGGTTAGGCTTTTGCCTTAAATTCTATCTTGTATTTGCGGATGCTTGCAAGGTGTTTAATCATAAGAGTGCACTCATCTTAGTCTAGAGAGTGTACTAGCATAGATCCACCCACTCAACACTTATCAACACATAACGTAGTATTGATACGGAATATGGTGAAAGGACATGACTACCTCTCCCGTGTGTCCTCAGGAACGCTTTAGTCTTTATAAGTTCAGCTGCTAGGCCTCTCCTTTGCTAAGAAAGGATCGGGCCACTTGCTACTCTCAGTGCCTTTTACATTGCTTGCTTTTACTTTCCTGTTACTTATATCGAGAAACCCCTAAAAAGTTATCTTTCAGTGCTTGCAGTGATTTCTTGCTCAGAATCGCTTATCAATACCTTCTGCTCCTCGTTGGGTTCGACACTCTTACTTATCAAAAACGTTGCAATAGATCCCTTACGGTTGAGGGTCATCAGTGGGATCATGATTAATAGTGTAGCATAACTTTCATTACCCCCTAGAGTAAACTGGATTTTGTAGGACAATTATGATCGCAAGATGAAATTCTTGGAAGTATAAGGTTTTGACTTCATCGGAGGATATTGATTGGAGATAGTTGACATTTTGAGAATAACTTGGGGGAAATTTAGGAATTCTCATTGGACATGAGATTTGGATTTGAGTAAGTGATTCTAGTCGAGTATAGATGTTGAGTATGTCTACTTGATTCGGAGTAAATTGGATTTAGACTAATGATCTCGATCATGATTCCATGTTTCTCGGTGGACAATAAACTAGGAGATTGGATCAATTGTCGGAGTTGATTTAGGGATCTATATAAGCATGACCTTGGAGTTTACTTGACCATGATGGTGGGAATTTGGTGGACTCGCTATAAGTAATGGATAGCCCTTCCAAGTATTTGGGTATTATTAGGGACTTGAGATCTTGTGGAACACCGTAGGCATCGGATTTGTTGGATTATGTGGTGATTGATGGAAGTTATCGGGCTGTTGTAGTTGGTCTATAGGAAGGAAACAAGATCTTGGAGTGGCATATGACGTGTTTCCTTAGAATAGAGATGCATTATCTTGAACCTTGCAAGAATAGGTTGAGCACTTGGATTGTGGTGTTTAATTCAATCTTAGCAGCTTGTATGCCCTACCCATGGATTCTTAGGGGTAGCCATACATATGATTTTCGCGGATCGTAGACATGTATAATTTTGTGAGACCTCCTTTTGGGAGTCATGAGGATATGTATGGCATGAGTGGTGATTGGAGTTGACCAATGCGAGATGATGCTTTCGGTGGTATAAGGATTGTAGGACTAGGAAGAACTATTGGCATCTCAGAAACCGTGCTTAAGGATAAAATAATAAACGTGCACTCACACACTAGAATCCTTGAAACCCTTAAGCCCCACCAGGCCACAACATGGTCAGATCCTGACCACGGGCCTTGGCTCTAAGTCAAGAAGATCTTTGCCAATACTCAACGGAGACCACCACCAATACCCCAGCCTACCATGCGTACCCCATAGACTTCATGGAGTACTTGGACAAGTTAGTTGTCATCTTTATTTGGCAACATACTTGACTACCCGAAGACGAAGGAAGAGCTATGCAGCTGGTTAGAAGACATTTGAAGACCGACATGTCAAGAAGGAAGAACTACACCAACTACCATCATCAAGAAGTAAACTTTCGCGTCGAAGACCAGGCAAACCACTCTGCTCGAAGGAACCAAGCATTTCATGTCGAAGGGGCGCTCACACCAAGATTTATCGACCTTCTTCAAGACCACTGCAAGACGAATAATAGACGGCTACCAGCTAGATTTACCACCCGTGCAGCAAATTTTCCATGAGTCACAACTCTGGAAGTACTTTTAACTTCCTAACTAGCTCGGTCCCTGCAAGGACATCGATCACCGAGCCTTTGACGTCCAGCTCGACCTAACCTATGCAAGAGACCCCTCAGCAACCAGCATCAAAAAGGGCAACATGCGAGAAGCCACACAACCAAGTACTTCAAGGTTCCATGGAGCACCACTCGGAAGAAGAACCAACAAGAAGAAGTGAAGACTACCCCATATCCAAGTTTTCGTATTCTTCTCCACGCCTAGTCTGGGAATCTCGAGGACGAGATTCTTGTAAGGGGGGTAGGTCTGTCACACCCTGATTTTCATGCCACAACACATAAGTTAATAGTCATACTAAAATGTGGTTTGGCAAAAACTTTTGAGTGTTTTAACCTTGCTTGATTGGTTTTCTGTTTGCTGTTTGCCAGTGCTCTAAAAATCAAATAAATCATCCAACTCTTATACTTCATCTCCTTGATCCAAAACCTTTTCCCAATGATCATGCCATGTGTATAGACCAGTATAGTATTTTCTTATAAAAATATTTTGGCCAAATAGTATTTTCTAAAATTAGTTTTCCAAAAACCCCATGATTGAGGTTTGTACTGCAAGTACCTTATTTAGGTTGTGAAAAATCTTTCAAAAAGTATATTTGAATCCTATTAGGTATAGGACTCCCATAAACCACAAAATTATAATTTTAGAAGTTATTTTTATATTTTATTTAAATGCTTTTTCTTTAGTACAGAAATGGTCTTTAATAGGTTAAAATTATTTAACTGTTTCAAAAATATTTGCCAAAATTCAGAGATACTCCTAGGACATATATTGTCCATATATAAGAGTTTCAACACATGGTCATGTTCAAAATATTGGGCAAATCCTTCCAAAACCCTTTTTGGACATTTCAAGCTTTTGAAATATTTACAAAGGAAATATTCTCTAAACATTCCAGGGAAATTCTATCATGTAAGATATGACATATTTGATGATCTTACAAAGCCTCATGCCTTGAAGATCAAGAAAACATCATCTAATCCCCTCAAAACCATTTCTGTCCATTTTGAAGTTTGAGCAACTTTACATTGCGAAACTTGTCCAAATGATCTCAAACTTAGTGCACATGCTAAAATGGTCTAATTATGCATGTAGACCAAATGGCACAAGTATTGGAGAAGCATAACTTGATCTAAGTGCCCCAAAACCATTTCTGACCAGATCCAAATTTGAACAAATCTACATTGCCAACTTTTTACTTGGGGCCTCAAATTTTGTGGACATGCTCAAAACCCCAAATGATGACACTACACCAAGTGGTGCATCAAGGAGGGATGATTTGCATGGCTAAATCTTGGAAAAGCCATTACTGTTGATTTCTAGGGTTTACTAAAGTTACATTGGCAAGTTTCTTCAAATGAGCTGAAACTTGGTGAAATACCTTATTTCTATATGCCATTTCATCCTGTTAAGTCTCATGTCAAGTGGAGTTAATTTGCTTGCCCAAATTTGCATCAAACACCTTCTGTCACTTTTCAAAAATCACCATTTTGGCCACTTACACTATTCTCCTTGAGCTCAACTTTTTACCACAGCTCCTCCTAGTCCTCTCCTACCTCTAGTCACTCTCCCCTGGCAATTTCTCAATGATTGAGGGGTAAACTACCCCCATTTACCTCCCTGTACAGCCCTTCTCTCCCTCTTCTTCTGCCTCTCTCCTCTCCTACTGGCTCCCCAGGGCATCCAAGGCCACAGCCCACTTCTTTACTTCTCCCCTGACCCCCTAGACACCATTGGGCAAAATGGACGCGTCCAGAGCGCGTGAGGACATGGCCATGCCGGCCATATGGGCGCTCTGGAGCGTGCTACAGTGTGCTCCCGCACTGTAGCCGCGTCCTGCCTGAGGCACCCGACAGCTTGGGCGTCGGGATGGTGTCTCCCGAGGTGGCCTCGACGTCCGGGACACGGCAGCTGGTCGGCCCCCTTCTCCCTCTTCCTTTTGCTGCCTGCTCGCACGCGCACCATGGCCGCCCGAGAGCTCCAATAAGCACGCTCACACGCGCGTTGCCCTGGCGCTTCCCCTGTGACGCCCGAGACTGACGTCCCAGAAGATTCCAGAAGATTCCAGAAGATTCCGGATGTTCCGGGTTGCCCGTGTGGTTCTTTGTGCTTGTGTTATTTTATTTTCGCATTGCATCATGTCATCATGCCATCATGTCATATTTATTTTTGCATCTCAACCTAATAAATTGTGTGGACCTTCGGTCCATTTAAATCGAGGGAAGATGTCTTCTCTTTATAACATATAAAAGCCTCCTAATAAATAGGGAGCTATATTAATAAATATTCCCTTTGTTGGAATTCACCGTAACACACTAGCACAATTTCCCCATGTCTTTTCCGCTTCGAGTTTCACCTTCTAAATCCTTGCCAATAATTCTTCCCGTTGTTTCGAGGCTCTTCCAAAAACCCTCCTTATATTTTATTTTAATCCCTGACATTTTTGTGAGTCCGGGAATTCTATCCTCTTGCCCTAACTCCTTTCCTAGCACCTCCCTTCTTTCCTTCTTCTTGTTGTTTTTTTTTAGAAAACAACGGCAAAAGTGCAGCCAGCCTCTGGGTCTCCTCCTCCCTCCTCTAGGCCCAAGGCCACTTCGGCCCATCTCCTCCTGCGCCTTGGCCCAACACCAGGCCACTCCAGCCCGCATACCCCCCCCAAACCCTAGCCGCAGTTCTGTCTCTGCCCGCTCCTCCCTCGAGCGCCGCCACCCTTCCGTTCCTCTCGCTCTCTGGCCTCGTTCGCCCGTTCCCCTCACCCCTTCGGCCGAAACCAACAGAGCGCTCGCCTCCCTTCCTTCTCCTCCGCGCGAGACGCCCTCCAGCTCGAGGCCAGCCATCCCCGAGCGCCCCGACCCCTCCTCTCCTCCGGCCTCTCCTTCCCTCCCCGTCCTCCAAGGTCGCCGGCGCCCTGCAGCTGTCCCGTGCGGCTTCAGTCTCGCCCTCCAGCGCCCTTCTTCTCAGCGAGCGCCTCGCGCCGTCCTTCTTCGCCTCGACGCCGCGCCTAGCCAGGGCCGGCCAGGCTCCGCCCTCCAGCGGCCAAGCGACGCTCGGCCCTTCTTCCAGCGCGCCGGCCCGCGGCCTGCTTCCTCCTCGCGCGAGCTGCGCCGCCCCTCCGGCCGCCCAAGCCCCGTCCCTTCAGCGCCAGATCGCCGGGCGCCCTCATCCTCCTCGCCATGGCGCTGCGGCTCCGTCCCCCTGGCCCCGCGCCGCGGATCCAGCCCGAGCTCCATCTCCTGCGAGCCGATGCCAGGCCTTCCTCCGTGGCCGTGGTCTCCCTCGTCTCCAAGCCCTCCATCCCGCGATGCCGAGGCCCTCCTCCTCCTTGCTGTTGCTGCCGCCTCGGTGGCCTCGTCGCCTTGCTGTTTTTGGTTTTGTTTGTGTGCTGCCATGTGCTGTAATATTTTGGACAGGAGACCCGTGTACCCTTCGGAGAAGTGAACAACTACATCCGTGTACGACTACGTGAACGAGTACCACGACGCGCAAGTACCTCTACATGACACGACCAAGTACCCCTACGACCAAGTACCTCGACGAACCGAACATCTACGGAAAAACAAGCTCGTGAACACCTCCGGGAACAAGTACCGCGACCGACTCGTCAAGTACCTCTTCGGATGCGTCAAGTTCCACTACTTCCACTACCGTCGCAAACGGGAACCCCGAGTACCACGACGCCGCAAGTACCACTACCGTCGCCCGAACGTCTACCGTCGCCCCGAGTACCACGACGCCCCGAACGACTACCGATGACCGTGAACAACTACCGCCGTCGTGGAACCGCCAAGACGAACGGAACAACTACTTCCCACTACGATCGTGTACCACTACCGTCGCCCCGTGTACCACTACTTCCTCTACTACGGCTACTTCCTCGACGCTCTCGAACCGTCCCGAAACGAGTGGTTCCGAAGGTATAACCCCGAGACGTGACCCGTGTGATGCATGCTTGCTTGTGTTGTATGAAATGTCTCCCTTGTGTGTGCTTCGTGCCCGTTCCACCTTTTGTCATGTTCCTCGGTTGCCTCGTCACCGACTCGTGGGAACCCGGTAACGGGATCACCCCATCATCTCGTTTGACTCGCTTCGTCTACCTTTTGCACCGGACTCTCAACGAGTTACCGGTACCGATATGTTGCGTTGCACCATTTTCGGATCATGCCGTGGCACCCTTTCGTTCCACCACGGTGACAAATGCTTCTTATCTTCTTCTTGTCAACCTTTTAATAAAATTGCATAAACTTGACCATATCATCCGCATCATGTTAACAACCTTCAAATGTTTAATTGTTGTTTGCTTATAATTATTAAACATGCTCATGGGGATTTTCCGGATATGTTGTTGTTATTCTCCGGCCTCATTTAAATTGCCTAGTTAGTGTAGTTTCTTATGTTTCACCTCTTGCCATGCTAAAACATTTAATCTTGTCTTGTTAATAATGAGAGTCAACTAAATAATTAATATGTGGTGTTTCGTCAATATGCAACTCGTTGCATATTGATCTCCACTTAACTTGTAGTATTTGTTTGTGCACTTTGCCATGCCTTGCATATTTAAACTGGACATGCATCATACTTGTTTGTGCATCGTATGCCTTGTTTATGTTTGTGTGTGTTTACCGTGTTGTTTCTTTCTTTCCGGTTTGCTTCTCTTGATAGCTTCGGTTCCGTTCCGGAGTTGTGAGGATCCGCTCGACTGTTGCTCCGTCTTCTTCTTGAGTCCGTTCTTCTTCCTCTGTGGAATCCCAGGCAAGATGACCGAACCCGGATACCATTACTATTTTTGCCTATTGCTAGTAGTCTCGATCTTTAGTTTTGCCTCGATGCCCATGTTCTTCTTGTCAGCCTCCTACTTGTAACCAATTGCCATGTTTAACCACCCTACCTATGCAAACCGTTGCTTGGCTATACGTAGGCTTCGCTCAGCCCCTCTTATAGCATTGTTAGTTGCAGGTGAAGATTGAAGATGCTTGCTTCATGTTGAAGTTTGGTTGGGTTATATCACACTATATAAATGCTTAAATGAAATCATCTATATACTGGCAGGGTGGAAGGCTAAGCCTTTTGCTTGGTGTTTTGTTCCACTCATGCCGTTAGGATCCGTATAAGCCGGTGTTATGTTCCTTGATTATGCGTTCCTAACACGGTTGGGGTGTATGGGACCCCCTTGATAAACCGCTAAGTGTTAAGTCTTTTCCAGCAAATCCCAACATTTGGTACTATTTGCCTAATAACTAATAAAACTTGCATATGGGACTAGCTATCCCTTTTATTTTAATTCAACCCCCCGGGCCAGTGCTCCACATGAGTGTTGGTCCGAAACGAGCAGACTGCGGGGCCACCTCAAGGAAACTTGAGGTTTGGTAAAAACCTGTAGGATGACTCATCCGGTCGTGTCCTGAGACCTAGATACGCGCGGCTACTATCAGGGTGACGACACGCCGGGAGGATTTGCTGGATTAGCCTTACCTTAGTTCGGTTTAACTTGAGCACGGGATTCCGAGAATACTCGGGTCTTCCCACCTATGGAGTTGCGACTTCGCGGATCGTGGGCTTGTAATGGGTCAAGTTGGAACACCCCTGCAGGGTTTGAACTTTCGAAAGCCGTGCCCGCGGTTATGTGGCAGATGGGAGCTTGTTAATTCCGGTTGTAGATAACTTGACACAATGTTTCAATACACTACCAGCGTGTGTACCGTGACTGTCAATTTCCGAATAGGGATTCGGGAGTTGAACACGGTGGGGTTATGTTTGACCGGCTTTAGATAGGATCACTTCGTGATCATCTTTCGACCGATGCTCTTCTCTTCTCGCTCTCTTTTGCGTAAGTTAGTGCTAGTTGCTGCTGCAGACTCTTGTTTGTTCCTTCACCTCTCGTTCTTTCTTCAGCCTTGTCCTCACCCAAGGCTTAAATAGTCTTGTTACCCGGGAACGGGATTGCTGAGTCCTCTGTGGCTCACAGTTACTTCACCACACCAGTTGCAGGTCCAGCCGTGTACGATGCAGGAGTTGGATCAGTTCTTCACCAGGAGTTCGTTGAAGAGTGTGGCCGTTTGCTTGTGACGTTTCGATGTTCAGTAGTGGTTTCTACTAGGATTCGATCCTGACCTGTGGCTTTATGTTGTTTTGGTATCTTTCTTTTGGTTCTTCACCCGTAGACGGGTTGTGATGTTTTGAATGATGTTATGCTTATGTAATGTATTGTGTGAAGTGGCGAGTGTAAGCCAACTATCTCCTTTTGCATTTTAACCCCTCTTTTACATGAGTTGTGCAAAGATACCAAACTTGAGATCATTCTAGGATGGGCTTATATCTTTAAGTCGTGCCTCGACACGTAGGAGATATAGTCCCATCCTGGGCATTACATCCCCGCTCCTTCTCTCCCTTCCTCTGGGCGTAAACCACCCCTACATATACCCCAGACACACCGCGACGAGCTCCCGTGACTCGTGGCGACAGCAACGAGCTCACCGGCGCACGAGTCCTCGGTGGACCGTCGCCCGCCTATTTAAAGGCCACCCCTGAGCCCCCTCTGGCATCCGTTCGCTCCCTCTCCCTCCTGCGCATCACCTCGACCAGCTCACTCCTCTCCCCGCGCCCTCCTTGCACCTCTATGGCCGGAGCCGAGCCGCCGACCGCCGCCAAAATTCCGGTGCCTTAACCCCTCTCTCTTCCCCCTAGCCATTCCAGAACCCTCTCCTCACCACCGTTGATCCACCCGGGCTCCATTTCGTCCCATCCCTCTTCGCATCGCCATGCTCATCTTCATCGTCGCCGGCCTCCGCCACGGCCGACGTTGCGCTCGCAGCCGACCGCCCTCGAGGTCGTGGCGCACCTCTCCGGATGCGGCATGACCCCCTGAACCCGCAGGTGTGCTGGGCGTCGCCGGAGGTAGCCGGGACCGCCGGGGGGAAACGCCGGCGCCTGCTCGGCCTCGCCTCCCCTGCCCCTGCTCTGTTTGAGCGGGAGGTAGGAGACGTCCTGAGCACCGGGCCCCGCTCGTCAGCGACCCGATGGGCGGGCCCCGACCGTTTAAGTGGAAACGGCTCCAGCCAGATCCACCTCCCCTGCACGAAGGCGCTTCCACGAGAAGCCGCCTTCGACGTCACCTCTCCCCACTCGCGCGGCTGAGCCACTGGGCCGGCCCACTTTTATCTACCGTCATGTGCGTTGGATAAGGGTAAAGCCCTTTGCCTTTTTCTCATTTTCTTTTTCCAGATAAATTGTACAATCTCACAAATATTCAAATGAACTCCAAATTTGATGATTCAAATTTCTAGTAGTTTCTAAAATCATGATCTACCTGTTGGTGCAACATGCACATTTTTTCAGAGAATTTTTCTTCACAAATATTTATCAAATCCTATTTTTCCATTTCTGTGATGAACATTAGAAAATCACAGAGAGCTCAAATTTTATCCAAATGCAATGATTCAAATTCCTGGATACTTGTAATATCATAACTTAGTTTTGGAACATTTTTCCTAATACTCTCTGTACCACATAATATATCGAGCCATTTCTTCATATTTGTCAACTTTGCAAATTCATAGGAAAATCATTTGAACTCCAAATCCAGTGAAACCAACTCCTAGATGCTTCTAAAATCATTCCTTGTTAAATGGGTGGCTTTGCCCATTTTTTTCAAAATAATTCTTCTGTGCACTTCTTATAGATCCATTAAACCCCTGATTCCATCATATTAAAATATTCCAAACTATCCATTGATCCAATGCCTATGAAACCACCTTAGTCATTTTGCATATGACCAGAGGTATCCTAGAAAAGTCCAACCCCTATTTCTAGAGGACTTTTATTTTTGCCTTGTTGTGTTGCTTATTGTGATTTGTTTCCGGCGTTAGTTGACGAAGTAGACGGAGTACTTGGAGAAGGACAAGAGGATTTGAAGACCCCAAGGACTTGGTTAAGACAGGCAAGCAACCCTTTGACCATATTCGAGAAACCTTTTTATGCATGTCTCATAGCACCTTATTATCAATGCATCGGAATCATGTTAAGGGGGTGACCACTTTGGTTGGTACCTTTGTTACTTTACTATTGAACTTGCATCAAGCATGACCCTACCTTCCTATGAGGGTTATGTCGGTGGGAGTAGATAGAGGTATGCTATAGTAGTTGGCTATGCAAAATGGGTCAGGGTTATGCATGGAAAGAAACAAGTGTGGTTTGGCATACTAGCAAATAACCCAGTGGGTGTCACTAATGCCCCTGGGAGATGATGAGGCACTAGGGCACTACTTGGTGGAGAAGTAGTGTACCGAGGCTTGATGAAGGTGTTGTTTACAATGACTGATTAGATTTAAGATTTGTCGACCGTCCCAATGAAACATGTGCAACCACTCTACCCTTATATGGGAAAGGGCATTATTGATTACCTAGGTCGATACTAGCATGGTGCCCACATTACTAGTGACGGGGGTCACATGAGGTCACTCTCAGGGACGGGGTCGTGCTTGGATAGGCGGCCATGACTGTTTTCACAGGGCACCGAACACACCGTTGGTACCCCGTGTCAGTGGTATGTGATGAATATGGGAGCGAGGCTCCACAATTTTTAAGATGTGAAATGTTGGACACGGGGGTTACTACCAATCGAGTGGACTCTGTGTTAGTGTCGTCTAGGGAAAGATAGTGATCGGGTGCTTACCCCGGGTACTTGAGGTACCGCGGGTCGTGGATGACACGGAAGTTCCTCGGATCTTGAGGGTAAAGTGTGCAACCTCTGCAGAGTGTCAAACTATTCGAATAGCCGTGTCCACGGTTAAGGACAGTTGGGTGGTGCTGCTTAGACTATGTCCTTAAGTTTCCGGAAAACAACACGGTTTGGGTAAATATGTTGACGTGATTCGTGAGAAAGTCACGGCGAGGTTGAGCATGAGTTGATTACAACACTTTCTCGATATTGATGTCTGTAACCTCCTGATACTTGTTATAGACATATGCATGTCCTTGATATATGTTGATCATACTTGCATGAGAAAAACTAGCTTTACGCAAAAATGCCAATTTAGTAGTAGAGCCCTGCATAATTATTATGTCATCACACTTGGGTTGCTTGCGAGTACATTCAAAGTACTCATTGGCTTGCCACTGGTTATTTTATTGGCCAGGCATGAAAGAACATGATATGATGAAGATTTCTTGGTGACGAACATGCGAGCTAGGACGCTTCCCAGTCAGAATGCCTGTAGGGTTAAGGCAGATGGCATGGGTCCAAGTTGTTATTGAAGATTTCTGCTGCAATGGTATATTCAAGACTTGACCATAATGGTCACAATTTGTGTAATATGGTATGTATGGATGTAAGACTCTTGTTATTCAGCTTCTGTGTGTTCAGTGAACATTGATCTCTGGGATCACTGTACACGTGCATTCGGTGATCACGACTTATGAGTCGGGGTCCCCACATTAGGTCATCCACTTGAGTGAAATTTTCTACTGTCCTACAAACCTCTGCACTTGGAGGCCCAACTACGTCTACAAGAAGAAGGTTGTGTAGTAGACATCAGTTCACCGTTGTCTAACAACATGATTTCCAGGACAGGGTAGCCGTACCACTCTGGTGCGAAATGTGTCCTCGTGGGCCTACGAAGTTCAGCAGTAACTTGATCCGAAGCTTCATGATCATTATCATTAACTTACTCTCTAGTCGGTGCAGGCACCACAGAAACATCTTCCTGCGCTGCGCTACTTTTCGGTTCAGGAGGGGGACAATCACCTCATCAAGTTCCACTTTCCTCCCGCTTACTTCTTTTGAGAGAAACTCTTTCTCCGGAAAGGATCCATTCTTGGCAACAAAGACCTTGCCTTCGGATCTGAGGTAGAAGGTATACCCTATAGTTTCCTTAGGGTATCCTATGAAGACGCATTTTTCCGATTTGGGCTCGAGCTTTTCAGGTTGAAGTTTCTTGACATAAGCATCGCATCCCCAAACTTTTAGAAACGACAACTTAGGTTTCTTCCCAAACCATAGCTCATACAGTGTCGTCTCAACGGATTTAGACGGTGCCTAATTTAAAGTGAATGCGGCAATCTCTAAAGCATAACCCCAAAATTATATTGGTAAGTCAGTAAGAAACATCATAGATCGCACCATGTCCAACAGAGTACGATTACGACGTTTGGACACACCATTATGTTGAGGTGTTCCAGGCGGCGTCAGTTGTGAAACAATTCCACATTTCCTTAGGTGCGTGCTAAATTCGTGACTTAAATACTCTCCTCCACGATCTGATCGTAAGAACTTTATTTTTCTGTCTCGTTGATTCTCAACCTCATTTTGAAATTCCTTGAACTTTTCAAAGGTCTCAGACTTGTGTTTCATGAAGTAGACATACCCATATCTACTTAAGTCATCAGTGAGGGTGAGAACATAACGATGCCACCGCGAGCTTCAACACTCATTGGACCGCACACATCAGTATGTATGATTTCCAACAAGTTGGTTGCTCGCTCCATTGTTCCGGAGAACGGAGTCTTGGTCATCTTGTCCAAAAGGCATGGTTCACACGTGTCAATTGATTCATAATCAAGAGAGTCCAAAATTCCATCTGCATGGAGCTTCTTATACGTTTGACACCAATATGACCAAGGCGGCAGTGCCACAAGTATGTGGGACTATCATTATCAACCTTACATCTTTTGGCATTCACACTATGAATATGTGTAACATCGTGTTTGAGATTCAATAAGAAAAAATCATTGACCAGTGGGGCATGACCATAAAACATTTCTCTCATATAAATAGAACAACCATTATTCTCAGATTTAAATGAGTAGCCCTCTCACATTAAACGAGATCCAGATACAATGTTCATGCTCAACGCTGGTACTAAATAACAATTATTGTGGTTTAAAACTAATCCCGAAGGTAGATGTAGAGGCAGCGTGCCGACGGCGATCACATCGACCTTGGAACCATTCCCGACGCGCATTGTCACCTCGTCCTTTCCCAGTCTCCGCTTATTTCGTAGCTCCTGCTTTAAGTTACAAATGTGAGCAACTGCATCGGTTTTAAATACCCAGGAGCTACTACGAGCGCTGGTAAGGTACACATCAATAACATGTATATCACATATACCTTTGACGTTGCCGTCCTTTTTATCCGCTAAGTATTTGAGGCAATTCCGCTTCCAGTGACCCATTCCCTTGCAATAAAAGCACTCAGTCTCAGGCTTGCGTCCATTCTTTGGCTTCTTCCCAGTAGCTGGCTTACCGGGCGCGGCAACTCCTTTGTCGTCCTTCTTGAAGTTCTTCTTATCCTTGCCTTTGTTGAACTTAGTGTTTTTATTCACCATCAACACTTGATATTCCTTTTGATTTCCACCTCCGCTGATTTCAGCATTGAATATACCTCGGGAATGGACTTCTCCATTCCTTGCATATTAAAATTCATCACAAAGCTCTTGTAGCTAGGTGGGAGCGACTGAAGGATTCTGTCAACGACCGCGTCATCTGCGAGATTAACTCCCAACTGAGATAAGTGGTTATGTAATCCAGACATTTTGAGTATATGCTCGCTGACATAACTATTCTCCTCCATCTTACAACTGTAGAACTTGTCAGAGACTTCATATCTCTCGACTCGGGCATGAGCTTGGAAAAACCATTTTCAGCTATTGGGACATCTCATATGCTCTGTGTTGCTCAAAACGCTTTTGGAGCCCTGATTCTAAGCTGTAAAGCATGACGCACTGAACAAGGGAGTAATCATCACTACGCGACTGCCAGGCGTTCATAACATCTTGAGTTGCTGGAAAAATGGGTGCGTCATCTAGCGGTGCTTCAAGGACATATGCTTTCTTGGCAGCTATGAAGATGATCCTCAAGTTACGGACCCAATCCGTATAGTTGCTACCATCGTCTTTCAGCTTGGTTTTCTCTAGGAACACGTTGAAGTTTAGGGCAACATTATGGTGGGCCATTTGATCTAAAAGACATATTGTAAAGATTTTAGACTATGTTCATGACAATTAAGTTCATCTAAACAAATTTAATGAACTCCCACTCAGATAGACATCTCTCTAGTCATCTAAGTGATACATGATCCGAATCGACTAGGCCATGTCCGATCATCACGTGAGACAGACTAGTCATCAACGGTGAACATCTTCACGTTGATCGTATCTTCTATACGACTCATGTTCGACCTTTCGGTCTTCCGTGTTCCGAGGCCATGTCTGTACATGCTAGGCTCGTCAAGTCAACCCTAAGTGTATTGTGTGTGTAAATCTAGCTTACACCCGTTGTATGCGAACGTTAGAGCCTATCACACCCGATCATCACATGGTGCTTCGGAACAACGAACCTTAGCAACAGTGCACAGTTAGGGGGAACACAATTCTTGAAATTTTAGTGAGATATCATCTTATTTATGCTACCGTCGCTCTAAGCAAATAAGATGTAAAACATGATAAACATCACATGCAATCAAATAGTGACATGATATGGCCAATATCATTTTCCTCCTTTTTGATCTCCATCTTCGGGGCTCCATGATCATCATCGTCACCGGCATGACACCATGATCTCCATCATCGTGTCTTCATCAAGTTGTCTCGCCAAACGTTACTTCTACTTCTATGGTAGGTTGGTAGTGATCCATTAGTGACCCCCACTTTGACCCAGTTGCCCCTGCTTCATCATCGACGACTCGATTAACGGGATCGACAACTAGAGCCCGACACCTCACATCACATCACGCCCTTTTGTTGCTTGACTCTGTAGAGCTACTATCGAGTGTCGAGGGTGATACCTCGTAACGCACTCCTGATGATGACTCTGTAGTGTAGCTATTCGGCCGTGATCATCGAGGGTGATTCCTCTTTCACCATTCTCGGTACGACTCTTCCGTGCAACACCTCAAGTGTGAACCTCGAGGGTGATTCCTCTTACATTCGCCTTGATGATTACATCAAGTGGAATCCATCGAGGGTGATTCCTTGGGGTTTCCCCCTTGGTGTTTGGACACACAGTTACCTTGAGTTTACTTGAGACCATTGTTGAAGTCGGGTCGGCCTTGAGAGGTACCCGCGAGTTGATGTGAAAGTCAGGCGGGCCCGTGGAGCACCCACGAGTTAATTACAAGGCAGGCCGGGCAGGCGGGCCGCCCGAGAGTGGGCTGGGCTAGCCCTTGCAGTATTTCCTCGAGACGGGGCGACGGGGTCACATTATCGTGAGTCTCTACTCGTTTTCGCGAGCTCCTAATACACTAATGGTTTGGGTATTTATTCTGAATCGGCCTCTAGCCTTTACGCACTAACCGCCACGTGGGAATAGTTATGGGCCTTGACGTCGTGCTATCAGCCGAAGCTTTGTCAGATGTCCAGTTCAGCATTGCGGCACGATCGGATCGTCCTGGCCATCCGAGGCGGTACTGGTATTCACCCTGCGCGCAACGACCTGGAGTGCAACAGGCGATGGCCCATGACCCCGGAGTGCTTAGGATGTAGACCGACGGGGACCTCTCTGCTGAGCCTAGGTAGGGCTGCGACGTATTGATCTTCCGAGGTCGGGCATTGACCCAACAGAGTGTGTTCGGCCAGAGATGATCGAGCGTGAAGGTAACGTGGTGCACCCCTGCAGGGAAGCTATCTATTCGAATAGTCGTGTCCACGGTAATGGACGTTCAGTCTTATATCCTGATCTATTACAACTACAAATGGATACTTAAGATATGTGATGGATATTGTTACTACATGCTTAATTAAAATGCTATTCTATACTCCCTTCCTCTGCTGCAAGATGGTGGTTTCTAGAAGATGCTAGTCTTCGATAGGCTAGGCCTTTCCCTCTATTCTGGCATTCTGCAGTTCAGTCCACTTATACAGCTTTTCCTTTGATACTGATGCATACTTAGTATAGATCTGATGCTTGCGAGTACTTTGGATGAGTACTCACGGTTGCTTTGCTCCCCCTTTTCCCCCTTCTTCTTCTTTTTGGTTGTTGCGACCAGATGGCGGATCCCAGGAGCCAGATGCCACCCAGACGACTACTTCTACTACCCCGACGGAGCCTACTACTACGTGGAGACAACTGACGACCAGGAGTAGTTAGGAGGTCCGAGGCAGGAGGCCTTGCCTCTTCGATCATTGATGTTTGTGCTAGCCTTCTTAAGACAAAATTTGTTTAACTTATGTCTGTACTCAGATATTATTGCATCCGCCAACTCTGTTGCCTTCGAGCTTGTGTATTTGAGCTCTCGAGGCACCTGGCTTGTAATAGGAAGTTTGTATTATTTTAATTTGTGTCTAGAGTTGTGTTGTGATATCTTCCGTGAGTCCCTGATCTTGGTCGTACACATTTGCGTGAATGACTAGTGTACGGTCAAATCGGGGGCGTCACAATGCCTTCGTCCGCTTGCTCTCGCGCTTCGGCTTCGCCCCAGCAGCAGTTTGGTTGACGAGCTCCTCCTCGAACAAAGGCTTCCCTTCGATATCCATGTCGTCATCCTCCTCCTCGAGGCCATAGTCCTCCCGGAACTCATGGTCATGCGGGAAGCCGTCTAGGCCGACCTGATCATGCATGAAGGCGTCGTGCATGCCATGGTTGCTAGGGTTTACCCCTAGGTACAACAAGGCCTCCCTCGTCGCCGCCTTGACCCGAGCATTGGTGTCGTCCTGCGGCGATGGCGGCGGTGATGGCGGCGGCGGCCTCTGCCTCACCCCTTGCATCCTACGTGTGCCTCCGGCCCTTCCTCTTGGCCGACTCCACGACCCACTCTTCGGGCGTCAACTCCTTCTTCTTCTTCTTGGGCGCAGCGGCGGTCTTGCGGGGGGCCGCGGGGCGTGCCTCTGCCTATGGGGGCGGCGCCGGAGCCGGCGAGGGAGGCGAGGCCGGCGGCGGCCTCGAGGTCGTCGTCCATGGCGGTGGGGAGCGCGCGGGAGTGGGGGGTGGGGAAAGTGGAAGGAAAAAATTGTCGCTTTGCCATCTACAGGCGGGCCAGGGAGGGGAGTAGGCGTGCATTAGTGTCCGCGCCGACGCAAATCAGACTCAAAATTTGGCCGGAAATGGGTCGGCATGCCAACAAAAAGCGGACGTCCGTTCGTTTGGGTTGACGCATTGGGCCAAATTTTTATCCGCGTGAATCCAAACGGACGGCGGCGGGCGAAATGGGTCGCCCTGTTGGAGTTGGAGTTGCTCTATCTCTCTTTTCCCTGCCAATGAAATGATACACAGTGTTGCTTATCGACAAAAAATAAACCTTTCGCTGCGATTTACATCATGATCTTCTTTTCCCGAAGGGTCAGTGGACTACCAGCACGCCGGACGAGGACTAGTGCGTGCTCTACCAATACAAAGAAACTTTGTGCTACCAAAAGTGGGCCTTTCACATATACACCAGCTCCATGCCAACACCATATTTTGGTTGTGATTGGAAAGGGAACTACGTATTTTGGTGCAGAACACCAAAATCCGAAGTCCGAACCTAGGAGCCGCAATGCTTTAGGATCGATGTCTTCAGTCCAGCTTGTTGAAGTCACACCAAGAAGGCAAAAAAAGATAAAAAGGATTCACCGATCGATCTCATGATCCACTCTACATTCTGAAATCTGAAGTAAGTAGCTGAGATCGATTTTATCTTCACTGACTTGACTTTGTATCCTAGTACCACGTTGCGCCGTTTCTAGTACTACTGCTCCCCTTGTTGCTGCCGTAGAGGCGGAACAGGTTGAACGCGGAGAAGGATGCGAGGAGCACGGCGGCGAGCCCGGCGACGACGGCGCACGCGATGCCCGCCCCGACCTGCCTACAGAAGGCGCCGTAGAGGCCGCAGATCCCCATCCACTGCAGCTCCGGCTGCCCGAGCTTCCCGAGCAGCGACGACTGCAGCGCCGCCGCCGTCGCGGCCAGCATCGCGTACGCCAGCAGCTGGTCGCCGGAGAAGACGGACCAGGCGACCGCCCTGCTGCTCATGACCAGCGCGCCGCCTCCCCTCGCCATCGCCACGGCGCAGCGCGCCGCCTGCAGCAGACTGTACCCGACGGCAGCGCCGTTGGCGGCCACCAGGAGCACCAGCGCCTTCATGTCGGTGTACTTGGCCCTCCGCTCGAGGGAGAAGAAGGTCCTGGTCTGGCTGTCGGTGACCACCAGCGCCGCCGTCACCGCGCCGAAGCCGCCGACGAGGCACCGCAGCACCAGCTCCCACACCTTCATCTTCCTCTCCGGCGGACCTGCCAAGGCTGCCATGACACCCACTCTAGAAGTGCGCGCGTGTGGAGGCTCGTTGTCGTTGAGACGAGTGCTGGCTCCACGAAGTTCTTCTCCATGGCCATTTTATAGCTTATAGGGGAAGAGTTCCACTAAACAAGTAGTGGGACCGTGGGATCCTCCGTGGCGCTAGATTTCCTCCGGCTACTTATTACTGCCATCATGCCTGGTGTGCTTTCGGAGCAGCAAGTGCGTCGTCTTTCAGGTGTGCATGCCACGACCAACTTTGCCGATATGGGTTCACATACCATCCCAACAAACTCTAGGGACACGTATATAGGAGTAGGTTGCAATTTTTCGATAAACTGGTAATGGTTTTTAAGCTCACCCAGAAATTAGATGACCAAAACTAGTAGTCACCATGACTGCGCGCGCCGTTAGCTTTCGGTGCGGCGACTAAGCATGCGTCACGACTCACGTGTAGCGGTGTAGGCAAAGAAACAGAAATTCCAGGTGTGTGCAAGTCACTTCAAAGAGGCAAAAATTCGTGTTTTGACCTTTTTCACGTACTTTAACATGATCTGGCTCCAGTCTGGAATTTTTTCGGGATTTGACCCTTCTGACGGTAGCGTTATACAGGCTACCGCCGCCCACCCGGCGATAGGTGTCCTTGACATCCGTTTCGTCGTTAACGGCCGCTAACGTGGCAAAGGGACCTACCGCCGCACCCTCTGGCGGTAGGCGTGAACATCCTACCGTCAGGGACCCCGGCGGTAGGGTCCTGGAGGATAAGGTTTGTGGGGCCCACCCATCACCCACCCACTCCACTCATCTTCTTCTCCCGAGCTCAAGCTCTCTCCCCCTCATCTCCCCCACCAAAGCACCTACTAGATCCCCCTCCATTGCTTGTGATTTGTTCGGTGGATCCGAGACATTTGCATCACCCAAGGTACCTCTCCCACCCCCCTTCATTTGTTTGGTTGAAACCACCTAGTTTTGTTGGAATGAACTAGTTTTACAAACCCTAGTTCTTGATTAAGTTTTGCATTTATGGTGCATTTATGGTGCATTTATGGTTTGCCTAAGTATTTTGTGTCAATCCTTGTTGTGGCAACACTAGTACAACGAGGTGCTATACAAACGGTTTTTAACCTCTATCCGCGACGGCATTTGGAATCGTCGCCTCGTGAGGGTGGGCGATAGGGGGGTCCTTCCCACACCACCCAGAAGCTGTCAGGGATATGCCCTCCTGGCACACACGCTCGGCAAAATGAGGTCGTGTGCGACTGGCGAGCGACCAAATACGGTTATACGTACAGTAGTGCTAAAAAAATAAAATTATACAGGAGAAATCATTCCGGTCGTCAGTACATCCCACACAGTCAGTCCCCGCTAAACACTTTTGTTCGTATGTACATCCCACACAGTCGCTCCATGGAAAACGTTTCTGTTCATAGATACATCACACACAATTTTCCCCGTTAAATCGTTTGTGATATCATTTTCATTGCACACGTTATTAACAATTTTATCGTTTGTGTTATTCATCACACACGGTGCGTAGAAGAAACTGTGTGGCAAAGATTGTCCATCACACACAGTTTTTATGTGGTAAACATTTGCATCAGGTGGCCTAATGCAAACAGTTTTCAAGAGGATGCCATGTGTGATTGTTCATTAATCTAACATGATTTATTCCTAGAAACTGTGTGCGTTATTGAATGGATCACACGCGGTGTTTTCTCAATAACCGTTTGCAATAAAAAAACAATTAGCAGGCTAATTATCCTATTATTAACAATCCATTTATTAATCTAATTGACATTTCATATTAAGCACACAATATATTTCATTTTCATAATTGAAATACATCATAGTACAACATCATATAGCTTCAGCACTCCACTACCCCATTACACAACTGCACCAGCACCAAGTTTCACATGCAACATCTATAACCTTTTGAAATTAGCAACATAGACGGTACATAGACAGATGTATCTTATCTGGAAAACTGTTGAAGCAGAAGGCGAATATTGAGCCTTCATTGATGTTGAAGGTCTTTGCAACTTTAGGCCAGTGCCTGTGGATGATTGACCGTCCATCCTTCGTCCTCTTCAGGAATACTTCAATGTTGAACCGTGGGTGTTGTATGAATACCTTCCTCACCTCCTGACCATACAGGTGGTTCGAGAGGTAATCATCACTGAAATGCTTTGGAAAGGCCTGAAAACAAGGATATGCATAAATATCTTCTCTATATGGGAAATTGGGCAAAGGAATAAAAAAGGCAAAGTATAATAGTTAGTATCATCCTGTAGTGAACTGATGTCTTCTTCATTGTGCAGACAAAGATCTTGTTATTTTTTGTCGCTAATTTCTTTATCCTAACAATCTTTCTGAGTTTCTTGACTTGACTGATATTCATGGACAACTCATTTCCCCATATGCAAAAAGGATCGAATAGTGGGTCAAAACCTCTGACAGTAGGACCTACATGTGTAAGACAAAATTGATAAAAACCTAAATATTAGAATGGTTCCTGCAATTGCACAATAATGTGCTATTAGAGAAAGGACCATGCACGTGCTAACCTCGATTGTAAACCCCAGTGCTTCCCATTGTTTCCCTGCAACACATATAAGGTAGTGAATCATCAGGTTAAGTAAGGGTTCACATGCTATCACTACAATATGTTGTTGAAAAATAAGCACATTGCAGATTCATCAGCTTAATTCAAGCCATATGGAAAACCCATTTATCTAAAACAAGCATGATTAAGAACTAGAAAATATAGCACTTGTATATGTTTCTCATGTATTAAGTGCAGTCAAATTCGATTTATTACTCACATGCACAACAATACAAAATTTTACCCACAAAAATTGAACATCGCATTGCAGAATTGAACCAAACAATTAACTAAACACCACAATAAATTAACCAAACATTAATTGAGCACCACATTGCACAATATAACATACTCCTAATAGAAGATCAGACAGTTAACCAAACCAAGCATGCTTAACAACTTCGAAATATATCAATTGTATTTTTTTCTAATGTATTTATTACAGCCCAATTCAATTTATTCCTCACATGGTATACAATAATAGAATGTACGCAGACTAAGGCATAGCCTAGTGGTGGGAAGGGGTTGATGCCTTCCCACCCACCCAGGTTCAAGGCATGATACTTGCAATTTGGGTTGTTGCACCAATTATACTGTAAGGGGTTCCCTTACAGTCTTTCTATCAAAAAAAATAACAGAATGCACCCACTACTATTGAACATCGCATTGCATAATTGAACCAAATAGTTAACTAAACACCACAACAAATGAACCAAACATTAACTGAGCACCAAATTGCATAATATAACATACTCCTAATAGAAGATCAAACAGTTAACCAAACCAAGCATGGTTAACAACTTGGAAATATAGCAATTGTATTTGTTTCTCATGTATTTAGTACAGCCAAATTTGATTTACTTCTCACATGGTATACAATAACTGAATGCACCCACAACTATTGAACATCGCATTGCCGAATTGAACCAAAAAGTTAACTAAACACCACAACCCAAATGAACCAAACATTAACTGAGCACCACATTGCACAATGTATAAGCAAACCAAGCATGCTTGACAACTTGGACATATAGCAATTGTATTCGTTTCTCTTGTATTTTGTTGTCAGGACCCCGATCCTAAGTCACACCGATCTAGCTGTAACACGTCATATCACTTTGCGGCCTCACGCACGGTAACCCATGGGTGCCACCTTACCTGGCCCGGGACCGTTTGCGCATTTTGGCACACGTATATGACAGTGTCGCTAGCATCCATATGACAGAGAACCCGGGCCAACATGGCTAGTTATAAACCAAAAGTGGCACTAAATTACAGAGACATGCATCCATGACCCAGCAACGAACGTGTCGGTCATCAACGTATGAACCCAAGTCGTAGCAAGCTACATGGACTTAAAGGAACAACGCGTGACATTTCCCCTAAGGGACAGACACAGGAACGAAGAAGGACACATGCCGGCCAGCCTACGTGTTCCGAGCAGTAGAAAGCTACCAAGGCTCATTCGAATCACTAGGAGGCATTTCCCTGTAAGATAGGCTACCAAAGGAAAACAACTAGGTGTCGGATCCCACACATACCAAGCATTTCAATCATACACGCAATATGCTCAATATGTGCAAATACAACATTGCATCACAACAGAACTCTATGACTCAAAGTACTTTATTTAAAAGTCTCCAAGAGCCATACATAACATATCCATACAGATAGGGGTCACATGACCCAACACTCAAGTCATACAGTCATACAAGCACAAGCGGAAGCTACATGTCTGAGTACAGACAACTTAGAAAATAAAACAGGCTTGGTGTAGCCTGACTATCTACAAGGCCCTTCACAAGCTCCAGATCACCGTCTGGGTGTCAAGCTACTCGTCGACGTCAACGTCCATGTAGAACCCATCAGCAGGGGCAGGGTTCTCCTCTGCAACAGTTATTAAGCAAACATGAGTACAAAGGTACTCAGCAAGTCTTACCACAGAACCTATCATACATGCAACATTATCAAAGGGGGTAGTGGAGTTTATAGCAGAATGCCAGCTTTGACCTTGGCTAACCTATACTACAAGTCTCAACAGACTGCAAGATGTTATTACGAACACGAGTCCACTACTCACCACATCAATACACTACCGAGGATCCTCTTCCGTCATCCTACGGAAGGGCCATCCACGGCACTCACGCTTATCTTGAGGCTTTTAGTAGTATCCTTCAACTTGTCTATGAACTGTAAGAGTAACCAAGTAGTTCGTACCGCGAACAACGGCTATTCGAATAGTTTGATAACCCTGCAGGGGTGTACTTCTTCACATATGTTTTCACCACTTAGCGTCTGCACACGACATGTGCTCGGCAAACTTCAAGCGAAAGCCGACGTGGGTGTAGACCACGACCTAACCAACCACTCAAGTCTCTCGTCCAGGTTTATCGCCTATTTGGGTTCCATCCGTGGGGAGATCCGGCCGGGGTGTCGCTCACGGCCCCAAACGATGTGTACAGGGTTCCCGAGTCACCAAACGGGCAACCGGTACACCGTGCCACGTACCTGTCGCATCACAGCCCACCCCGAGGGTCAGCGCTGCGCACGACCTCCAGTAAACTATAAACACCAGAAACTAGTTGCAACTCCTGGACAGAGTACAAGGGCAGTCAATAAGTCGAGCGGGGTCATATTTCAGGGCCCAATGTGTGGTAGTAACTGTAACTTGAATCACACACACAGATCTCGGGTCCTATGGACGATTCCAATGAAACAACCCACCATGTACTCCTACATGGCCTTTCATCGATACCTTTACCAAGCGTATTCCACACTTCCCTCTCTTTATCGGTAAGATCATTTCACTCTGATCCATCACCCAGATGAATCAGACCAGACACAACTCTAAGCATAGCAGGCAACATAAGTAAATAGCATGGTGGATCACACATCACATGGCTCAATCAACTCCTACACATGCTAGTGGGTTTCAACTATTTACTGTGGCAATGACAGGTCATGCAAGGGAATAGGGTTCAACTACCGCAGCAAGTAGCAGTTCATGCGATGTTGCCTTAATGCAGTAAAAGAGAGCAGGAGCGAGAAGATTGGGTTTGTATCGGAATGATCAATGATTGCTTGCCTGACAAGGTAGTTGTCGGGTACTGCTCTTCAACTGGATACGCAGCAGTATCCTCGGGAGCAGGACCTAACACAGGGAATACCGACGATACAATCATTAACAAACAAATGCAACAATATGATGCATGCTCATGACATGGCAAGATGCATGTGTGTTGGCTAATGCAACTAAAATCAGAAGGGTTTGAACCTATTTGAATCAAGGATTCAAATTGAAGTTCAAACTATTATTTAAATAAGTGCATAATCATGTTTTTGATATATACAGCAAGTTAACTTGTTCAAACATGCATGAAACCAGTGCCATTAGAAAGATTGGATTTTTCTGATCATTTTTCATATATAAATCTTTTCCATCTGAGCTATGGTTGATTTTATATGATTTTTAGAAGTTTTGGGTATTTTCTGGAATTTCCTGAATTATTTTAAATCTAAAAATCCCAGAAAAACCTTTACTGCGTCAGCATGACATCATGCTGACGTCAGCCAGTCAACAGGGCCAGTCCAGGTCAAACCTGACCAGTGGGTCCCTCATGTCAGTGTCACAGCTAATTAACTGAGTTAATTAGAGTTAAACTAAAACTAATTAGCTGTCAGTGGGGCCAGGGCCCACGTGTCAGTGACTAAACTAATTAAAATTAAATTAACACCTAAACTATGTTTGACTTGCGGGCAGGGCCCACATGTCATTGACCCAGGGGGTCAAACCCGTGGTCAAAACAGGTCCAACTCGCCGGCGTTTAGCCGCCGGCGAGGCCAAACGCGGCGGCGTGCTTCGGAAAACGTCTACGGTGCACGGTTCGAGCTGCGGTTGGGTGCGTTGGAGAGCTCTTGCTCTTCCGCATCGGATGGTGGTGGTCGCCGGACCTGGGGTGGCCGGAGACGACGGCAACGAGCTCGACGGCGGCGACCGGCGTCGGGCGTGTGTGGAGATGCGGTTGCAGGTGCCTAGGCGAAGCGTGCGTAGCACCGTGCGCATCTACGTGCTGTGGTGAGTGCGTTGGACGGGTGCCGGTGACCAAATGGTCACCGGAGCATCACCGGCGACGAGCACGGCGGCGGTGCGTGCGGGGGAGCTACGTGTAGTGTGTTACAGGGCAAGAGGGAGCCAACGGAGAGGGGGAGGAGGTAGCTAGGCTCACAGCGGTTGCAGCAAGCACCGAAGTGAGCTCGGGGGTGGTCGGAGCTGAGCAGCACGGCGAGGGGGATCTCCGCGGCCGGAGTTGGGGAAGAAGAGGTCGGGGGCGTCTCCAGGGCGGGCGAGCGCTCGGGGCTCGGCCTGTTCGAAGCAGTCGAGGACGGTGGAGACGAGGGACAACACGGCGTTGCTCGGGGACGACGGTGGACGCGGCTTCTACGACGGTGCGATCACGACGGCGTCGGCCATGGCGCGGGGAGAGCGGAGGAGAGGAACTGGGGGGAGGAGGAGGTGTCTGGGGGGTCGAGGGAGACGTGGACGTTCGATCCATCCCTCCAGGACGGCGAGGGGGCGAAGCAGGGCGGCGGGTAGCTGCGTGGCGCGCCGTGCGGTCGCCGTCGAGCACCTGCCTGCCTGCCTGGCCGAGCCAAGCAGCTTGCTGGAGCGGCAGCTGGGCTGGGCCGGTAGGTGGGCCGGGTGGGCGCCAGGTAAGTGTTTTCTCTCCCTTTTTTTCTATTTTCTTTTCTGTTTCATTTCTTTTGCAGCTTTGTTTAATTAATAAAAATGCCTAAATATTTTTATAACTCATGACACTTGTCATACCTACTATATATAATATGAACAGTAGGAAACATTATAGTTCATGATTATTTGAGCATTTAAAATATTTTATAGCATTTAAATGCCCAAATTCAAATACCATATGATTTAATCCAAAACCCTAGATTGTCCTAGAAAATTGTGCACCATTTTTGGCAGAGGTTTAAGACTAAGGCATAAATGATGAACATTTTGAAGGGCATTTTGGGTACATTGGAAAATATTTTAGTAAACCCTAGTTGTTAGGGGAGGGGTGCTGGGGTTTCTGTTAATCCCATTTCAAGTTTCTTAAAAAGTAAACATGATGCACACTCTAGTCAGATCCTAATGCAAGTGCTAGCTAGGGATGTGACAACTCACCCCCACTTAAAAGAATCGCGTCCCGAGATTCGGGTTCCTCTGGAAAGAGGGTGGGGTACTCAAGTCGAAGACGATCCTCCCTTTCCCAAGTAGCTTCACTCTCGGAATGATGTGACCATTGAACCTTGAGAAACTTGATATTGTGACGTCGAGTGGTGCGCTCAGTTTGATCAAGAATACGAACGGGGTATTCTCGATATGTGAGATTGTCTTGGAGATCAAGCGTTTCGTGGTCCACTCCGCGGATAGGATCCGAGAAGCAACGCCTGAGTTGAGAAACGTGGAAAACATCATGAACTCTGGAGAGGTGCGGAGGTAGTTCCAATTGGTAGGCAACTTCTCCTCGTTTGGCAAGAATGCGAAAAGGACCGATGTAACGAGGGGCCAATTTGCCTTTGATACCGAAGCGATGGGTTCCCTTAAGAGGAGTAACCCGAAGGTAAGCCTTATCGCCGACTTCAAAAGTCACAGCCTTATGATGACTATCATATTGGCTCTTTTGGCGAGACTGGGCTGTTTTCAATCTCTCACGAACGATGCGAACTTGTTCTTTTGCTTCCTGAATCATATCCGGGCCAAAGAATTGTCTTTCCCCGGTCTCTGACCAGTTAAGAGGTGTTCGACACCTTCGTCCATATAGAACTTCGAAGGGAGCTTTACCCAAGCTGGCTTGATAACTATTGTTATAAGCGAATTCGGCAAATGGAAGACACTTTTCCCATTCCATACCGAAAGAAATGACAGAGGCTCGAAGCATGTCTTCCAGAATTTGATTGACTCGTTCCACTTGACCACTTGATTGCGGATGGAAGGCAGTACTGAAAGAGAGATGAGTTCCCATAGCATTCTGGAAACTTTCCCAAAATTGTGAAGTAAAAAGACTTCCACGGTCTGAGTTAATCTCCAACGGTACACCATGAAGTGATACTATTCGAGAGATATATAAGTCTGCTAGCTGGCTAGCGGTAATACTCTCCCGAACAGGCAGGAAATGAGCTACTTTAGAGAGGCGGTCGATAACGACGAAGATAGCATTATTCCCTTTCCTGGACCTGGGAAACCCGGTAATGAAGTCCATACCGACTTTATCCCATTTTCCATTCAGGAATAGCTAGAGGTTGAAGGGTGCCAGCAGGCCGTTGATGTTCTGCTTTAACTCGACAACAAACGTCGCAGTTAGCAATGAACTGAGCGATTTCTCTCTTCATCCTAGTCCACCAGAATCTTTGACGTAGGTCTTGATACATTTTGGTACTACCGGGATGAATCGTGAGAGGAGAATCATGAGCCTCCTTAAGAATTAATTGCCGCAGATGGTGGTTCTTGGGAACCACTACACGGTTCTCAAAGAAAACAACACCTCGATCATCCATAGAGAAACTTTTAGCGAGTCCGCTAGCAATGTTCTCTTGGAGTCGTGATACACCTTTATCACGCTTCTGGGCAGCTATGATTTGATCCATAAGGGTAGGTTTCACCACCAAGGTGGAAAGGAATCCTCGAGGAACAATGTGAAGGTTAAGCTTACGAAATTCCTCGTGGAGAAGTGGTTGACTTTGTTGTAACATTAAATTGTTACAATATGACTTACGACTTAGTGCATCAGCCATGACATTGGCCTTTCCAGGAGTGTAAGTGATTCCTAAATCGTAGTCGGTGAGCAACTCAACCCAACGTCTTTGCCTGAGATTTAGATCCGGTTGGGTGAAGATATACTTCAAACTTTGGTGATCAGTGAAGATTTCACAGCGATTACCAAGGAGGTAATGTCGCCATGTTTTGAGTGCATGGACTACAGCTGCAAGCTATAGATCATGAGTAGGATAGTTATCCTCGTGTGGACGCAACTGTCGAGATGCGTATGCAATCACTTGCCGATCTTGCATGAGAATGCAACCTAGTCCTTGTCGCGAGGCGTCGCAATAGATTATAAAATCCTTGGAAAAGTCTGGTGGTACCAGTACAGGTGCAGATGTCAGGCGTCTTTTCAGTTCCTGAAAACTGGACTCGCACTGTGGGGTCCACTCAAACTTTTTATCTTTCTTAAGGAGTTCAGTTAGAGGTTTAGCAACCTTGGAGAAATTCTCGACGAAACGCCGGCAATAGCTCGCTAAGCCAAGAAAACTCCTAACTTGCTTGACCGATTCAGGGGGAGTCCAATCAAGGACGGCTTGAACTCGCTCGGGATTGACAGCAATACCCTTGCCAGAGATCACATGACCTAGATAGGTTACTTCTGGCAACCAAAATTCACATTTAGAGAATTTGGCATAAAGGCGGTGCTCTCGAAGTTTCGTCAATACCAGCCTTAAATGCTCGGCATGATCTTCCTTGTTCTTGGAGAAAATGAGTATATCATCGAGGTATACCACGACGAATTTATCCAAATACTCCATGAATATAGAATTCATTAACCGAGAAAAGGTAGCTGGGGCATTGGTTAATCCGAAGGACATGACGGTGTACGCATATTGGCCATAACGAGTAACGAAAGCCGTTTTAGGAATGTCCCCGTTCTTGATTTTGATTTGATGGTAGCCCAACCTCAAATCCATCTTAGAGAAGACTGAGGATCCAGCGAGCTGATCATACAGGTCATTGATCCTGGGAAGCGGATACTTATTCTTTATGGTGACCAGATTGACAGGTCGGTAATCTACAACCATCCGCTCCGTTCCATCCTTCTTCTTGACGAAGAGGACGGGGCAAGCCCAAGGGGAAGAACTAGGACGGATGAAACCCTTTTGCAAGGACTCATCGAGTTGTTTCTTTAGCTCAGCTAATTCTAGTGGTGCCATCTTTTAAGGTCTCCTAGAGATTGGGACAGTTCCAGGGATAAGATCTATCACGAACTCGACATCTCTGTCAGGTGGAACTCCTGGCAGTTCTTCTGGAAAAATATCCGGGAAGTCACAGACTACCGGGATATCTTCGAGTTCTTGTAGAGGGCTGGCATTAAGAGAGAAGAGCTGACGTTCAGCCATTCGAGTCAAGACATTGACTATCTTGCCGGATGGATGTGTAAGTTGAACGGTCCTAGTAAAGCAATCAATTTTGGCGTAATGGGTTGTCATCCAATCCATACCCAAAATGATATTTATGTCCGAGGACTTGAGAGCGATTAAAGATGCAAGGAAAACAAGTCTATCGACAAGGATTTCATTTCCATGGCTTACCCTAGAGGTTTGCCACTTTGAACCAGGAGTTTGAATAACCATGGAAGTAGGCATGTCACAAAAAGTCATGTTGTGCAATCGAGCATAGCTCTCAGATATGAACGAATGGGATGCTCCAGTATCGAAAAGAACAGATGCCGGATGGCAGTTTACGAGAAGCGTACCAAGGACGACGTTAGGATCCTCATAAGCTTCTTCGGCAGAAACATAGTTGACATGACCACGTGCAGTGGGGATTGGCTTGACATAGTTCACCTTGCCGGTTGGCTTGCCACGGCCAACGGGTTTTCCTGGCTGATTCTGGGGACAATCACGCATGTAGTGTCCCGGTTCTCCACACTTGAAACATGTCACAGTGGTGGTGCGTGGAGCAAAGTTGGAGGGTGGACCTCCATAGGTCTTGGCAGGTGCAAACTGTTGAGTTGGGCGAGGCGCCTCATAGGATGGCCTTGGTGTATACTTGGGTGGCAGAGCAGTGTTGGGAACCCACACACGGCGCTTGTGAGAGCCAAAGCCGGATGAGGAACCAAGGTCTCGAGTATGCTTGCGGGTGGCCTCGAAGTCGGTCTGGCCTGTCTCAGCACTGATAGCCTTGTTAACCAACTTCTGGAAGGAGGTGCACTCGTGCAGACGTAGATCTCGACGAAGTTCAGGGCTGAGTCCCTTGCGGAACCTCGCCTGTTTCTTGGCATCGATGGATACTTCTTCAGGTGCATAGCGTGCCAGATTACCAAACTCACGACTGTAGCCATCCACAGTCAAACAGCCCTGGGTGAAATTGCAGAATTCCTCCCGCTTGCGATCCATGAGACCTTCCGGAATGTGATGTTCACGGAATGCCTCACTGAACTCAGCCCAGGTAGTGACTTGGCCAGCAGGACGCATAGCTTCAAAGTTCTCCCACCAAAGACTGGCAGGGCCCTCAAGATGGTAGGCGGCGTAGATAACCTTGTCAGCTTCGGCCACACGGGCAGAGTGTAGCTTGTGGGTGATACTACGTAGCCAGTCATCAGCATCCAGAGGTTCAGTGGAGTGATGGAACTTCGGTGGACACATCTTGATAAAATCGTGGATTGACACCACGTCATTCCTCTGACGGAACCCAGTGTTTTGCTCAATGCGTTCCAGCAGACGGTTGGTCTCTCTCTTATTCCGTTCTGCTTCAAGCATAACTTCCGCCAAAGAGGGTGGCTGGGGCAGATTTCCATCTCTAGCCCCACTAGCCTCACCCTGCTCCTGAGCAGCAGGAGTGTTGCGAGTGTTGACCATCCTAGGAAAACAAAACAACGGTTTAGACAAGGATGGCAAAAATTTGACATAGAGGTGCAGAATGTAATGGATGACACAGAATGCAGAGATGTTCATCCGTACGACATGGTAATATAGGAACTGCTATATATACACCAGTGGTCATACACACCATACAAAGTTTAGTACAAGCCAAGGCTAAAGTACAACTGCGGTGAAAGACGATACATCCCATCAGAGGCATTCCAAGCTCCTATACATTATTTAACTACACCTCCGGAATTCAGTACACACTAAGTCATATTCTGTGACGCCCCCGATTTGTCCGTACACTAATCATGCACGCAAATGTGTACGGCCAAGATCAAGGACCCACTGGAAGATATCACAACACAACTCTAAAAGTAAAATAAGTCATACAAGCTTCATATTACAAGCCAGGGGCCTCGAGGGCTCGAATACAAGTGCTCGATCATAGACAAGTCAGCGGAAGCAACAAATATCTGAGTACAGACATAAAGTTAAACAAGGTGCCATAAGATGGCTAGCACAAACTGGGATACAGATCGAAAGAGGAGCAGGCCTCCTGCCTGGGATCCTCCTAACTACTCCTGGTCGTCGTCGGCAGGCTGAACGTAGTAGTAGGCACCTCCGGTGTAGTAGGAGTCGTCGTAGGTGGCGTCTGGCTCCTGGGCTCCACCATCTGGTTGCATCATCCGAGAAGAAGGTACAGAAGGGGAAAAGGGGGAGCAAAGCAACCGTGAGTACTCATCCAAAGTACTCGCAAGCAAGGATCTATACTACAATGCAATGGTAACAATGATATGGGTAATATCGGTGGACTGAACTGCAGCAAGCAGGAATAAGAGGGGGATAGCTAATCCGAACAAAGACTACGCTTCAGGCAGCCTCCATCTTGCAGCAGTAGAAGAGAATAGATGGTAAGTTCACCAAGTAACATCGAATAGCATAATCCTACTCGGCGATCCTCCCGCACATCACCCTGTGAGAGAGCAACCACCGAGTTATCTCTGGCACTGACAAGGGTGTGTTTTATTAAGTATCCGGTTCTAGTTGTCATGAGGTCGGAGTACAACTCCGGGTCGTCCTTTTACCGAGGGACACGGCTATTCGAATAGATTAACTTCCCTGCAGGGGTGCACCACATAACCCAGCACGCTTGATCCCATTTGGCCGGACACACTTTCCAGGGTCATGCCCGGCCTCGGAAGATCAACACGTCGCAGCCCTACCTAAGCACATCAGAGAGGTCAGCACGCCGGTCTAAGTCCTAGGCGCGTAGGGGTCCGGGCCCATCGCCCAACGCACACCTGCACGTTGCGTACGCGGCCGGTAAGCAGACCTAGCCTCTCCTAATACCAGAGTAGGCTTTCCAGTCCAATCCGGCGCGCGCCGCTAAGTCGCTGACGTCAAAAAGGCTTCGGCTGATACCACGACGTCGAGTACCCATAACTATTCCCACGTAGCTGGTTAGTGCGTATAGACCAAATGGCCAGACTCAGATCAAATATCCAAACTCGTTAAGCGTATTATTATGAAATAACCGCGGACAACGACCAGGGCCAGGCCACATGTCTCCTAGGTGTCTCAACCCGCCCTGTCGCTCCGCCACAAAGATCCACACAGAGGGCCGTCGGGAAAGTATGTCCTTTCAGCCCCCAATCCGTGAATCAACCGCGGGTACTCAACGAGCCGACCCGACTTTAGTCACATAAAGTATCGTGTATAAGTGTATGTAATATATACCCGTGATCACCCCCAAGTGATCACGTCCCGATAGAATAGCAGGGCAGACGGACAAGGGTGTAGGGCCACTGATGGTATACTAGCATCCTATACTAAGCATTTAGGATTGCAGGTAAAGTATCAACAATGGTAGCAACAATGACAGGCTATGCAGCAGAATAGGATTACCGAAAGCAGTAACATGCTACACTACTCTAATGCAAGCAGTAGAGAGAAGAGTAGGCGATATCTGGTGATCAA
>LR738713.1:189376164-189387479 GCA_902687465.1 Secale cereale | reverse complement strand
GGGGGGGAGGTTTTTATTTCATTTTAGTTTAGGATTTACTTTTATTTATTTTCCTGTTTTAGTTTTAATTTATTTAAAACACTTAGGCATTTTTAGAAATTGCAAAACCTACACCAAAATTAATGGTGCAATATTTAGCACCGCATGAACATTTTTGTTTTACTTTTGGAAAACTTTTATTGTTGCATTTATATTTGGATTTTTAATTCGAACGGGTTTTCGATAACAACGAGATTATCAACAGTAACACGATGACGTGTCACCATTAACGTGGGATTACTGTAGCTAGATTACCCGGGCGTTACATATTCCACAAGACGCGCAGGACTGTGGAAATACAACTACTACAATACTACTGCTACCATGGACTAGCTCAGACATTCGCGTAGTAATCCTCGTAAAGATTACCACCGTAGCCTGGAAGTGGTACAGACGGATCTTGGAACTCGCGAGAACTCGAATGCTGTGGACCATAAGGGCATGGGTGTGGCCTCGGTCCCGGTGCTGGTGGTAACCGACGCCCATGTGGAGGTGTAATTCCCCCAACGTCACGCCAATCCATGCGATCAGGCAGACGAGTCCGCACAGGATACAAATCCCGCATGTCCAGATATCCGGCGTGCACAGCCGGTGCAAGCCGTGTCAAAGTAGTCCAGTGAGCGGCTCGAGTGTTATACAGCTCCATTCGGAGGGCACGGACCTCACGGTCCCTATCCTCCAACATATGAACAGTAGTCTGAAGCAGTGGCTCTTCATGAGCAGCATCAGTATACAGACCAGTGTAGTAGCCTTCCTCTCCGGGGAGTGAAGCTGGCATGTAACAGAACTCAGTGTTCAGCAACAGGGCATGCCTAGCACGGAGAATGGTCATCATCGAATAAGCGGCATCCTGTACTGCCATCTCGATGGTAATCCCGAGTCCATAAGACCAATGGATGGGATCATTTGCTCCGGGATATGAGGGGTATATCCGGACTGTGCAGAAAAACTGACTTTGATTGAAATCCCGATACTGTTCCTCCACAGTGTATTCAGGATACCAGCGATAACCGGTCTCAGTCATCACACGGACTAGCATGGCCGTGTGACCGGGCACATTAATGCACCGAGTCAAACGAACCACTTGGTGAGGGATGCGGCTAGACATCTGAAACACGAAATAATGCAAAGGCATTAGTGTTTCTGGAAGAAATCGGGCAGCATAACAACTGTAAATGCTCAAACAAGATTTGAGACATCATACAAATGATAGCATAGCCACTCAACAATTCCATATCAAGGTTCCGGGTTCAACAATCATCATACTCAAAAGGATAGAAACTGAACTGAGGCTTAAAACCAACAATCCTAAGAGTCTACGGATTAGTAACACGTGAACCTAGTAAGGATAAGAGGCCTAATCCTAAATCCCCGTAGAAAGAATAGACTGACTCAGATCAGAAGGGCATAAGGTAAAGGAGTAAAAAGAGCCTTACGTTCCCTTCCACAATCAATTCCCCTACATATAACTAAGAATTTTTCTAGACTCAACATCGACCAGTTTGGCTTGAGAAACCTACAGGCAGTCCAGCTCTGATGCCAACGCTGTCAGGACCCTGATCCTAAGTCACACCGATCTAGCTGTAACACGTCATATCACTTTGCGGCCTCACGCACGGTAACCCACGGGTGCCACCTTACCTGGCCCGGGACCGTTTGCGCATTTTGGCACACGTATATGACAGTGTCGCTAGCATCCATATGACAGAGAACCCGGGCCGACATGGCTAGTTATAAACCAAAAGTGGCACTAAATTACAGAGACAGGCATCCATGACCCAGCAACGAACGTGTCGGTCATCAACGTATGAACCCAAGTCGTAGCAAGCTACATGGACTTAAAGGAACAACGCGTGACATTTCCCCTAAGGGACAGACACAGGAACGAAGAAGGACACATGCCGGCCAGCCTACGTGTTCCGAGCAGTAGCATGCTACCAAGGCTCATTGGAATCACTAGGAGGCATTTCCCTGTAAGATAGGCTACCAAAGAAAAACAACTAGGTGTCGGATCCCACACATACCAAGCATTTCAATCATACACGCAATATGCTCAATATGTGCAAATACAACATTGCATCACAACAGAACTCTATGACTCAAAGTACTTTATTTAAAAGGCTCCAAGAGCCATACATAACATATCCATACAGATAGGGGTCACATGACCCAACACTCAAGTCATACAGTCATACAAGCACAAGCGGAAGCTACATGTCTGAGTACAGACAACTTAGAAAATAAAACAGGCTTGGTGTAGCCTGACTATCTACAAGGCCCTTCACAAGCTCCAGATCACCGTCTGGGTGTCAAGCTACTCGTCGACGTCAACGTCTATGTAGAACCCATCAGCAGGGGCAGGGTTCTCCTCTGCAACAGTTATTAAGCAAACATGAGTACAAAGGTACTCAGCAAGTCTTACCACAGAACCTATCATACATGCAACATTATCAAAGGGGGTAGTGGAGTTTATAGCAGAATGCCAGCTTTGACCTTGGCTAACCTATACTACAAGTCTCAACAGACTGCAAGATGTTATTACGAACACGAGTCCACTACTCACCACATCAATACACTACCGAGGATCCTCTTCCGTCATCCTACGGAAGGGCCATCCACGGCACTCACGCTTATCTTGAGGCTTTTAGTAGTATCCTTCAACTTGTCTATGAACTGTAAGAGTAACCAAGTAGTTCGTACCGCGAACAACGGCTATTCGAATAGTTTGATAACCCTGCAGGGGTGTACTTCTTCACACATGTTTTCACCACTTAGCGTCTGCACACGACATGTGCTCGGCAGACTTCAAGCGAAAGCCGACGTGGGTGTAGACCACGACCTAACCAACCACTCAAGTCTCTCGTCCAGGTTTATCGCCTATTTGGGTTCCATCTGTGGGGAGATCCGGCCGGGGTGTCGCTCACGGCCCCAAACGATGTGTACAGGGTTCCCGAGTCACCAAACGGGCAACCGGTACACCGTGCCACGTACCTGTCGCATCACAGCCCACCCCGAGGGTCAGCGCTGTGCACGACCTCCAGTAAACTATAAACACCAGAAACTAGTTGCAACTCCTGGACAGAGTACAAGGGCAGTCAATAAGTCGAGCGGGGTCATATTTCAGGGCCCAATGTGTGGTAGTAACTATAACTTGAATCACACACACAGATCTCGGGTCCTATGGACGATTCCAATGAAACAACCCACCATGTACTCCTACATGGCCTTTCATCGATACCTTTACCAAGCGTATTCCACACTTCCCTCTCTTTATCGGTAAGATCATTTCACTCTGATCCATCACCCAGATGAACCAGACCAGACACAACTCTAAGCATAGCAGGCAACATAAGTAAATAGCATGGTGGATCACACATCACATGGCTCAATCAACTCCTACACATGCTAGTGGGTTTCAACTATTTACTGTGGCAATGACAGGTCATGCAAGGGAAAAGGGTTCAACTACCGCAGCAAGTAGCAGTTCACGCGCTGTTGCCTTAATGCAGTAAAAGAGAGCAGGAGCGAGAAGATTGGGTTTGTATCGGAATGATCAATGATTGCTTGCCTGACAAGGTAGTTGTCGGGTACTGCTCTTCAACTGGATACGCAGCAGTATCCTCGGGAGCAGGACCTAACACAGGGAATACCGACGATACAATCATTAACAAACAAATGCAACAATATGATGCATGCTCATGACATGGCAAGATGCATGTGTGTTGGCTAATGCAACTAAAATCAGAAGGGTTTGAACCTATTTGAATCAAGGATTCAAATTGAAGTTCAAACTATTATTTAAATAAGTGCATAATCATGTTTTTGATATATACAGCAAGTTAACTTGTTCAAACATGCATGAAACCAGTGCCATTAGAAAGATTGGATTTTTCTGATCATTTTTCATATATAAATCTTTTCCATCTGAGCTATGGTTGATTTTATATGATTTTTAGAAGTTTTGGGTATTTTCTGGAATTTCCTGAATTATTTTAAATCTAAAAATCCCAGAAAAACCTTTACTGCGTCAGCATGACATCATGCTGACGTCAGCCAGTCAACAGGGCCAGTCCAGGTCAAACCTGACCAGTGGGTCCCTCATGTCAGTGTCACAGCTAATTAACTGAGTTAATTAGAGTTAAACTAAAACTAATTAGCTGTCAATGGGGCCAGGGCCCACGTGTCAGTGACTAAACTAATTAAAATTAAATTAACACCTAAACTAAGTTTGACTTGCGGGCAGGGCCCACATGTCATTGACCCAGGGGGTCAAACCCGTGGTCAAAACAGGTCCAACTCGCCGGCGTTTAGCCGCCGGCGAGGCCAAACGCGGCGGCGTGCTTCGGAAAACGTCTACGGTGCACGGTTCGAGCTGCGGTTGGGTGCGTTGGAGAGCTCTTGCTCTTCCGCATCGGATGGTGGTGGTCGCCGGACCTGGGGTGGCCGGAGACGACGGCAACAAGCTCGACGGCGGCGACCGGCGTCGGGCGTGTGTGGAGATGCGGCTGCAGGTGCCTAGGCTAAGCGTGCGTAGCACCGTTCGCATCTACGTGCTGTGGTGAGTGCGTTGGACGGGTGCCGGTGACTAAATGGTCACCGGAGCATCACCAGCGACGAGCACGGCGGCGGTGCGTGCGGGCGAGCTACGTGCAGTGTGTTATAGGGCAAGAGGAAGCCAACGGAGAGGGGGAGGAGGTAGCTAGGCTCACAGCGGTTGCAGCAAGCATCGAAGCGAGCTCGGGGGTGGTCGGAGCTGAGCAGCACGGCGAGGGGGATCTCCGCGGCCGGAGTTGGGGAAGAAGAGGTCGGGGGCGTCTCCAGGGCGGGCGAGCGCTCGGGGCTCGGCCTGTTCGAAGCAGTCGAGGACGGCGGAGACGAGGGACAACACGGCGGAGCTCAGGGACGACGGTGGACGCGGCTTCTACGACGGGGCGATCACGGCGGCGTCGGCCATGGCGCGGGAAGAGCGGAGGAGAGGAACTGGGGGGAGGCGGAGGTGTCTGGGGGGTCGAGGGAGACGTGGACGTTCGATCCATCCCTCCAGGACGGCGAGGGGGCGAAGCAGGGCGGCGGGCAGCTGCGTGGCGCGCCGTGCGGTCGCCGTCGAGCACCTGCCTGCCTGCCTGGCCGAGCCAAGCAGCTCGCTGGAGTGGCAGCTGGCTGGGCCGGCAGGTGGGCCGGGTGGGCGCCAGGTAAGTGTTTTCTCTCCCTTTTTTCTATTTTCTTTTCTGTTTCATTTCTTTTGCAGCTTTGTTTAATTAATAAAAATGCCTAAACATTTTTATAACTCATGACACTTGTCATACCTACTATATATAATATGAACAGTAGGAAACGTTATAGTTCATGATTATTTGAGCATTTAAAATATTTTATAGCATTTAAATGCCCAAATTCAAATACCATATGATTTAATCCAAAACCCTAGATTGTCCTAGAAAATTGTGCACCATTTTTGGCAGAGGTTTAAGACCAAGGCAGAAATGATGAACATTTTGAAGGGCATTTTGGGTACATTGGAAAATATTTTAGTAAACCCTAGTTGTTAGGGGAGGGGTGCTGGGGTTTCTGTTAATCCCATTTCAAGTTTCTTAAAAAGTAAACATGATGCACACTCTAGTCAGATCCTAATGCAAGTGCTAGCTAGGGATGTGACATTTGTAAAGATAAATTCGATTTATTTCTCACATGAAAGACAATACAAAATTGTAGCCTAAAGAATTGAAAATCACATTTGCAGAATTGAACCAAATAGTTAACTGAAGACGACAACTAATTAACCAAACAGTTAATAATTGAGCACCACACTGCACGACATATAGAACTTATACACTAGAGCAACAGATTGCATGGTAAAATTAGATAGCACAATTCACTAGAATTTGTTAAGGAAAGGCAGGAGCAGCACACGCAATGGGTAAACCGAGCATGCTTAACCGGCGTACCTAGCAAATGGCAAGGTGCTCCTCCAAGATCTGGGAGTCGGCACGAATGGCAGACATCGCGACCTCATCCGCGCGTGCGGCCGCGATTTGCTTCTCCGCTGCCAAATGCTCCTTGACATCTTAGCTATACTGCGTGCACCATGGCTTAGGGCGGAACTTATTTGGTGGAGGGGTCGGTGATCTGGGTGGAAGGTGTCGCGCCGACGATTGGGGCATGTGGGACGTGGAAGGAGGAGGAGGATGGGGGTCGGGTGCGGATTACCTGCCTGGATAGACGAGGCCGAGCAGCGTGAAGGAGGGTCACCGGCGAGGAGGCGTCTCTGCAAGCAAAGAGTGAAGGTCTCAACTTGGAAAGGAAGGCGGAAACAGGGGAAATATGACCTTTGGTAACGGGGAGGGGGTGGGAAGTTAGATATTTCCGCGGAAGCCGAAAATTTGGAATCGCTTCAGCGAAAAAATTGACGCGCAAAGTGTCATCAGACACAGTCCCTTATTCAGAACTGTGTTCGATATGTGAACATCATGAACGATTCAGATAGGTTAACCCGTGTGTGATGAGTTTGAACGTTAAAATTTTGGTCCACGACCCCTTTCACCGGTGACGATTGAATAGTGAAATGATATTTGAGGAGCCGGCTAGTGTGCTTGACACTCCGACGGTGATCCAAGATATTTTGTGTTGCATCTCACACGATTGGTGATAATAAACTGTGTGCGATCTACTTGATTTTTCGTCTTGATTTGAATTACATAATGAGGTTACAGTTGCAAAGGATGGTGTTTGAATTGCTAGAACTTTTATCTGCAGTGAACATGCAACTATTGGTGCATCGTCAAAAAATTAGAATTATTCAGCGTTCGCTTGGACGTTTTTATACATTAACTTGGTTTCGTAGGCATTTCAGGTGCATAATTCAAATTTGAACTACATGCACATGTTCTAGTGCATATAAACGGGTTGAAAAATCAAAGTTGTGTCCTTGGTTACATGCTTAGGTCCCATGCAAGAAATGGGAATGAATGTCAAACTCCCTGCCACCGTCACTCGGCCGCAAACATTGAGATACCTGGTTTTTAAATTCTAGTAAATCCAAAACTGGCCTGAAATTCATGGAACTTGGCACACTATCATGGAGCGGCATCAACATGCCATGGTAATTTTTTTGTCCCAAAAGGTTTGGGTATAAGCTTCTCACAAACCAGAGCTTTTCACAACAACAGTGATGGTTTCGGTAGGGAACGTGCCACCTTTGGGGACGAAACGATATCCATTGCCTCTTATTGCTTTCAAAAAAATTCTAGTGTCAAAATAGAACCACATGAGTGTTGTGTCTAATTTTGGAATTATTCGGCGTTCGTTTGGACATTTTTATGCATTAACTGGCTTTTCTAGGCATTTTATGTGCATAATTCAAATTTGAACTACATGCACGTGCTCTAGTGCATATAAATGGGTTGAAAAACCAAATTTGTGTTCTTAGGTGCTTGCTTAGGTCCCATGCAAGAAATGAGAATGGATTTCAAACACCAGGGCACTGTTGATTTCCGGCAAAATTTTGAGATACTTTTTATTTAAATTCTAGTAAATGCAAAACTCATCTCCAATGCAGGATTTGTGCAGATCTTGATCGCAAACGTTTTAGTTAGAACACCCGTATGCAAACCAACAGCTTCCCTATGAAGCCAAGAGAAAATGTGTCGAGTAGGATTTCTGCAGCTCTTGATCGCAAACATTTTAGGTAGAACACCCGTGTGCAAAGTGAGAGCTAAGGTCTCCCCCCTTAAGTCGAGGGAAAATTCGCAGGACAGGATTTGTGCATCCCTTCAACACAAACGGTTGTTTTAGATGACCCGTGTGCAACCACGTAAAAACAATTTGTCAATCCTTGTAACACTGCGATTTATCAAAATATGCAGCTAAAAATCACTAGCACTATCTAAATTTTGCAACTAAAATTCAGTAATTAAGCATAGATTGCATTCATAGATTAAGCAGTCATTCTTAATTTGTACAAACAGTTCAACTCGACAGCTGAACCGACCAAACTATTTCCCTATTGTTGCCAACCATGTACTGAAAAAGCTAGTTCAACTATATATACTAGCTAATTTTAAGTACGTTGTATAGTTCCACCACATCTATAGTCAGATGAACTGAACAAAATAGCCCCTAAATATTACTACTACTATGGAGGGGCTTTGTGCTACTTTCGACATCCTCTTATCTGCCGAGCGCGCTTAGTAAGAGGCAGAGGAGGAGGAGTAGCCTACCGACGAGCTGGACAACTGCAATATGGTGCCTGCCGCTTCTGCACGTTTAGCGACGCTTGCCAGCTCGAACACCCACTACCTCTCCAAACGACCCCTCTCGAAGCGGCCGGACTGCTCGTAGATCTCCTGATTCCTTGCCGCTGCGTCAGCATGTGTTGCGGCCATGGCTGCGGTAAGGCTCTTTGCATGCTCGACGAGGCGCCCCTCCTCCTCCCGTAGGAACTCAATGTAGCACGCAAGGTCGCTGACGCATGTGCGGGCCTCCACCTCCGCCTCCCTCCTTCGGGCGGCGGTGGCGTAGCGGGTGAAGATCCCGACGATCGATGGTGGGCTGGTGGCCACGGCGGCTGACAATGGGGTGGTGGCCACGACGGCCACCTTCCTTCGGGCCACGGTGGCGGAGCCGGTGATGGCCGATAGTGGGGTGGCGGCCACGACAGTCACCTCCCGGCTTCACGCCACGATGGTGGAGTGGTTGATGGCCGACAGTGGGGTGGCGGCCACGACAGCCACCTCCGGCCTTCGGGCCGCTGCGGCGGAGCGGGCGACTGCCCTGGCTTTCGATGGTGGTGTGGCGGAAACGGCGGCCGACAACAGCTGCCGATGGGCAGCGGCGGCGGAGCGTGTGGTGGGTGTTCCGCGCACACCCAATAGGGACGCCACACGCACTACACTACGCCGGGGACTGTGCCGCCGCCGCGGCATAGCCTCCTAGCTGGAGCTGTCCTCTAATGACGGCGAAGTGGCTGCGTGACGACGACGGACCGCTGCCATTGGCGATTGTGGGAGAAGCGGACGAGATAAGCTACAGGGAGGGAGGGGAAAATGCGACGTAGGACTCGCCAGCCATGAGGGTTTATATAGTAGGCCGGTAAGCATGGGGATTTTGGGGGATTTCACCGAATCGGGCGGGAAGCTTGCGCGGGAACCTGCGAGGTTGCGCGGGAACGGGCTCACCGATGATTCATTGGCGCCATCATTTGGCCAAAAGAACGCCCCCGCGCTGCGCAAGCTTGCATTGTAAGCCGTCTGCGGCAACCGGATGACAAGACGTGCGAGAGGAGGACGAAAGGACACGTACACAAGCGGTTAATACAAAAAAACGTTTGCGGTTTAATTACCTACTATACCCTGTCCTGATTTATAACTAGGATTTAACTAATAAAATACTAATGCACATCGCTCGCACAGTTCGTCTTATTTGCCACGTATCACTGTACCGGCCTCTGCTCGCGTCCCTCGGCAAGCTCTGCTCACCGTTAGGCGCCGCATCACGCTATGCTCGTTGTTAGGCGCAACGACGCGCTCTGCTCGCGTCTGTCGGCGAGCTCGGCTTGTGGAAAGATTTTCCTTGCGTGTTCAACTGCTATATGCACATATATATATGGTTGCTCGCCGTTGAGGCTACCGTGGAGCCTCTGCTCGCTTTCCTCCGTGCGTGCTCTGCCAGCGGTTGGGCATGCGCATGATCACGTCGGGGGCCCCATATGCATGCGGTTGCGCCGCGCACGTGATGCAGTTACGTGTAGCACGATGGAGTGACGTGCTGCAATTTACAATTACCATCAGGCCCTGCTGATATTCCTAGACATCCGGCTTCCCCTTTAATTCCCGCGACCATTATAACCTTAGTCCCTTCAACCTTTCGATCACGCCCCACAACACAACAAGCACACCCACGACGACACATAGAGAGGGGATGTCTAGCGGCGCTCCAATGGAGTTCGGCGAGCATAAAGTGGAGACCCACGAGAGGGAGGCGGATCTCTCGGTGGTGTACACCATCGACCTGGCCATGGTGGACGACTACATCAACAACGTTGAGCAGTTGCTTGCTTGAGGCATGTGTTTACCATGATTTTTTGCAAAGGAGATCAGAAAATTCACAAGCGAGCAGTGAATGCGGTTGAGCCGACGGTTCCTCGATACTTGTGGTGGTCTGAGCAGCCTATCGTATGGAGTCGTGAGGATCACCCACCCCGGGTTGAAAATCTGAGTCAATTGGCTTTGGTAGTTGATCCTCAAGTGGGAGGATACAAGTTTACGAAGGTGTTTATGGATGGAGGCAGTAGAATCAATATCCTTTACTATGATACTTTTCGCCATATGACTGACAAAGGTCTGCAGTCGTCAACTACTGTTTTTGATGGAGTGGTGCCTGGTAAGTCGGCGTATCCGGTGGGTAAGATAACTTTGGAAGTGGCTTTTGGCGACGACCGTGATTACAGGGCTGAAAAATTAACCTTTGAGGTAGTCAAGATCAAGAATCCTTATCATGCCTTGTTTGGACGGCCGGCTTATGCCATGTTTATGGCTCAGCCTTGTTATGTTTACTTGAACCTTAAAATGCTGGGTCATAAGGGCACCATCACGGTGCATGGTGATAAGAAGATATGTTGGGGAACATAGTATTTCAAAAAAATCCTACGATCACGCAAGATCTATCTACTAGATGCATAGCAATGAGAGGGGAGAATGTGTCTACGTACCCTCGTAGACCGAAAGCTGAAGTGTCTAGTGACGCGGTTGATGTAGTCGAACGTCTTCGCGATCCAACCGATCAAGCACCGAATGTACGACACCTCCGCGTTCAGCACACGTTCAGCTTGATGATGTCCCACGAGCTCTTGATCCAGTTGAGCTTCACGGGAGAGTTTTGTCAGCAAGACGGCGTGGTGACAGAGATGATGAAGCTACCAGCGTAGGGCTTCGCCTAAGCATTGCAACGGTATGACCGAGGTGTGTTTCTGTGGAGGGGGGCACCGCACATGGCTAGAACAATGTTTCTTCTGTGTCTTTGGGTGCCCCTGCTCCCGTATATAAAGGAGCAAGGGGGAGGTGCAGATGCCCAAGGGGGCGCGCCAGGGAGTAGGATTCCTACTCCTAGTAGGAACAGGAACCCCTTTTTCCTATTCCTACTAAGAGTAGGAAAGGAAAGGAGAGGGGGCGCCTCCCCCCTTTTCCTAGTCCAACTAGGAACCCTAGGGGGGTGCGGCCAGCCCTTTGGGATGCCCTTCTCTTTCCCTCAATGGCCCACTATGGCCCATACTCCCTCGGGGG
>LR738713.1:189365069-189375981 GCA_902687465.1 Secale cereale | reverse complement strand
TTCGGTAACCCTCTCCGGCACTCCGGTTTTACCCGATAACACCCGGAACACTTCCGGTGTCCGAATATAGTCGTCCAATATATTAATATTTATGTCTCGGACATTCCGGGACTCTTCGTCATGTCCGTGATCTCATTCGGGACTCCTAACTAACTTCGGTACATCAAAATCTCATAAACTCATAATACCGATCATCATCAAACGTTAAGCGTGCGGACACTACGGGTTCAAGAACTATGTAGACATGACCGAGACTCATCTCCCACCAATAACCAATAGCGGAACCTGGATGCTCATATTGGCTCCTACATATTCTATGAAGATCTTTATCGGTCAAACCGCATAACAACATACGTCATTCCCTTTGTCATCGGTATGTTACTTGCCCGAGATTCGATCGTCAGTATCTCAATACCTAGTTCAATCTCATTACCGGCAAGTCTCTTTACTCGTTCCGTAATACAACATCTCGTGACTAACTCATTAGTCATTTGCTTGCGAGGCTTATTATGATGTGTATTACCGAGAGGGCCCAGAGATACCTCTCCGACAATCGGAGTGACAAATCCTATTCTTGATCTATGCCAACACCACGAACACCTTCGGAGACACCTGTAGAGCATCTTTATAATCACCTAGCTATGTTGTGACATTTGATAGAACACAAAGTGTTCCTTCGGTATTCGGGAGTTGCATAATCTCATAGTCATAGGATCATGTATAAGTCACGAAGAAAGCAATAGCAGTAAAACTAAACGATCACAGTGCTAAGCTTACGGATGGGTCTTATTATCACATCATTCTCCTAATGATGTGATCCCATTGATCAAATGACAACTCATGTCTATGGCTAGGAAACATAACCATCATTGATCAATGAGCTTGTCTAGTAGAGGCATACCAGGGACATTTTGTTTTGTCTATGTATTCACACATGTACTAAGTTTCGGGTTAATACAATTCTAACATGAATAAAAGACATTTATCATAATATAAGGAAATACAAATAACGTCTTTATTATTGCCTCTAGGGCATATTTCCTTCAGTCTCCCACTTGAACTAGAGTCAATAATCTAGATTACATAGTAATGATTCTAACACCCATGGAGTCTTGGTGCTGATCATGTTTTGCCCATGGAAGAGGCTTAGTCAACGGGTCTGCGACATTCAGATCCGTATGTATCTGGCAAATTTCTATGTCTCCCTCCTTGACTTGATCGCGGATGGAATTGAAGCGCCTTTTGATGTGCTTTGTTCTCTTGTGAAACCTGGACTCCTTTGCCAAGGCTACTGCTCCTGTGTTGTCACAAAAGATTTTCATTGGACCCGATGCACTAGGTATTACACCTAGATCGGATATGAACTGCTTCATCCAGACTCCTTCATTTGCTGCTTCCGAATTAGCTATGTATTCCGCTTCACATGTAGATCCCGCCACGACGCTCTGCTTGGAACTGCATCAACTGACAGCTCCGCCGTTCAATAAAAATACATATCCGGTTTGTGACTTAGAGTCATCCGGATCAGTGTCATAGCTTGAATCAACGTAACCATTTACGACGAGCTCTTTGTCACCTCCATAAACGAGGAACATATCCTTTGTCCTTTTCAGGTACTTCAGGATGTTCTTGACCGCTGTCCGGTGATCCACTCCTGGATTACTTTGGTACCTCCCTGCTAAACTTATAGCAAGGCACACATCAGGTCTGGTACACAACATTGCATACATGATAGATCCTATGGCTAAAGCATAGGGAATGACTTTCATTTTCTCTCTATCTTCTGCAGTGGTCGGGCATTGAGTCTTACTCAACTTCACACCTTGTAACACAGGCAAGAACCCTTTCTTTGACTGATCCATTTTGAACTTCTTCAAAACTTTATCAAGGTATGTGCTTTGTGAAAGTCCAATTAAGCGTCTTGATCTATCTCCATAGATCTTGATGCCAAATATATAAGCAGCTTCACCGAGGTCTTTCATTGGAAAATTCTTATTCAAGTATTATTGTATACCATCCAGAAATTCTATATCACTTTCAATCAACAATATGTCATCCACATATAATATCAAAAATTCTATATATCTCCCACTCACGTTCTTGTAAATACAGGCTTCTCCAAAAGTCTGTATAAAACCATATGCTTTGATCACCTCATCAAAGCGTATATTCCAACTCTGAGATGCTTGCACTAGTCCATAGATGGATCGCTGGAGCTTGCACACTTTGTTAGCACCTTTAGGATTGACAAAACCTTCTGGTTGCATCATATACAACTCCTCTTTGAGATATCCATTCAGGAATGCAGTTTTGACATCCATTTGCCAGATTTCATAATCATAAAATGTGGCAATTGCTAACATGATTCGGACAGACTTAAGCATCGCTACGGGTGAGAAAGTTTCATCGTAGTCAACTCCTTGAACTTGTCGAAAACCTTTTGCAACAGGTCGAGCTTTGTAAACAGTAACGTTACCGTCAGCGTCGGTCTTCCTCTTGAAGACCATTTATTTTCGATGGCTTGCCGATCATCGGGCAAGTCAATCAAAGTCCACACTTTGTTCTCATACATGGATCCCATCTCAGATTTCATGTCCTCAAGCCATTTTGCGGAATCTGGGCTCATCATCGCTTCCTCATAGTTCGTAGGTTCATCATGGTCTAGTAACATGACTTCCAGAACCGGGTTGCCGTACCACTCTGGCGCGGAACGTACTCTGGTTGATCTACGAAGTTCAGCAGTAACTTGATCCGAAGTTTCATGATCATCATCATTAGCTTCCTCACTAATTGGTGTAGGAATCACTGGAACTAGTTTTTGTGATGTACTACTTTCCAATTCGGGAGAAGGTACAATTACCTCATCAAGTTCCACTTTCCTCCCACTCACTTCTTTCGAGAGAAAGTCCTTCTCTATAAAGGATCCATTCTTAGCAACAAATATCTTGTCTTCGGATCTGTGATAGAAGGTGTACCCAACAGTCTCCTATGGGTATCCTATGAAGACACATTTCTTAGACTTGGGTTCGAGCTTATTAGGTTGAAGCTTTTCACATAAGCATCGCAACCCCAAACTTTAAGAAACGACAACTTTGGTTTCTTGCCAAACCACAATTCATAAGGCGTCATCTCAACGGATTTAGATGGTGCCCTATTTAACGTGAATGCAGCTGTCTCTAAAGCAGAACCCCAAAACGATAGTGGTAAATCGGTAAGAGACATCATAGACCGCACCATATCTAATAAAGTACGGTTACGACGTTCGGACACACCATTACGCTGTGGTGTTCCCGGTGGCGTGAGTTGTGAAACTATTCCACATTGTTTCAAATGAAGACAAAACTCGTAACTCAAATATTTTCCTCCACGATCAGATCATAGAAACTTTATTTTCTTGTTACTATGATTCTCTACTTCACTCTGAAATTCTTTTAACTTTTCAAATGTTTCAGACTTGTGTTTCATTAAGTAGATATACCCATATCTACTCAAATCATCAGCGAAGGTCAAAAAATAACGATACCCGCCACGAGCCTCAACACTCATCGGTCCACATACATCAGTATGTATGATTTCCAACAAATCTGTTGCTCGCTCCATTGTTCCAAAGAATGGAGTTTTGGTCATCTTGCCCATGAGGCATTGTTCGCATGCACCAAGTGATTCATAATCAAGTGATTCCAAAAGTCCATCACTATGGAGTTTCTTCATGCACTTTACACCAATAGGACCTAAACGGCAGTGCCACAAATAAGTTGCACTATCATTATTAACCTTGCATCTTTTGGCTTCAATATTATGAATATGTGTATCACTACGATCGAGATCCAACAAGAATAGACCACTCTTCAAGGGTGCATGACCATAAAATATATTATTCATATAAATAGAACAACCATATTCTCAGATTTAAATGAATAACCGTCTCACAATAAATAAGATCCATATATAATGTTCATGCTTAACGCTGGCACCAAATAACAATTATTCGGGTCTAAAACTAATCCCGAAGGTAGATGTAGAGGTAGCGTGCCGACGGCGATCACATCGACTTTGGAACCATTTCCCACGCGCAGCGTCACCTCATCGTTAGCCAATCTTCGTTTAATCCGTAGCCCCTGTTTTGAGTTACAAATATTAGCAACCGAACCGGTATCAAATACCCAGGTGCTACTACGAGCATTAGTAAGGTACACATCAATAACATGTATATCACATATACCTTTGTTCACCTTGCCATCCTTCTTATCCGCCAAATACTTGAGGCAATTCCGCTTCGAGTGTCCAGTCCATTTGCAGTAGAAGCACTCAGTTTCATGCTTGGCTCCAGACTTGGGTTTCTTCGTGGGAGTAGCAACTATCTTGCTATTCTTCTTGAAGTTCCCCTCCTTTCCCTTGCCCTTTTTCTTGAAACTAGTGGTCTTGTTAGCCATCAACACTTGATGCTCCTTTTTGATTTCTATCTCCGCAGCTTTGAGCATAGCGAAGAGCTCGGGAATTGTCTTCTGCATCCCTTGCATGTTATAGTTCATCACGAAGCCCTTATAGCTTGGTGGTAGTGATTGAAGAACTCTATCAATAACACTATCTTCGTCAACTTTGCATCCAAGTTGAGTCATATGATTTTAGTACCCAGACATTCTGAGCAAGTGTTCACTGATAGAAATGTTCTCCTCCATCTTGGAGCTATAGAACTTATTGGAAATCTCATATTTCTCAATCCGGGCATTTGCTTGAAATATTAACTTCAACTCCTGGAACATCTCATATGCTCCATGACATTATGAAGTCCCGGTTCTAAGCCATAAATTATGGCACACTGAACTATCGTGTAGTCATCAGATCGTGTCTGCCAGACGTTCAAAGCGTCTACATTAGCAGGAGGGGGCTTGTCACCTAGTGGTGCTTCAAAGACATAATTCTTCTGTGCAGCAATGAGGATAATCCTCAAGTTATGGACCCAGTCCGTGTAATTGCTACCATCATCTTTCAACTTAGCTTTCTCTAGGAACGCATTAAAATTCATGGGAACGGTAGCACAGGCCATTGATCTACAACAACATAGATATGCAAAAACTATCAGGACTAAGTTCATGATAAATTAAAGTTCAATTAAACATATTACTTAAGAACTCCCACTCAGATAGACATCCCTCTAGTCATCTAAATGATCACGTGATCCAAATCAACTAAACCATGTCCGATCATCACGTGAGATGGAGTAGTTTTCAATGGTGAACATCTTATGCTGATCATATCTACTATATGATTCACGCTCGACCTTTCGGTCTCCAGTGTTCCGAGACTATGTCTGTACATGCTATGCTCGTCAAGTTTAACCCAAGTATTCTGCATGTGCAAAACTGGCTTGCACCCATTGTACGTGAACGTAGAGCTTATCACACCCGATCATCACGTGGTGTCTCGGCACGATGAACTTTCGCAAGGGTGCATACTCAGGGAGAACACTTGTACCTTGAAATTTTGTAAGGGATCATCTTATAATGCTACCGCCGTACTAAGCAAAATAAGAAGCATAATAAGAGAAACATCACATGCAATCAAAATATGTGACATGATATGGCCATCATCATCTTATGCTTTTGATCTCCATCTCCAAGGCACCGTCATGATCACCATCGTCACCGGCGTGACACCTTGATCTCCATCGTAGCATCGTTGTCGTCTCGCTAACTATTGCTTCCACAACTATCGCTACCGCTTAGTGATAAAGTACATCAACTACATGGCGATTGTATTTTATACAATAAAGCGACAACCATATGGCTCCTGCCAGTTGTCGATAACTTTACAAAACATGATCATCTCATACAATAACGTATAACTCATCATGTCTTGACCATATCACATCACAACATGCCCTGCAAAAACAAGTTAGACGTCCTCTACTTTGTTGTTGCAAGTTTTACGTGGCTGCTACAAGCTTAGCAAGAGCCGTTCTTACCTACGCATACAAAAACCACAACGATTTTTCGTCAAGTATGTGATGTTTTAGCCTTCACAAGGACCGGGCGTAGTCACACTCGATTCAGCCAAAGTGAGAGAGACAGACACCCGCCAGTCACCTTTAAGCAACGAGTGCTCATAACGGTGAAACCAGTCTCGCGTAAGCGTACGCGTAATGTTGGTCCGGGCCGCTTCATCTCACAATACCGCCGAATCAAAGTATGACATGCTGGTAAGCAGTATGACTATTATCGCCCACAACTCATTGTGTTCTACTCGTGCATATCATCTACGCATAGACATGGCTCATGATGCCACTGTTGGGGAACGTAGTATTTCAAAATTTTCCTACGATCACGCATGATCTATCTACTAGATGCATAGCAACGAGAGGGGAGAGTGTTTCTACGTACCCTCGTAGACCAAAAGCGGAAGCATCTAGTGACGCGGTTGATGTAGTCGAACGTCTTCGTGATCCAACCGATGAAGCACTGAACGTACGGCACCTTCGCGTTTAGCACATGTTCAGCTTGATGACGTCCCACGAGCTCTTGATCCAGTTGAGCTTCACGAGAGAGTTTCCTCAGCACGACAGCGTGGTGACGGAGATGATGAAGATACCGGCGCGGGGCTTCGCCTAAGCACTGCAACGGTATGACCGAGGTGTGTTTCTGTGGAGGGGGGCACCGCACACAGCTAGAACAATGTTTCTTCTGTGTCTTTGGGTGCCCCTGCCCCCGTATATAAAGGAGAAAGGGGGGAGGTGCGGCTGGCCAAGGGGGCGCGCCAGGGAGTAGGATTCCTACTCCTAGTAGGAATATGAACCCCCTTTTCCTATTCTTACTAGGAGTAGGAAAGGAAAGGAGAGGGGGCGCCTCCCCCCCTTTTGCTATTCCAACTAGAACCCTAGGGGGGTGTGGACAGCCCTATGGGCTGCCCCTCTCTTTCCCTCAATGGCCCACTATGGCCCATACTCCCTCGGGGGGGGGGGGGGGTTGGTAACCCTCTCTGGCACTCCGATTTTGCCCGATAACACTCGGAACACTTCCGGTGTCCGAATATAGTCGTCCAATATATTAATATTTAAGTCTCGGACATTCCGAGACTCCATGTAATGTCCGTGATCTCATCCGGGACTCCGAACTACCTTCGGTACATCAAAAAGTCATAAACTCATAATACTGATCGTCATCAAACGTTAAGCGTGCGGATCGTACGGGTTCGAGAACTATGTAGACATGACCGAGACTCATCTCCGGCCAATAACCAATAGCGGAACCTGGATGCTCATATCGGCTCCTACATATTCTACGAAGATTTTTATCGGTCAAAACGCATAACAACATACGTTGTTCCCTTTGTCATCGGTATGTTACTTGCCCGAGATTCGATCGTCGGTATCTCAATACCTAGTTCAATATCGTTACCGGCAGGTCTCTTGACTCATTCCGTAATACATCATCTCGTGACTAACTCATTAGTCATTTGTTTGCAAGGCTTATTATGATGTGTATTACCGAGAGGGCCCAGAGATACCTCTCCGACAATCGGAGTGACAAATCCTATTCTTGATCTATGCCAACACCATGAACACCTTCGGAGACACCAGTAGAGCATCTTTATAATCACCTAGTTATGTTGTGACGTTTGATAGCACACAAGGTGTTCCTCCGGTATACGGGAGTTGCATAATCTCATAGTCATAGGGACATGTATAAGTCATGAAGAAACAATAGCAGTAAAACTAAACGATCACCGTGCTAATCTAACGGATGGGTATTGTCCATCACATCATTCTCCTAATGATGTGATCCCGTTGATCAAATGACAACACATGTCTATGACTAGGAAACATAACCATCTTTGATCAATGAGCTAGTCTAGTAGAGGCATACTAGGGACATTATGTTTTGTCTATGTATTCACACATGTACTAAGTTTCCGGTTAATACAATTCTAGCATGAATAAAAGACATTTATCATGATATAAGGAAATACAAATAACATCTTTATTATTGCCTCTAGGGCATATTTACTTCAAGATAGCCCGGGATTGTGAAGAGGTGGATGCTGCTTATGCTGAATCTGTTTGTGCAACAGAAGAATTGAAATTCTATAAGGATAATGTTGACCCGGCGGACATGACCCATTTGAAGAAGCCAACCACATAGCATGACCCTTTATTGAAGTTTAAGTTGGCGGATGACACCAAGCAGGTTGATTTTGTCCCTTGTGATTCATCTCGACAGTTTACGATCAGTGCTAACCTGGATCCAAAATAGGAAAGCACGCTCATCGAGTTCATCCGTGAGAACCGGGACATCTTTTCATGAAAGCCTTCAAACATGCCAGGTGTACCGAGGGAACTCGCTGAGCACACTCTCAATATTGATCCAAAGTTTAAGCCGGTCAGGCAATTCCTTTGTCGTTTTAATGAAGAAAGGCGCAAGGCTATTGGGGAAGAAGTGGCCCGGCTCTTGGTGGCTGGTTTCATTGTTGAAGTTTTTCATCCTGAATGGTTGGCTAACCCGGTGATGGTGCTTATGAAAAATGGTACTTGGCACATGTGTCTGGATTATACAAACCTTAATAAGGCTTGCCCGGCCGATCCTTTCGCTCTCCCTCGTATTAATCAGATTATTGATGCTACAACGGGTTGTGTGCGTTTGAGCTTTTTGTATGCTTACTCTGGGTATCATCAGATCAAGATGGCAGTTAAGGACCAGGAGAAGACAGCTTTCATCACTCCCTTTGGAGCCTTCATGATCACATTGGGCAAAATGTTCATGCTTATGTGGACGATATTGTTGTGAAATCCAGGAAGAAGGAAACCCTGATAGATGATTTGAAGGAAACCTTTGACAATCTCCAGATCAACAAGATGATGCTTAACCTGGCGAAGTATGTCTTTGGAGTACCAGCAGGAAATATCTTGGGCTTTCTGGTTTCTGAACATGGCATTGAAGCTAACCCAGAGAAAATCAAGGCTATCACTATTGGGGAATGTAGTATTTCAAAGAAATTCCTACGATCATGCAAGATCTATCTAGGAGAAGCATGGCAACGAGCGGGGAGAGTGTGTCTACGTACCCTCATAGACCGAAAGCGGAAGCGTCTAGTGATGTGGTTGATGTAATCGAACGTCTTCGCGATCCAACCGATCCAAGCATCGAACGTACAGAACCTCCGTGTTCAGCACGTTCAGCTCGATGACGTCCCACGAACTCTTGATCCAGTTGAGCGTCGCACGAGAGTTTCGTCAGTGATGACCCACAAGTGTAGGGGATCTATTGTAGTCTTTTCGATAAGTAAGAGTGTCGAACCCAACGAGGAGCAGAAGGAAATGATAGGCAGTTTTCAGTAAGGTATTCTTTGCAAGCACTGAAATTATCGGTAACAAATAGTTTTGTGATAAGGTAATTGGTAGCAACTAACAAATAGTAAAAGTAAATAAGGTGCAGCAAGATGGCCCAATCCTTTCTGTAGCAAAGGACAAGCCTGGACAAACTCTTATATGAAGGAAAACGCTCCCGAGGACACATGGGAATTATCATCAAGCTAGTTTTTCATCACGATCATATGATTCGCGTTCGATACTTTGATAATTTGGTATGTGGGTGGACCGGTGCTTGGGTGCTGCCCTTACTTGGACAAGCATCCCACTTATGATTAACCTCTATTGCAAGCATCCACAACTACAAAAGAAGTATTAAGGTAAACCTAACCATAGCATGAAACATATGGATCCAAATCAGCACCTTACGAAGCAATGCATAAACTAGGGTTTCAGCTTTTGTCACTCTAGCAACCCATCATCTACTTATTACTTCCCAATGCGTTCCTCTAGGCCCAAACAATGGTGAAGTTTCATGTAGTCGACGTTCACATGACACCACTAGAGGAGAGACAACATACATGTCATCAAAATATCGAACGAATACTAAATTCACATGACTACTTATAGCAAGACTTCTCCCGTGTCCTCAGGAACAAAAGTAGAACAAAAGTAACTACTCACAAGACATAATATTGTTCATGATCAGAGGGGTATTAATATGCATAATGCACCTGAACATATGATCTTCCACCAAGTAAACCAACTAGCATCAACTACAAGGAGTAATCAACACTACTAGCAACCTAGAGGTACCAATCTGAGGTTTTGGTACAAAGATTGGATACAAGAGATGAACTAGGGTTTGAGAGGAGATGGTGCTGGTGAAGATGTTGATGAAGATAACCCTCCCCAAGATGGGAGAGTTGTTGGTGATGACGGCGGTGATGATTTCCCCCTCCCGGAGGGAAGTATCCCCGGCAGAACAGCTCCGCCGGAGCCCTAGATAGGTTCCGCCAAGGTTCCGCCTCGAGACAGCGGTGTCTGGTACCGAAAGCCTCATTATGATTTTTTCAGGTCAAAACACCTCATATAGGAGAAGATGGGCATCGGGGGTTCACCGGTTGGCCCACGAGGCAGGGGGTGTGCCCAGGGGGAGGGTGCGCGCCCCCCACCCTCGTGGACAAGTGGTGCCCCCCCTAGCAGATCCCTTTCGCCAGATATTTTTTATATTTTCTGAAACGGTGTTTCGTGGAGTTTCGGGGCTTTTTGAGTTGTGCAGAATAGGTCTCCATTGTTTGCTCCTTTTCCAGCCCAGAATTCCAGCTGCCGGCATTATCCCTCTTCATGTAAACCTTGTAAAATAAGGGAGAAAAGGCATAAGTATTGTGACATAACGTGTAATAACAGCCCATAGTGCAATAAATATCAACATAAAAGCATGATGCAAAATGGACGTATCAACTCCCCCAAGCTTAGACCTCGCTTGCCGTCAAGCAAAAGCCGATATCGAAAAATATGTCCACAAGTTTAGAGATAGAGGTGTCGATAAAAATAAAATACGGACATGAGGGTATCATGATCATTCTCATAACAGCAACACACACACAC
>LR738713.1:189316805-189356495 GCA_902687465.1 Secale cereale | reverse complement strand
AGGCAGGGGGGCATGCTCAGGGGGAGGGGGCGCGCCCCCACCCTCATGGATAGGTGGTGGCCCCCCTGGCAGATCCCTTTCACCACATATTTTTTATATTTTCTGGAACGGTGTTAAGTGGAGTTTTCGGGCTTTTTGAGGTGTGCAGAATAGGTCTCCAATGTTTGCTCCTTTTCCAGCCCAGAATTCCAGTTGCCGGCATTCTCCCTCTTCATGTAAACCTTGTAAAATAAGGGAGAAAAGGCATAAGTATTGTGACATAACGTGTAATAATAGCCCATAGTGCAATAAATATCAACATAAAAGCATGATGCAAAATTGACATATCAGTTAGCACGATGGTGTGGTGACGGTGATGATGAAGTTACCGACGCAGGGCTTCGCATAAGCACTACAACGATATGACCGAGGTATGTATCTGTGGAGGGGGGCATCACACATGGCTAAAACTAATGTTTACTTGTGTGTCTTAGGGTGCCCCTACGCTGTATATAAAGGAGCAAGGGGGAGGGCCGGCCGCCCCTATGGCGCGCCCAAGGAGGGCAACTCCTACTAGGAATAGGAATCCTATTCCTAGTAGGAGTCCACCAAGAGGGAAGGAGGGGGAAGGAAGGAGAGGGAGAGGGAGAAGGAAGAGGGTGCCGCCCCCTCCTCTCCTTGTCTAATTCGGACCAAGGGGGAGGGGCGCGCGGCCCAGCCCTGGCCTGCCCTCTCTCTCTCCACTAAGGGCCCAAGTGGCCCATTAGTTCCCCCGAGGGGTACCGATACCCCTCCAGCACTCCGTTTTAATCCGAAACTCATCCGGAACACTTCTGGTGTCTGAATATAGTCGTCCAATATATCAATCTTTATGTCTCGACCATTTCGAGACTCCTCGACATGTCCGTGATCACATCGGGACTCCGAACTACCTTCGTTGCATCAAAACACATAAACTCATAATACCGATTGTCATCGAACGTTAAGCGTGCGGACCCTACGGGTTCGAGAACTATGTAGACATGACCGAGACTCATCTCTGGTCAATAACCAGTAGCGGAACCTGGATGCTCATATTGGTTCCTATATATTCTACGAAGACCTTTATCGGTCAAACCGCATAACAACATACGTTGTTCCCTTTGTCATCGGTATGTTACTTGCTCGAGATTCGATCATCGGTATCATCAGACCTAGTTCAATCTCGTCACCGGTAAGTCTCTTTACTCATTCCGTAATACATCATCTTGTGACTAACTCATTAGTCATTTGCTTGCAAGGCTTATTATGACGTGTACTAGCGAGAGGGCCCAGAGATACCTCTCCGACACTCTAAGTGACAAATCCTATTCTCGATCTATGCCAACACCACAAACACCTTCGGAGACACCTGTAGAGCATCTTTATAATCACCCAATTACGCTGTGACGTTTGATAGCACAGAAGGTGTTCCTACGATATTCGGGAGTTGCATAATCTCATAGTCAGAGGAACATATATAAGTCATGAAGAAAGCAATAGCAATAAAACTAAACGATCATTGTGCTAAGCTAACGGATGGGTCTTGTCCATCACATCATTCTCCTAATGATGTGATCCCATTAATAAAATGACAACACATGTCTATGATTAGGAAACATAACCATCTTTGATTAACGAGCTAGTCTAGTAGAGGCATACTAGGGACACTCTGTTTTGTCTATGTATTCACACATGTACTAAGTTTCCTGTTAATACAATTCTAGCATGAATAATAAACATTTATCATGATATAAGGAAATATAAATAACAACTTTATTATTGCCTCTAGGGCATATTTCCTTCAGTCTCCCACTTGCACTAGAGTCAATAATCTAGTTGACATCGCCATGTGATTTAATACCGATAGTTCACATCGTTATATGAATAATACCCATAGAGCACATCACCATGTGACCAACACCCAAAGGGTTCACTAGAGTCAATAATCTAGTTCACATCGCCATGTGATTAACACCCAAAGAGTACTAAGGTGTGATCATGTTTTGCTTCGTGAGAGAAGTTTAGTGCGGGTCTGTTACATTCACATCCGTATGTATTTCACAAATTTCTATGTCTACCATGATCTGCATGGAGCTACTCTAGCTAATTTTTCCCACTTTCAATACACATCCAGATTGATACTTAGATTCATCTGGATTACTGTCAAAGCTTGCATCGGTGTAACTATTTATGACGAACTCTTTATCACCTCCATAATCATGAAACATTTCCTTAGTCATCCAGTAACTAAGGATAATTTTGACCGTTGTCCAGTGATCTACTCCTGGATCACTATTGTACCTCCTTGCTAAACTTATAGCAAGGCACACATCAGGTCTGGTACACAACATTGAAGACATGATAGATCCTATGGCTGAAGCAAAGGGAATGACCTTCATTTTCTCTCTATCTTCTGTAGTGGTCAGGGATTGAGTCTTACTCAACTTCACACCTTGTAACACATGCAAGAACCCTTTCTTTGACTAATCCATTTTGAACTTCTTCAAAACTTTATCAACGTATGTGCTTTGTGAAAGTCCAATTAAGCGTCTTGATGTATCTCCATAGATCTTGATGCCTAATATATAAGCAGCTTCACCGAGGCCTTTCATTGGAAAATTCTTATTCAAGTATCCTTGTATGCCATCCAGAAATTCTATATCATTTTCAATCAACAATATGTCATCCACATATAATAACAGAAAAGCTATAGAGCTCCCACTCACTTTCTTGTAAATACAGGCTTCTCCAAAAGTCTGTATAAAACCATATGCTTGGATCACCTCATCAAAGGGTATATTCCAACTCTGAGATGCTTGCACCAGTCCATAGATGGATCGTTGGAGCTTGCACAATTTATTAGCACCTTTAGGATCGACAAAACCTTCTGGTTGCATCATATACAACTCCACTTTGAGGTATCCATTAAGGAATGCAGTTTTGACATCCATTTGCTAGATTTCATAATCATAAAATGCGGCAATTGCTAACATGATTCGGACAGACTTAAGCATCGCTACGGGTGAGAAAGTCTCATCGTAGTTAACTCCTTGAACTTGTCAAAAATCTTTCGCAACAAGTCGAGCTTGGTAGATAGTAACATTACCATCGGCGTCAGTCTTCCTCTTAAAGATCTATTTATTTTCAATGGCTTGCCGATCATCAGGCAAGTTAACCAAAGTCCACACTTTGTTCTCATACATGGATCCCATCTTAGATTTCATGGCCTCAAGCCATTTTGCGGAATCCGGGCTCATCATCGCTTCCTCATAGTTCGTAGGTTCATCATAGTCTAGTAACATGACTTCCAGAACAGGGTTACCGTACCACTCTGGTGCGGAATGTACTCTGGTTGACCTACGAGGTTCAGTAGTAACTTGATCTGAAGTTTCATGATCATCATCATTTGCTTCCTCACTAATTGGTGTAGGAATCACCGGAACTATTTTCTGTGATGAACTACTTTGCAATTCGAGAGAAGGTACAATTACCTCATCAAGTTCTACTTTCCTCCCACTCACTTCTTTCGAGAGAAACTCCTTCTCTAGAAAGGGTCCATTCTTAGCAACGAATATCTTGCCTTCGGATCTATGATAGAAGGTTTACCCAGCAGTTTCTTTTGGGTATCCTATGAAGACACATTTCTCCGACTTGGGTTCGAGCTTATCAGGTTGAAGCTTTTTCACATAAGCATCGCAGCCCCAAACTTTAAGAAACGACAACTTGGGTTTCTTGCCAAACCATAGTTCATAAGGCGTTGTCTCAACGGATTTAGATGGTGCCCTATTTAACATGAATGCAGCTGTCTCTAATGCATAACCCCAAAATGATAGCGGTAAATCGGTAAGAGACATCATAGATCGCACCATATCTAATAAAGTACGGTTATGACATTCAGACACACCATTACACCGTGGTGTTCGAGGTGGCATGAGTTGCGAAACTATTCTACATTGTTTTGAATGAAAACCAAACTCGTAACTCAAATATTCGCCTCCACGATCAGATCGTAGAAACTTTATTTTCTTGTTACGATGATTCTCTACTTCACTCTGAAATTCTTTGAACTTTTAAAATGGTTCAGACTTGTGCTCAATCAAGTAGATACACCCATATCTGCTCAAATCATCAGTGAAGGTAAAAAATAACGATACCATTCACGAGCCTCAACACTGATCGGTCTGCATACATTAGTATGTACGATTGCCAACAAATCAGTTGCTCGGTCCATTGTTCCGGAGAACGGAGTTTTAGTCATCTTTCCCATGAGGCATGGCTCGCAAGCACCAAATGATTCATAATCAAGTGATTCCAAAAGTCAATCAGCATGTAGTTTCTTCATGCGCTTTACACCAATATGACCTAAACGGCGGTGCCACAAATAAGTTTCACTATCATTATCAACTCGGCATCTTTTGGCTTCAATATTATGAATATGTGTATTTACAACGATCGAGATCCAATAAACCATTCACCTTGGGTGTATGACCATAGAATGTTTTATTCATGTAAACGGAATAACAATTATTCTCTCACTTAAATGAATAACCGTATTGCAATAAACACGATCCAATCTTGTTCATGCTCAACGGAACCACCAAATAAGATTTATTTAGGTTTAACACTAATCCTGAAAGTACAAGGAGTGTGCGATGATGATCGTATCAGTATTGGAATTACTTCCAACACACATCGTCACCTCACCCTTAACTAGTCTTTGTTTATTTTGCAACTCCTGTTTCGAGTTACTAATCTTAGCAACTGAACTAGTATCAAATACCCAGGGGCTACTATGAATACTAGTAAGGTACACATCAATAACATGTATAACAAATATACCTTTGTTCACTTTGCCATCCTTCTTATCTGCCAAATATTCGGGGAACTACCGCTTCCATTGACCATTTCCTTTGTAGTTAGAAGCACTCAGTTTCAGACTTAGGTCCAGCTTTGGGCTTCTTCACGGGAGTGACAACTTGCTTGCCATTCTCCTTGAAGTTCCCATTCTTCCCCTTGCCCTTTTTCTTGAAACTAGTGGTCTTTTTAACAATAAACAATTGATTCTCTTTCTTGATTTCTACCTTCGTTGATATCAGCATCACGAAGAGCTCAGGAATCATTTTCGTCATCCCTTGCATATTATAGTTCATCACGAAGTACTAGTAACTTGGTGGTAGTGACTAGAGAATTCTGTCAATCACTATTTTATCTGGAAGATTAACTCCCACTTGATTCAAGCGATTGTGGTACTCAGACATTTTGAGCACATGCTCATTGGTTGAGCTATTCTCCTCCATCTTGTAGGCAAAGTACTTGTCAGAGCTCTCATACCTCTTGACACGGGCGTGAGTCTGAAATACTATTCTCAACTCTTGGAACATCTCATATGTTCCGTGTCGTTCGAAACGTTTTTGAAGTCCCGGTTATAAGCCGTAAAACATGGCGCACTAAACTATCAAGTAGTTATCATACCGAGTCTTATCAAACATTCATAACGTCTGCATCTGCTCCTGCAATAGGTTTGTCACCTAGCGGTGCATCAAGGACATATTACTCCTGTGCAGCAATGAGGATAATCCTCAGATCACGGACCTAGTCTGCATCGTTGCTACTAACATCTTTCAACTTAGCTTTCTCTAGGAACACATTAAAATTCAAGGGAATGGTAGCACAGGCCATTGATCTACAACAACATAGATATGCAAAAACTATCAGGACTAAGTTCATGATAAATAAAAGTTCAATTAATCACATTACCAAAGAACTCCCACTTAGATAGACATCCCTCTAGTCATTAAAATGATCACGTGATCCAAGTCAACTAAACCATGTCCGATCATCACGTGAGATGGAGTAGTTTTCAATGGTGAACATCTTATGTTGACCATATCTACTATATGATTCACGCTCGAAATTTCGGGCTCTAGTGTTCCGAGGCCATGTCTGTACATGCTAGGCTTGTCAAGTTTAACCCAAGCATTTTGCATGTGAAAAACTGTCTTACACCCGTTGTATTTGAACGTAGAGCTTATCACACCCGATCATCACGTGGTGTCTAGGCCCGACGAACTTTCGCAATGGTGCATACTCAGGGAGGACACTTGTACCTTGAAATTTTGTAAGGGATCATCTTATAATGCTACTACCGTACTAAGAAAAATAAGAAGCATAATAAGATAAACATCACATGCAATCAAAATATGTGACATGATATGGCCATCATCATCTTGTGCTTTTGATCTCCATCTCCAAAGCATCGTCATGATCTCCATCGTCACCGGCTTGACACCAAGATCTTCATCGTAGTATCGTGGTCGTCTCGCCAACAATTGATACTTCTACTATCGCTAACTCATAGTGATAAAATTAAAGCAATTACGTGGCCTTCGCAATTCATACAATAAAGAGACAACCATAAGGCTCCAGCGGGTTGGCGATAATTTACAAAACATGATCATCTCATACAATGACGTATAACTCATCACGTCTTGACCATATCACATCACAACATGCCCTGCAAAAACAAGTTAGACGTCCTCTACTTTGTTGTTGCAAGTTTTACGTGGCTGCTACAGGCGTAGCAAGAACCGTTCTTACCTACGCATATAAAACCACAATGATTTTTCGTCAAGTTTTCTATTTAAACCTTCACAAGGACCGGGCGTAGCCACACTCGATTCAACCAAAGTGAGAGAGACAGACACTTGTCGGTCACCTTTAAGCAACGAGTTCTCGCAATGGTGAAACCAGTCTCGCGTAAGCCTACGTGTAATGTCAGTCCGGGCCGCTTCATCTCACAATACCGCCGAATCAAAGGATGACATGCTGCTAAGCAGTATGACTATTATCGCCCACAACTCATTGTGTTCTACTCGTGCATATCATCTACGCATAGACCTGGCTCATGATGCCACTGTTGGGGAATGTAGTATTTCGAAAGAATTCCTACGATCATGTAAGATCTATGTAGGAGAAGCATAGCAACGAGCGGGGAGAGTGTGTCAATGTACCCTCGTATACTGAAAGCGGAAGCGTCTAGTAACATGGTTGATGTAGTCGAACGTCTTCGTGATCCAACCGATCCAAGCACCGAACGTACGGCACCTCCGTGTTCAGCACACGTTCTGCTCGATGATGTCCCACGAACTCATGATCCAGTTGAGCATCACGGGAAAGTTTCATCAACACGACGGTGTGGTGACGGTGATGATGACGTTATCGGCGCAGGGCTTCGCCTAAGCACTGCAACGATATGACCGAGGTGTGTATCTGTGGAGCGGGGCACCGCACACGGCTAAAACTAATGTTTACTTGTGTGTCTTAGGGTGCCCCCGTGCCCCTGTATATAAAGGAGCAATGGGGGGGGGGCGTCCCCTATGGCGCTCCCAAGGAGGGCAACTCCTACTAGGAATAGGATTCCTATTCCTAGTAGGAGTCCACCAAGAGGGAAGGAGGGGAAGGAAGGAGAGGGAAAGGGGGAAGGAAGGGGGCGCCGCCCCCTCCTCTCCTTGTCCAATTCGGACCAAGGGGGAGGGGGCACGACCCAGCCCTGGCCTGCCCTCTCTCTCTCTCCACTAAGGGCCCAAGTGGCCCATTAGTTCCCCCGGGGGGTTGATACGTCCAAAATGCATCACTATTTTATATCATAATTCATCCTTATTCATTGATATATTTCACATTACGATGATGTTCTTATGTTGTTTTGGCCTATTTTACACAGTTTGCAACTTTCCAGTGCCGAAGCAGCAGACGCAGGATTCAGCGGTAAAAAGTGGACGCTGAGTTGCTGAAGAAGAATACCTCCAAATTACCTGAAAATCGACGAAGGGTATTTTCTAGAAGGATCACGAAGACACGCAAAATAGCAACCAGAGGGGGGCCACAGGGTGCCCAGTCGGCCACCTGGCGCGGGCCCCTCCCTGGCCGCGCCGGGAGGGCGCCTGGAGCCCCTGGCCCACTCCTGGCTCTCCCCTTTGGCATATATACTCCTCGTCATCCAGAAACCCTAAAAAAGGGAGAGTTTACGGAGTTCCGTCGCCGCTCCGTGGCGGAAACCTACAGAGAAGAAAAAGCCATCACCAGCGGGCAGATTCCGCCGGGGAGATCACCTCCCGGAAGGGGAGATCATCGCCATCGTCATCACCATCATCACGGGCATCATCGAGATCATCATCAACATCATCCCCAACATCAGCACCATCTCCATCTTCATCCAATCTCATCTCACAATTGTAACTTGTGTTGTAATCCGTACTATCTATCCTCTCTACTCTATCGGTGTTAATTACTACTTTGTGGTGAATGCTATTGAGTTTTGTTGGAGAAATATCATTATGTCCAGATTGTTTATCACCCATCTATCTCCACTGATCATGATCTCTTTTATGTCTTGTGAGTAGTTACTTTAGTTCTTGAGGACATGGGAGAAGTCTTGTTGTTAGTAGTCATATGATGTTGAAGTAATATGTGTTGTTTGATACTTAAGTTGTGTTGTTATTTTCCTAGTGGTGTTGTGTGAGTCGAACACTCAACACTTCGCCTTATTAAGGACCTAGGGGAATACATTGTGTACAAAGAATGCTTACGGTGGGTTGCCGGAGTGACAGAAACCTGAACCCCAGTTCGCACGCTTTTGCACAAGGGAACACTGGATCATCGATCGTATTGCTATGGTTAGGCTTTTGCCTTAAATACTATCTTGTATTTGCGGATGCTTGCAAGGTGTTTAATCATAAGAGTGCACTTATCTTAGTCTAGAGGGTGTACTAGCATAGATCCACCCACTCAACACTTATCAACACATCACATAGTACCGATACGGAATATGGCGAAAGCACATGACTACCTCTCCCGTGTGTCCTCAAGAACACTTTAGCCTTTATAAGTTCAGTTGCTAGGCCTCTCCTTTGCTCAGAGAGGATTGGGCCACTTGTTACTCTCCAGTGCCTTTTACTTTGCTCGCTTTTACTTTCCTGTTGCTTATATCAAGAAAACCCCTAAAAAGTTATCTTTCAGTGCTTGCAGTTATTCCTTGATCAGAATCACTTATCAATACCTTCTGCTCCTCGTTGGGTTCGACACTCTTACTTATCGAAAACGCTGCAATAGATCCCTTACGGTTGTGGGTCATCAAGTACCATTTTCTGGCGCCGTTGCCGGGGAGTGTAGCGCTATTGGTAAGTGAAGCTGGTAAGGAAGTTTTTATATTTCTGTTTTTATTTTGCTGTTGCTGCTCTTTGTCCTTATGTACAACCTTGCTATTGGATCGTTGCTTGTGGGAAGACGCCCCACATCTATGGTGGTTGCTCCTCCCCCTACTGAAATTGTGCCCTATAAAATACCAACTGGTATTATCGATTATGTTTTGGCTAATCGTTATGCAGGAGACAGACATCCCGGTGAACACTTGCTATATCTGTCATAACTATGTTCATTATTTAAGCTTGCAGGTGTATCAATGGAGTTTTTCATGAGGAAATTGTTCTCCGTATCGCTTATAGATAAAGCTTCAGATTGGTATAAGCTTCTCGATAATTCACACTTGCTTGATTGGCAAGAGCTTATGTCTCTCTTTTATACCAAGTTTTATCCTCTTCATGAAATTCATCGAGACATGAACTATATCTATAACTTTAGGTCTCGTGACGGAGAAAGCATTGCTCAAGCTTGGGGGAGATTGAAGTCCCTAATGCTCAAATGTCCTATTCATGAGCTCCCCAAGGAAATTATACTTACAAATTTTTATGCCAGGCTTTCTCGTCAGGATAAGGAGATGCTGGATGCCTCCTCTAGTGGGGTATTTCAGACAAAGAGCGTTGAAGAGAGGTGGGATCTCATTGAAAGGATCCAGAGGAATACCGAAGATTGGGAAATCGATAAAGGTATTGAACCCGCTATAAATTATGAGCATGATTATATTGAGAGCTATGTGAAAACTGATTACTTCAATACCTTTTGCTCTAAGATTGGTCTTGATTCCCATCTAATGATTGATTTCTGTAAGGATTTTGCCTCTCACGTTGATTCTTTTAAAAAGAAGAGAGATCAACATCATGAACCTTTCAAAGAGTTACCTGTTAATATTCATGTTGTTGACCCTATTTTGCCTGTAGTTATATATGAAAAGCCTCCTTTTCCCGCAAGGATAAGGGAGCACTCTCTTGTGACAGGCATAATAAATAAAAGTGAGAGAAGAATTGATGAGCCTGAGGACCAGATCAAGGTCGATCCTCAAGTTGCATTGGTTAAAGACCTTGTTACTAATGATGTTTTGGATTCCAACGTAAATTTTTGTGTTGTTTCCACTAACCTTGTCACAACCAAGAATAAAGGCCCAATTTCAGGTACTCCAGTAGTATCTGTTAAAATAGGAGATCACAATTATTATAGGCTATGCGATTTGGGATCGAGTGCTAGTGCTATCCCCTATTCACTTTATCAAGAGATCATAGGTGAGATTTCACCTTGTGAACTTGAAGAAGTTGATGTTACCATTCATCTTGCAAACAGAGCAACTATCTCTCCTATCGGAATTGTGAGAGACGTTGAAGTCCTATGTGGAAAGTTAAAATACCCTACCGACTTTCTAGTACTTGGTTCAGTGAGGGACAATTTTTGTCCTATTATTTTTGGTAGACCTTTTATCAGAACTTTTGGAGCTATAATAGATTGCAAGAAAGGTAAAGTTTCTGTTGAATTCAATGGTGAGCCATAGGAATTTAACTTTTCTAAGTTCTCTAAGCAGCCTCGTGGTACCAATTTACCTAGTGATGATAAAATTATTGAAAGTATTGCTTCTATTGCTATTCCCCCTAATGATCCTTTGCAGCAATATATGGAGGACCACAAGAATGATTTGCATATGCAGGAAAGAAATGAACTAGATGAAATATTCTTGAGACAACCTGCTATCCTGAAGCACAACCTTCCGGTTGAACCTTTGGGAATTTTATCAAAACCAAAAGAAGACCCGGTGTTCGATCTTAAACCTCTTCCCGATACGCTCAAGTATGCTTATTTAGATGAAAAGAAAGTATATCCTGTTATTATCAACTCTAACCTTTCAGGATATGAAGAAGAGCGACTATTGGAAGTACTTCGCAAACACCGAGGTGCAATTGGCTATACCCTTGATGACCTTAAGGGGATTAGTCCATCTATCTGTCAACATACTATCAACCTTGAGCCCGACGCTAAACCAGTTGTTGATCATCAATGACGGTTGAACCCGAAGATGATGGATGTTGTAAGAACTGAGATTCTCAAGCTTCTAGCCGCAGGTATTATCTACCCTATAGCTGATAGTAAGTGGGTAAGCCCGGTACATTGTGTTCCTAAGAAAGGAGGTACAACTGTGGTTCCTAATGATAAGAATGAACTAATACCTCAGAGAATTATTATTGGATATAGAATGTGTATTGATTACAGGAAGCTGAACAAGGCGACCAGGAAGGGTCACTACCCGTTGCCGTTCATCGACCAAATGCTTGAAAGGTTATCCAAAAATACCCACTTTTGTTACCTCGATGGTTATTCTGGCTTCTCTCAAATTCATGTTAACACTGCTGATCAAGAGAAGACCACTTTTACTTGTCCCTTTGGTACTTATGCTTACAGGCGTATGCCTTTTGGTTTATGTAATGCCCCTGCTACTTTTCAAAGGTGTATGTCTGCTATCTTTCATGGTTTCTGTGAGGAGATTGTGGAAGTCTTCATGGACGATTTCTCCGTCTATGGAACTTCCTTTGACCATTGTCTCCACAACCTTAATAAAGTTTTGCAGAGATGTGAGGAGACAAATCTGGTACTCAACTGGGAGAAGTGCCACTTCATGGTTAACGAAGGAATTGTTCTTGGTCACAAGATTTCTGAAAGGGGAATTGAGGTGGACCAGGCCAAGATCGAAGCAATTGAGAGGATGCCCTATCCAAGGGACATCAAAGGTATTCGCAGTTTTCTCGGTCATGCTGGTTTCTATAGAAGATTTATTAAAGACTTTTCTAAGACTTCGAAACCCCTCACTAATCTTCTCCAGAAGGACGTTCCTTTTGTATTTGATGAAGATTGTAAGGAGGCTTTTGAAGTTCTTAAGAAAGCTTTAATAACCGCTCCTATAGTACAACCACCTGACTGGAATTTACCTTTTGAGATTATGTGTGATGCTAGTGATTTTGCTGTTGGAGCTGTTTTAGGGCAAAGGGTTGATAAGAAATTGAATGTTATACATTATGCTAGTAAAACCCTTGATAGTGCTCAAAAGAATTATGCTACTACTGAGAAGGAATTCTTAGCTGTAGTGTTTGCTTGTGATAAGTTTAGGCAGTATATTGTTGATTCCAAAGTTATTATTCATACTGACCATGCTGCCATTAAGTACCTTATGACAAAGAAGGATGCCAAGCCAAGGCTTATCAGATGGGTACTCCTTCTTCAAGAATTTGATTTGCAGATTGTTGATAGGAAAGGAGAAGACAATCCGGTGGCAGACAATCTTTCAAGGATGGAAGATATACCGCATGATCCCATCCCAGTCAACGACAGTTTTCCAGACGAGCAACTTGCCGTTGTAAAAGTACAATCTCTTTCCGATCCTTGGTTTGCAGATTATGCTAATTTTATCGTTGCGAAGTATTTGCGTCCAGGTTTAACATTTCAGCAAAGGAAGAAGTTCTTTCATGATTTGAGGCACTACTTTTGGGATGACCCACATCTTTTCAAAGAAGGTTCAGACGGGATCGTGAGAAGATGCATACCGGAACATGAGCAGAAGGACATTCTCAGACAGTTTCATGATAGTCCCTATGGAGGACATCATGCCGGTGAGAGGACCGCACATAAGGTTCTTCAATCAGGTTTTTATTGGCCTACTCTCTTTAAGGATGCTAGAAATTATGTTTTAGCCTGTGATAAATGTTAGAGAGTTGGTAACATTAGTAGAAGGAATGAGATGCCTATGAATTACTCAATAGTGATTGAACCTTTTGATTGCTGGGGTTTTGATTTTATGGGTCCTTTTCCTTCTTCGCACAAGTACACTCACATTTTAGTAGCTGTTGATTATGTGACCAAGTGGGTTGAAGCAATCCCCACTGAAAGTGCTGATCACAAGACATCTTTGAAAATGCTCAAAGATGTGATTTTCCCTAGGTTTGGTGTACCTAGGTATCTCATGACTGATGGAGGATGACACTTCACGCATGGAGCTTTTAGAAAAGCTTTAGCCAAGTACGATGTCAATCATAGAATTTCTTCACCGTACCATCCTCAAACTAGTGGGCAAGTTGAGCTCACCAATAGAGAGATCAAGTTGATCTTGTAGAAGACAGTAAATAGAAATAGAAAGGACTGGTCAAATAAGTTAGGAGATGCTTTGTGGGCGTATAGAACTGCTTACGAAAACCCCATGGGCATGTCCCCCTATAAGATGGTTTATGGCAAGGCTTGCCATTTGCCATTAGAATTAGAGCACAAAGCTTTCTGGGCTGTTAGAGAGCTTAATGCTGACCCAAAGTTAGCTGGTGAGAAGCGTCTCATGAACTTGACTTCTCTAGATGAGTGGAGAAGTGAAGCTTACGAGAGCGCTAAAATGTTCAAGGAAAAGGTAAAGAAGTGGCATGATAAGAGGATTCTGAAACGTGAATTTAATGTTGGTGATAAAGTTTTGTTGTTTAGATCCCGTTTCAGGTTTTCTCCAGGCAAACTACTTTCCAAGTGGGAAGGGCCATTTCATATTGAAGAAGTCTATCGGTCTGGTGCAATCAAGATTAACGATTTTGAAGGCACCAAACCTCAAGTTGTGAATGGGCAAAGACTTAAGCATTACATAGCAGGAGACCCTGTCAATGTTGATGTGAATATGATATACACAACAACTCACGAAGAACATGTTGTAGCCCTGTTTCAGACACCAGCAGAAGCAGAATAAGAAAAGGTATGTATTACGGTAAGGAAACATCGCGAACCGCCATAAAAGTTCCATATTATGAGTGTTTGCAAAATTAGTAAAATTCTAAGCCTAAGTGGAGCCGGAGACAAGCTCCAGGGGGCCCAGGCGCCCCCCTGGCGCGCCCTACCTCCTGGCCGCGCCGGGAGGCCGCCTGGGCACCCAGGAGTCCGTCTCCGACCCCGTTTTAGCTTGTTACCTTCCTTTCTGTGCATAAATTTTTGCTATATATTTGCCCGGATTGTTCCGGCAACGTATCTCGCGATTTCATGTGTTTTCTTTTCGATCTGTTTCTGCCAGGGAATCTTTCAGCTGGACCTAGGTGCCATGGCTTCTCCAAGTTCCCCCAAGGACAAGTTCATCGTCAACGTCATCAACCCTTACCTCGCTGAGGTGAAGAAGCACCCTCAGGTTGTTCGGATGGAGGACGGTGCCCTCCATCAAGAAGATCTGAAGGGACCTATCAAGGAGGGGAGCATCCAGGCCAGGCTAGAAGAAGTGGAGCAAGAAGTCTTCAAGTACAAGAAGATGATCGAGCGTGGTGTTGAAGCTAACTTTGACATCATCAACGAGCTGAAGACCTACTTCCTAAAGGAGATGAAGGAGATGTGGAAAAGCATCACCGCATCTGAAGAAAGAATTAAAGAGCTCCAAGGGCAAATTTATGATCTACATCACCAGAACTGTGAGTATGAACTAAGGTTTATGCACATGGGTATGGGTGCTGCATGCAGGATTCAGGAGACAAACTTCTCATATGAGACTGGAGAACCCCTTCCATGGAAGCGCTTCGCCGAGGACTACGTGATCAACGTCAACAAGAATGAGGAGTGAAATCTCCTTGGGTAATGGCATCCCCTTGGCTTGTTCCAAGCTTGGGGGAGTGCCCTCTATCTTTATCTTTATGTTTTGTCTTTTAGAGTCAAGTAGAGTCGTATCATGTCTAGGGAGGTTATTTTATGAAATAGGTGTGTGCATTGAGGTCTATCACTCCTTCTGTGGAGAGATTGTATCCGTGAGTGTGGAGTCGTCTATGATGGAATATTAATGAGAAGTCTATTGGTTCCTTTGCTGCACTCGGTATTCTCATCACGCAATCGACCTTATATGATGATCCTTATGGGGAGTATTGACCTTATATCAGGTATGGCTTTGAAAACTTTATTTAATCTTGGCAAACATAGCTTTGGTCATAACAACAAGCATGATTTCCTTAAAGTAGTGACATAGCCAAAACCTTTATGTTGTTATGCTTGAAGTGTTATGCTGACAAGGAAGACAACTTGATGTGTTATGCTTATTTTAATGTTTATGCTTTATATTGCTTTGCATCTTAGTCATCATCAATTGTCTGTTCTCTCAAAGCCTTTGCTAGCCTAAACTCTGTACTAAGCGGAATTCTGCTTGTGCATCCATACCCTTAAACCAATACCTTCCACATGAGTCCACCATACCTTCCTATTCGTGGTATTCCACTACCATCTCCTAAAGTATAGAATTTGTGTGTTATCCTTAAATGTTCAAAATCTTCTATTTTGTGCCCCTGTTTTAGCTCATGAGGAAATAGTAGTTAATTCATGATCTTTTTAAGTTGGACAAGTTTTACCCCGGGATTGCATGTCTAATCTGCAAACCCTTAATACGAGAAGGAACTGGCATGAGTGCGCCCGACTCATAAAAGATAATACAACAAACAAACCCTCCCTCACGCTTTGTTCCTGAGAAATCAGAAAACTTTTGGCAGTGATAAACAAAGGAGATTAAGGGGATGTGATCGTCCCCGTACGGGAGCCGTTCCTCGAAACTTGTCCAGCTCGGGAAGTAATTGAGTTATCTATTAGCATTCGTTGACAAATCATGCACCTCTCAAAACTTGTTTTCATTCTGTTTGATTTAAGGATAGCACATGAGTTTTCCCTACTTCCCTAGAGCAGGGCCTATCTCTTAGTTTTAGGATGAGTCAGTTATTCCTACTTCCTTCTATTCTTAAAGAGAGCAGACATTTGATGTTGACGAGGATTCATTCATATAAAGTTGCATTAAGATTTGTCATATCATATCCTTGTTGACATTATCATTTGATAGGTAAGTTGTTTGTCAAGCCCAGCTAAAGCAAACATCTTCCTTTGTGTTAACACTTCCACTTCTTGCCTAATAACATGTTCTTTCAAAAGCTTCAATTAATCTCATCAAAACATAAAGAGAAAGAGCAAAAGTAAAAGCTATTAGTTGTTCTTTGACCAAAGGACATGTTTGCCATGATTTGATGAGTTTCCTTAGCCCTACTTTCGATTATAAGTGTTACCACTCTTTTATAAGGGCCTTATGAGTTGAAGATTGCTGTCGAGGATATTTGAGTTTGGTGAAGAAACTGTGATGCTTCTTGTCCGTATTCTATTTATCGACACTTCACTCTCTAAACTTGTGGACAGGTTTACCGAGCTCAGAATTCGCTTGGGGACAAGCGAGGTCTAAGCTTGGGGGTGTTGATACGTCCGAAATGCATCACTATTTTATATCATAATTCATCCTTATTCATTGATATATTTCACATTACGATGATGTTCTTATGTTGTTTTGGCCTATTTTACACAGTTTGCAACTTTCCGGTGCCGAAGCAGCAGACGCAGGATTCAGCGGTAAAAAGTGGACGCTGAGTTGCTGAAGAAGAATACCTCCAAATTACCTGAAAATCGACGGAGGGTATTTTCTAGAAGGATCACGAAGACACGCAAAAGAGCAACCAGAGGGGGGCCACAGGGTGCCCAGGCGGCCACCTGGCACGGGCCCCTCCCTGGCCGCGCCGGGAGGGCGCCTGGAGCCCCTGGCCCACTCCTGGCTCTCCCCTTTGTCATATATACTCCTCGTCATCCAGAAACCCTAAAAAAGGGAGAGTTTACAGAGTTCCGCCGCCGCTCCGTGGCGGAAACCTACAGAGAAGAAAAAGCCATCTCCGGGGGGCAGATTCCGCCGGGGAGATCACCTCTCGGAAGGGGAGATCATCGCCATCGTCATCACCATCGTCACGGGCATCATCGAGATCATCATCAACATCATCCCCAACATCAGCACCATCTCCATCTTCATCCAATCTCATCTCACAATTGTAACTTGTGTTGTAATCCGTACTATCTATCCTCTCTACTCTATCGGTGTTGATTACTACTTTGTGGTGAATGCTATTGAGTTTTGTTGGAGAAATATCATTATGTCCAGATTGTTTATCACCCATCTATCTCCACTGATCATGATCTCTTTTATGTCTTGTGAGTAGTTACTTTAGTTCTTGAGGACATGGGAGAAGTCTTGTTGTTAGTAGTCATATGATGTTGAAGTAATATGTGTTGTTTGATACTTAAGTTGTGTTGTTATTTTCCTAGTGGTGTTGTGTGAGTCGAACACTCAACACTTCGCCTTATTAAGGACCTAGGGGAATACATTGTGTACAAAGAATGCTTACGGTGGGTTGCCGGAGTGACAGAAACCTGAACCCCAGTTCGCATGCTTTTGCACAAGGGAACACTGGATCATCAGTCGTATTGCTATGGTTAGGCTTTTGCCTTAAATACTATCTTGTATTTGCGGATGCTTGCAAGGTGTTTAATCATAAGAGTGCACTTATCTTAGTCTAGAGGGTGTACTAGCATAGATCCACCCACTCAACACTTATCAACACATCACATAGTACCGATACGGAATATGGCGAAAGCACATGACTACCTCTCCCGTGTGTCCTCAAGAACACTTTAGCCTTTATAAGTTTAGTTGCTAGGCCTCTCCTTTGCTCAGAAAGGATTGGGCCACTTGTTACTCTCCAGTGCCTTTTACTTTGCTCACTTTTACTTTCCTGTTGCTTATATCAAGAAAACCCCTAAAAAGTTATCTTTCAGTGCTTGTAGTTATTCCTTGCTCAGAATCACTTATCAATACATTCTGCTCCTTGTTGGGTTCGACACTCTTACTTATCGAAAACGCTGCAATAGATCCCTTACGGTTGTGGGTCATCAGGGGTACCGATACCCCTCCGGCACTCCGATTTAGTTTGAAACTCATCTGGAACACTTCTTGTGTCCGAATATAGCTGTCCAATATATCAATATTTACGTCTCGAACATTTTGAGACTCCTCGTCATGTCCATTATCACATCCGGGACTCCGAACTACATTCGGTCCATCAAAACACATAAACTCATAATACCGATCGTCATCGAATGTTAAGCGTGCGGACCCTACGGGTTCGAGAACTATGTAGACATGATCGAGACTCATCTCTGGTCAATAACCAATAGCAGAACCTGGATGCTCATATTGGTGCCTACATATTATATGAAGATCTTTATCGGTCAAACCGCATAACAACATACATTGTTCCCTTTGTCATCGGTATGTTACTTTTCAGAGATTCGATCGTCGGTATCATCATACCTATTTCAATCTCGTCATCGGTAAGTCTCTTTACTCGTTCCGTAATACATCATCTTGTGACTGACTCATTAGTCATTTGCTTGCAAGGCTTATTATGATGTGTATTACCGAGAGGGCCCAGAGTGTTAAAGTTGTGTCGAATATTATTGTACAAGGTAGGTTACACTTGGACTTGGTTTTGGACTGTGTGTAGACAGGGCAGGAGTCATGTCCTAATAGGATACTTGTATCCTTGGCCTCTCATATATAGTGGGGGTAGACACACATGTAACCTATGCCAACATACTAGCATGGGCACACGGGGGAGCCGGCGGTGTGTGCCGGTGCCCGGGCGGGCGAGATGCGGTATTGTGACGATGTCATGGGGAGGAGCGCCCATAGTCAGGCCTCCGTGTTGTAGCCATGATGGTGAACCTCGTTAACAAATCTCGGTGTCATGCTCGTGTGATTTCTTGGTCCTCGGTAGATCGATGGAGCACCTCAGATTAATTCTAACAAGTCGTATCATGAGCAAGGTTGGATTTGAGGTTGCCGGCGTTGATCTAGAGGAGGAACAGATTGACAGACTTGTGTAAAGAGATTGCAGCCGTGGGAGCAGAGTTAGTCGGCAAGTGCAACCAGGAGGTAGTGATCAAGTACACGGCTCTTGGAGAAGCAATCGGAAGCGGTGTTGATACGTCCAAAACGTATCTATAATTTCTGCTTGCTCCATGCTTCTTTTGTGTGATATTGCTATGATATTTATGCACTTCCATACACTTTTGATCATATTTGGACTAACCTATTAACTCAGTGCACCACAGTGCCAGTTCCTGTTTTCTGCTGTTTTTCTATTTCAGGTTTCCCCCATATTAAAAGTGCTCCAAAAATCTCGGGAAAAATACAGGAAAAATCAGCGTACAGGAAGCTTCGAGAAAAACCAAAGCAGGGCCAGAGGGGTGCCAGGGGTGGCCCAGGCGGCCACCCGGCGCGGCCCCACCCCTGGCCGCGCCAGGGGGGCGCCTGGGGCCCCGACTCCTCCTCTGGTGACCCCCCTTCGCATATATATTCCTCGCGTCCCGAAACCCTCGAGGACGGAACCCTTTTTCGCGATCTCGCCTCTGTTCCGCCACCGCCGCGCTTCCAAGATCGGGAGCACCAGGAGAACTCTTCCCGGCACCCTGCCGGAGGGGAGAACCACCACCGGGAGCTTCTCCACCACCATGGACGCTTCCCGGATGAGTCGTGAGTAGTCCACCTTGGACCATGGGTCCATGATCAGTAGCTATGTGATGTTCTCCTCCCCTCTTTGTTCTTCATGGTTTAGATTTCGTGAGCTGCCCTACATGATCGAGGCACATATGTAATCTTTATGCTGCTGCTCTGTTGAGTTTGCTGGGATCCGATGGATTATGAGATTATGTTCAGATTGTGTGTGAGTAATATATTTGATTCACCTCTTTTATATTTATGTTCTTGAGTATTCTTGCATGTTCTTCGTTGCTGTTTATTGCTTTGGCCGAGTAGTAGGTAGTAACTCCAAGAGGGAGCGTTATGCTTGATTGTGGGTTCATGCCCCTTGATGACTAGCTTGAGTGACAGAAACATGAGTCTAGGGGATGTGCTGTTGCCACAAGGGGGAAAACAACGGTGCTTGTACTTGTGGGTGCAAGGATTGTTTACTTTACGCAAAGTTCTTTTAATGCAGTTGTCTGTTGCTTTGAGTTTACACTTTGGGTGGGATTCGCAACTTAATACCAGCGAGATGTTCTGGATAGATATCTCAAGGTGGATGATTAGTAGTAGATGCAGATGGATTTCGGTCTACTTGCCTTGGCGTACCGCCCATGCTTTTGAGCCTCTACCTTTCTTTACAACATAGTTAGCATTGGTTTGCGCACATAATCCTGTCAATTGCCCAGCTGTAATTTGTTTACCTCGCTTTGCTGTTTTATCGTCTTTTGGGAGAGAGACATCACTAGTGAACATCATGGGACCCCGGTCCATATTACCACCACTAATCACACCCGTTATTGACTTCCTGTCTTTATTTCCTAGTTGCAGTCATATCTATCACTATTATCTCTTGTGTTTGATCCTTTGTAAACGACAAGGCCGGAGGGATTGACAACCTCTCTGTACTCGTTGGGAGCAAAGTTATTTGTATCTGTGTGCAGGTCCTGTCAACCAGAAAGTTTCTGGCGCCGTTGACACCTTCTTGTCGACCCTTGGAGTCTCACGGGATTCGATCCTTGGTACCTTTGCCAAGGGAAACTTGCTGCTACGCTACATCTCAAACGAGTAACCAACGAGGGGCGAGAAGCCATCAAGCAAAGTTTCTGGCGCCGTTGCGGGGACTCCACTCTTCAAGATAGGGGAGTTGCACGCTATCTTTTATCTTTGCTTTTTAGTCTTGTTAGTTTACCTTTCAGTTTTTGCTTTAGTGTCCCTTACCAAAAATCACAAAAATAGTTATCTTGCTTTTAGTTATGTCTGGTCCTTTTGCCTTTGGTGAGGCAGAAGTGCTCACCTTTAAACAAAGAGGTGCTGAAAGTCTAAAAGATGCTTGGTATAGAATTAATGATTCTCAAAAAAGAGCCGCCAAGAAGCAATCTACTACTATCCAGCTTAGAAATTTTTATGTTGGAATTACTTCTTGGAATAGGTTTATTCTAGATTCTGATATCAATGGAAATTTCCTAGAAGCCCTAGTTTGGGAATCTCTTAGTATTATGGAAAATCTTGTTGGAAATCCCCCTGTTGTTAGCATTCAAGAGGACATTACCCTAGCTCACATTATGAAAAAACTTGAAAAGATAGAGCTAGAGATGCCAAGAATTAATAAGATAAATGAGTTGGACCGTAAGATCCAAGGGAATTTGAATAGGCTTGATAGCTCCATGCATAAAATTCTCAAAACTTTGGAGACCATCAAATCCCATGACTTGGATTCTTCTAGGATAGACAAGATTGAGGAAATCTTTGACACTTTAGGAACTACTTTCTCAATCAAAGCCAAAAAGGTAGAAACTCCGGCAAAGAAGGAACCTAAGTTCGTTTACGTTCCAAAGGCTCCTCGTTCCAAAAGTAATCCATCTATTGCCAAAGGGGTTGAAACTGTGAAAACTTTGGAAGAAATACCTCTCTTTGATAAATTTATAAATGAATCTCCCATTGACTTTACACCTTTTGGTTTTCTCCCTAGAAGTATCTTTACTAGGCCTTTATTTGAAAGTCCTCTTAAGACTAATTGTACTATTGAAGAGATTTTTGATGATCTTGTTGATGGTTCAATTGATACAACTTGATCTTTTTGCATCATGCCTAGCTTAAAGGCATAAAAGAAAGCGCTTTTGGGAGGCAACCCACAACGAATTAGGTTTTATTTTGCTTTTGTTGTGTCTTGATGTTTGTTACTACAGTAGCATAATCATTGTATCTTTTCTTTTCAGCTTTGTGCCAAGTTTAGCCTCCGATTGCAAGAAAGTTCAAAAGTTGTGACGTGCAGTCCAGAAAACAGATTCTGTCCTTGGACAGAAAAATTCGTATAAACTCACCAGATCATCTTTTTGATCTGATTTTTTTGACAGCGTGCTCTATACAATTGGCTTTCGGGTGTCTGTTCTGAGTTGTTTGATTTGAGTTGCAGAAGTGCCCCGAAAAAATTATTTACTACCTGCTGGTCTGTTTTTCACATATTCTGTCCTGGTTTGCCTTTTCTTCGTTTTGCAAACCTTGAGCTTGCTTTTTCTTTGCAAAAACCTTTTGGCAATCTTGAGAAACAGTAGCTCTTCAAGATTATCCTTATTTCCAGTAGGGAAAATTATTTTATTATGGGTACTAACCTCGCTAATCAGATTATGATGAGTTATGTATGAAGGGAGTTTTCAAGTGTGCGAGGGAAGATGATAAAAGAAGATTCAGGAGGGTCAAATGCTCAAGCTTGGGGATGCCCCCATGCACCCCCAAGAAATATTCAAGAAGACTCAAGCGTCTAAGCTTGGGGATGCCCCCATGCATCCCCTTCTCCATCAACAATTATCAGTTCGTCTTTCGTTCCACTATAATTATCACTTCATGTGTTATGTGCTATGCTTGGAGCGTCTTGCTCTTAGTTTCCTTTTCTTTTTAGTTTTCTTTAGCTTTGCTTGCTGTTCATAACAAGTTAGAACCCAGCTTTCTTTGTGTGGGAGAGAAACACGCTCCACTTCAACCTAGAACACAACATAGGATTTTCATACTTATCTTTGTTGTGTGTGTTCTTTGTCTTTCCATAGCTGCTGTCATGTTTAGCTCTTAGTTTTCATGCTTTTCTTTTTAAAGAGCTTTTGTTTAGTTGGTTGTTGAAAACTCTTGAGTTTTCATGTTTATCTTGTTAAGAGAGTTTTGCCTGTTGCACTGAGTTGTGTGTCTTAACTTAAAGTAGGTAATTGAGGTTGCTATTTAATTTTAGTAGTAACTTGCAATAGTTTTGAGGTATTGCCATGAGTAATGTCTGAACTTTTGGTGTCAAGAGCTTTAGCCTATTAGTGATAGATGTCGTATTTTGGGCAATCCATGTTTATTTTCGAAAACCTACAAATAGTTGAGAACTTTAGCTACTAAATGGATCACTAATCTTTGGAGGGATCGAATAGTAGAGTACACTCACGTACCATGAGTCGAGGATGCGCAAGGATAACCAAACCCCCATACACTCCTCCTCGGGGTACTTGTCTCTTTGTGAACCTCTTAATTAGATTGAGAGTTACCGATAATAAGTGCATGAGTTCTTCGGACTAATGTGAGTATTCAAAAGTTGACACTTCCACCTAGCCATATTTTTCTAGCCTCTTCGGTACCGAGCATTGCCCTTTCTCACCTCGAGAGTTGGCGCATACTTCGCCGGTGCATCCAAATCCTTGGCACGATACGCTCTGTCATCATAAGCCTCATTATATCCTTCCTCAAAACAGCCACCATACCTACCTATCAAGGCATTTCCATAGCCTTTCCGAGATACATTGCCATGCAACATCCATCTTCTCATGACTTGATCCTCATGTCATACATGCTTTTTGCTTGATCGATGAGCCGCGTGCTAGTTGGGCCTTGCCCTAATCATTGCTACATGACGCGCTAGTATCATTGCATATCCTGCTACACAGGCAGAGGCATACATTTGCATACATCATGATAGTTTCATTTTCTTTATGTTGAGTACTTTTGTAAAGTGTGAAAGATCTTCTATACTTCTTGTAATATATAGAGTGTTGCCCCTAAAGTGAGGAAAAGATCCCAAAGAGGACAAAATCAAAAGAACCCAAAGAGGACAAATGAGAGTTAAATAGAAAGAGCCATTGAGGCCACAAAAAAAAATAAAAAAGAGAAAAAAGAGAAAAAGAAATAAAAAGAGAGAAGGGGGCACACTACTATTTCCTTTTGAGAGATCCACACTCGTACTCCATCTTATACCTTGTGCTCCATAGAGATTATCATTCATGCATATAGCTATGTGGGGACCTTCACACTATAGAACTTGGCTGGTATATTCCAATGATGAGCCTCCTCAAAAGAGCTCTAGGTCTTCTTGAGCAAGCAAGTTGGATGCACCCCCACTAGTTCCATTGGAGAGCTTACCTTAGCTCATATGTGCATCCGTTGCATGGCAATCCCTACTCCTCACATCATATCTATCATTTGGCTTTCTCTCGCCGATGATTGTCCTCATTGATGTGAGCCTTTCACACCTTTTTTGTCTTCCCACTTCATCATTTTTCTCTCTTTGCCATCCTAAGTGTCAACTTTCTTGCTTACGCTCATCCATTGCATGAGTGCTAAAAATATCGAAAGGGAGTGGATCATTTTGACTTGTACCTGGCTGACGGTCTGGGGATGAGTCAAGATAAGATTCCAAAGAAGACCAAGTGTGAAACTTTAGTAGATTAAGTTCTCAACAATATAAAAACTATTTTTTACTCTCTCATATATCCCTATCCCCTTTCTTGCACGCAAACACCATTTGGAGACATTCGAGTCACGGACAGCGAGAGCTCTTGCACCTTTATGTTCTTATGTTGCTTGTTACAATGCTAATATAGACTCTTGCTTGTTATGGCTTGAATTGAATTACATGCCTTGATTGCTTTACTTAAAAGTTCTTATATGGTTGATAGCATGTCACCACAGAAATTATGCTTGTTATCATTTACCTACTCGAGGACGAGCAGGAATTAAGCTTGGGGATGTTGATACGTCCAAAACGTATCTATAATTTCTGCTTGCTCCATGCTTCTTTTGTGTGATATTGCTATGATATTTATGCACTTCCATACACTTTTGATCATATTTGGACTAACCTATTAACTCAGTGCACCACAGTGCCAGTTCCTGTTTTCTGCTGTTTTTCTATTTCAGGTTTCCCCCATATTAAAAGTGCTCCAAAAATCCCGGGAAAAATACAGGAAAAATCAGCATACAGGAAGCTTCGAGAAAAACCAAAGCAGGGCCAGAGGGGTGCCAGGGGTGGCCCAGGCGGCCACCTGGCGCGGCCCCACCCCTGGCCGCGCCAGGGGGGGCGCCTGGGGCCCCGGCTCCTCCTCTGGTGACCCCCCTTCGCATATATATATTCCTCGCGTCCCGAAACCCTCGAGGACGGAACCCTTTTTCGCGATCTCGCCTCTGTTCCGCCGCCGCCGCGCTTCCAAGATCGGGAGCACCAGGAGAACTCTTCCCGGCACCCTGCCGGAGGGGAGAACCACCACCGGGAGCTTCTCCACCACCATGGACGCTTCCCGGATGAGTCGTGAGTAGTCCACCTTGGACCATGGGTCCATGATCAGTAGCTATGTGATGTTCTCCTCCCCTCTTTGTTCTTCATGGTTTAGACCTCGTGAGCTTCCCTACATGATCGAGGCACATATGTAATCTTTATGCTGTTGCTCTGCTGAGTTTGCTGGGATCCGATGGATTATGAGATTATGTTCAGATTGTGTGTGAGTAATATATTTGATTCACCTATTTTATATTTATGTTCTTGAGTAATTCTTGCATGTTCTCCGTTGCTGTTTATTGCTTTGGCCGAGTAGTAGGTAGTAACTCCAAGAGGGAGCGTTATGCTTGATTGTGGGTTCATGCCCCTTGATGACTAGCTTGAGTGACAGAAACATGAGTCTAGGGGATGTGTTGTTGCCACAAGGGGGAAAACAACGGTGCTTGTACTTGCGGGTGCAAGGATTGTTTACTTTACGCAAAGTTCTTTTAATGCAGTTGTCTGTTGCTTTGAGTTTACACTTTGGGTGGTATTCGCAACTTAATACCAGCGAGATGTTCTGGATAGATATCTCAAGGTGGATGATTAGTAGTAGATACAGATGGATTTCGGTCTACTTGCCTTGGCGTACCGCCCATGCTTTTGAGCCTCTACCTTTCTTTACATCATAGTTAGCATTGGTTTGCGCACATAATCCTGCCAATTGCCCAGCTGTAATTTGTTTACCTTGCTTTGCTGTTTTATCGTCTTTTGGGTGAGAGACATCACTAGTGAACATCATGGGACCCCGGTCCATATTACCACCACTGATCACACCCACTATTTACTTCCTGTCTTTATTTCCTAGTTGCAGTCATACCTATCACTATTATCTCTTGTGTTTGATCCTTTGTAAACGACAAGGCCGGAGGGATTGGCAACCTCTCTGTACTCGTTGGGAGCAAAGTTATTTGTATCTGTGTGCAGGTCCTGTCAACCGCAAAGTTTCTGGCGCCGTTAACACCTTCTTGTCGACCCTCGGAGTCTCACGGGATTCGATCCTTGGTACCTTTGCCAAGGGAAACTTCCTGCTACGCTACATCTCAAACCTTCCACTTGGGGTAACCAACGAGGGGCGAGAAGCCATCAGGTGTCAGCGTGGAACTCACCAGGTTTTAGATCGAACTCGGTGGCGGCGACAGAGGAAGCGTAGCCTGCAGCATGTTCGAGGATGTCTCGGCGAGATGCGGTGAGCGGCGGGTGGCAGATCAAATCGATAGGGCGTGTTGTCCTAGTGCGCGTGAGTCCAGGCACATGGCTCTGGCCACCGGGAGTGCCAGGTGGGCCGCTAGGCTAGACAGCCAACCGGTGTGGCCCAAGGTGCACGGGAATCTCAGGAGCAGACTCGCTCGATGGTTGCATGGGCGTACAGACAACTGGAGTTAAGAGGCTAGCGTGCAAACTTCCAGAGGCTGGTACGTGGCGTCAGTCGCGATGGACCTGATGAGCGGGCAGAGATATGCCTGGTTTGCTTGGAGTTTGCTGCGTTGTGATGTGCATATTATCGTAAGATTTGTTTGAAAAAAAAGGTTTGGTTCTGGAAGGTGCTGCAGCGTGATGGAACGTGGAATTCACTGGCGACTAGCATGTTGATTTTGAGCATGGAAAATAAAAGAACAAGAAAAAAGTCATGTAGTGCTATGGTTGTGCAGCGGATGTAGTAATGAAATTTCTTGAGTTGGTTCCACACATACAGACTACAAGGACTAGTTTTGGATTTCTTTGTTTCGTACGCTAAGGAGATCTCGGCATGGCAGTAGTGATGTTGTTCGGCTAGCAGACAAAAGGGGACCGAAGACAGCGACATGCATATAAGGCTCGGAGGAGTCTGGAGTGTGTCGTAGAGAAATCATGCATACACAGGGTGTCAAGCAATGCACAGAGATGTGCGGGGCGGACACGATGCAGGATGGAGCATGGTTGTAGTAGAACAAGTTCGGTTGGGTCGGACTGGACAGTCTGATGGATCGACTGGGATGTTGGTCAAAGCAGAAGACGGTGGTGATTTCAGCGACGACGACATAGGAGCGTGATGCTGATGGTGGCCGACTTCTGGGCGTGGAAACAGGTGGTGCAGGCCTGAGGGATTGTGCGGCTTCGACAAGACTTGCACAGGGTTGATTCAAGGCAGTGTACATATGAGAGAGCTTGAAGTCGACGGGGCGCGAGGTAGCACGGCTAGCTACATGGAGTCATGTTGAAGGTGGAGCTAGAGTCTGATGGACGACTTCACTCTGTGCAGATGGAGAGGCTACAGCATAACTACATGGAGAGTCGAAGCCTATTTTAGCGGGATAGCGAGAGACACGTGGATCAGACTAGGTACTAGTGGTCTGATGGAGGCGTGATACTCGACATTGGTCAGTGATGATCGGTGGTTCTCTGCAGTGGGGGTTGAGTGGTGTGGGTTCACGACCCGGGAGACTCGACCAGGGCAGCAGAGGCTTGACGCGGTGATAGCGGCGAGGCGTGCGGTAAGCACGGGACACAGCGACATACCAAGGCATTGGTGGTCATACATGTGGTCAGACAAATTATGCAGGGGGTGCTGAAGTAGTGTTGACGAGTACCAGATTCAATTTGGTGACTGGGTCTATCGGTGCCGGTTGATGGACATGAGTTGACTATGGAAAATCTGAGAAAGTGGCGGAAAGTCTGAAACTATCAAAATCCGAGAGAGTACATGGTCGTATATTCTGTGGTGTTCAATTCACATGGCAAAGTGCGGATGACAAGTACAGAAGGAGGCGGAGTGCTATAGTTGTGAGACATGTCAGAGACTATTCGGGAAAAGGGTGAGACAACTGTGAATTTGACTCAGGGTGTCACATGACGGCGGCGAAATTCCTTCAAGTTTCAGACAGACGGTCAAGAAAAAGCGGTGATGTTGAGTTCAGGTAACTCTTATATGTGGTGTCCAATATGTGAGTTGTTCATTTTCATTCAGACAGTGATCAGTGTGTGATGCTGTTGGACGGATACTCCAGAAGTTGGGAGCACAAGGTAGAGTAACGAGGAACTTAATTTTGCTCGAGCGTTGGCTCCTAAGAAGACGAGAAGGGACTACAGTTGCAGGTGGAGTCACATGGAGTCTGGGAATAGCAGTGGTGTGTTACTTCTCGAGCTTGCGTTGTATTCCCTCGAAGAAGAAATGGTGATGCAGCACAGTAGCGTATGTATTTCCATCAGTTTTTGAGAACCAAGGTATCAATCCAGTAGGAGACCACGCGCGAGTCCCTCGCACCTGCACAAACAAATAAGAACTTCGCAGCCAACACGATAAGGGGTTGTCAATCCCTTTACGGTCACTTACGAAAGTGAGATCTGATAGATATGATAGTTTGATATTTTCAGTATTTTTGGATATAAGAACAGAAAGTAAAAACGACAAAGTAAAGTAGATTCTAGATTGATATGTTGAGAATAGACCCTGGGGCCATAGGTTTCACTAGTGGCTTCTCTCATGATAGCAAAATTCTACGGTGGGTGAACGAATTACTGTCGAGCAATTGATAGAAAAGCGAATACTTATGGGAATATCTAGGCATGATTATTATATATAGGCATCACGTCCGTGACAAGTAGACCGAAACGATTCCGCATCTACTACTATCACTCCACACATCGACCGCTATCCAGCATGCATCTAGAGTATTAAGTTCATAAGAATAGAGTAACGCCTTACGCAAGATGACATGATGTAGAGGGATAAACTCAAGCAATATGATATAACCCCATCTTTTTATCCTCGATGGCAAAAATACAATACGTGCCTTGCTGCCCCTACTGTCACTGGGAAAGGACACCGCAAGATTGAACCCAAAGCCAAGCACTTCTCCCATTGCAAGAACTATAGATCTAGTAGGCCAAACCAAACCGATAATTCGAAGAGACTTGCAAGGATATTATAATCATACATAAAAGAATTCAGAAAAGAACCAAATATTTCTCATAGATAATCTTGATCATAAACCCACAATTCATTGGATCTCGACAAACACACCACAAAAAGAGATTACATCGAATAGATCTCCTCGAAGAGCGAGGAGAAGTTGGTATTGAGATCCAAAGAGAGAGAAGAAGCCATCTAGGTACTAACTATGGACCCGAAGGTCTGTGGTAAACTACTCACAGCTCATGGTGAGGCGATGGTGTTGATGTAGAAGCACTCCGTGGTAGATCCCCCCTCCGGCGGAGCTCCGGAACAGGCCCCAAGATGGGATCTCACGGGAACAGAAGGTTGCGGCGGTGGAATTAGTGTTTTTCTCCTCTTTTGATGTTTTCGGGGTACATGGATATATATAGGAGGAAGGAGGGCATCGGGGGACCAACGTGGGGCCCATGAGGCAGGGGGTGCGCCATGTAGGGGGGGGGGCGCCCCCATGATACGTCTCAAACGTATCTACTTTTCCAAACACTTTTGATATTGTTTTGACCTCATTCTTGCAGGATTTGAACTAAACTAACCCGGACTGACGATGTTTTCAGCAGAGCTGCCTGTATGGTTTTATTGTGTGCAGGAAAACGGATTTTTAGGTATCTCAGAAAAATCCACGAAAAATCACAGAAAATCCACGCACCCGAAGGAACCAGGGGCCAGAAGAGGGGCCAGAGGGGGGCGAGGGGGTGCCCAGGCGCCCTATGGGCGCGCCCCCCTGGGCTGCGCCGAGGGGTCGCCTGGGTGGGGCCCACACCCCCTGGTGCCCTACTTTTCCTCGTATTTTTACTCACGACGTGGAAACCCCAGATCAGAAGTTCTTTTCGCAGTTTTCCGTCGCGGAGCCGCCGCCACCCTCTGTTCTTCCTCGGGAGGGCTAATCTGGAGGCTCAATTGGCCTCCGGAGAGGGGAGATCGTCGCCATCGTCATCATCATCACCACTCCATCATCCCTCCATGACTTCTCCCTCCATGTGTGAGTAATTCCCCTGCTGTAGGCGAAGGGGATGGTAGGGATTGGATGAGTTAGATCATGTAATAGTTTGTCAGATCGTTGGGGGCATGTTGCCTATCATCTACTATGGTGTTTATCATCTTTGCTTCAACTTGTTATTCTTAATGCTTGACACTTAGGGCCCGAGTGCCATGATCTCAGATCTGAACCATGTGTGTTTGCATGAATATATTTGTGTTCGTGATCCTATCTATGAGTTGTTTGCACCTATTACGGTTCGGAACCGGCGATCCCAAAAGTGACAGCTTGGGACACCAAAGGGGATGGTCCGTAGTTTGAGGATTACATGTATCCATTGAGTTCATTGCTTTGTTCCGGTGCTCTTTAACAGGAGCACCTTAATCTCCATAAGTTCCTTTTGGCCCCGTTCGTAGCGGGATGGTAGGACAAAAGATGTTGTGCAAGTTCTTATTGCAAGCACGTACAACTACCTACGGGATACATGCCTAATGTTTGATATTTGCCTAGATGATCATTACTTTTCCGTGTGCCGTGCCCCAAGTTAGAATCTATCTCATCCATGCAGCGCCCAACCATCCATCTCCCTAGCCTACAGTGTTTTAAACCCTGCTTGTCACTAGTTGCTACTTTTGCCATTTACCTTCACTGTTTACTTTTGCTGTTTACTTTTACTATCACTATTATCACTATCATATCACTGTTACCACTTATCTTTTGTTGCAAGTAAGTATATTTCAGGTGCGGTTGAATTGACAACTCAACTGTCAAAGCTTATAAATACTCTTTGGCTCCCCGTGTGTCAAATCAATAAATTGGGTTATTCTTACCCGCGAAGACTATCTCGATCCCTTACGGTTGAGGGTTATCAAGTACCGTTTTCTGGCGCCGTTGCCGGGGAGCATAGCAATATTTACAAGTCTACTTGAGGTATCCTACCTGCTGCACTTCATCCACTATGGGTAAGAAAGGAGACCCCAAGGTTCCGATCTTACTATCCACTACAAGAAGAGGTACTGCTCTGAGCACTAGTGCTACACTTGATTCACCTTCTGTTATGAGTAAGTTTGCCTCACCACCACCACATGATGCTCCTACTGAATCTGTTACTATGTCCGATACTCTTGATGATGCCTCTACTACTTTTGATGATATTAGTTCGCTTGGTTATGCTCTTGAGAAACAAATTGTTGCTACTGCTAAAAAGTCTGGAATTGAACTTCCTGTTACTCGCTACCCTATTGGTGAAACTTATGATATCCTGATTTGAGTAAACTCAAAGAGAGGCTCCTTGAAGATGATTACTATATGCTTGATGAAGATTTATGCAGGGAACTGACAGAGTTTTCTGGCTCTGACCCTGAAGTTATTAATGAACTATTTGGAAAACACTCTTTGAAGAACAAAACCGTTCCTGATCCTGAATTTGCTACATCTCCTATATGCATTGATGATCATGATTATGATTTCTCTGTTGATCTTTCACTTATACCTATGGTTGAAGCTGACCCCTTTTATGGCAGAGAAAATGATGATGCTATTGCACACCTGACTAAACTCGGTGAGTTAGGTGGCCTGTTTACCACAGATGAGAAGATACCATACTTTTATATCACCAAGCTTCTTCCTTTCTCCTTGAAGGAAGGTGCTAAAGCATGGTATGATTCACTCCCATGCGGTTCCATTAAGAGTCCTCAAGACTTAGCTCACTCTTTTGTTGATAAGTACTTTCCTGCTCACATGCAGCATGCTGCTTTACAAAGAATTTATAACTTTAAACAATTGCAGGATGAGTCCCTCCCTAAAGCTTGGGGGAGGTACTGCGGTCTGATTCGGGCTAGACCAGGACATGAAATTCCTAAGAATGAATTAATTGATATATTCTATGCTGGTCTAACTGATGAATCCAGGTCCTATTTGGACAGTTGTGCTGGTTGTGTTTTCAGGAAAAGAACACCGGACGATGCGGAGGATTTGATGGGAGGATTGCCAAAAACCATGAAGATTGGTCCGTCCCTGAACCACCTCCACCACCAAAGAAGATGGGCATATTTGTTCTAAGCCCCGAAGATATGCGAGAAGCAAAGAAGTCTATTAAAGAGAAAGGTATTAAAGATGAAGACGTGAAGAATCTACCCCCTATTGAGAAGCTGTGTGAGCCTACTACTCACCCTCCTATGGTAGAGGTACACTCTCTTTTAGATTTCAACGCAAGTGACATCCCTCATGGTAAGCCTCCTGATCAATGTTTAGATGAGTTTGATAATTTTATTATGAAACAAAACCATTTTAATGAGAGGATACAAAGTCAATTGCATGATAATTCTCTTGCTATCAAAAAACTGCTTGATGTTTTAGATAGAACAGCTAATGATGTTCAATGTCTTGTGAAGCATTTTCATATGGTTCAAAGTCAGCTTGACCAAATTTCTAATGTGCAAAGAGATCTGCTCGCTAACAATGCCAAACAAGATAATTTGCAGGCTTTTGGGATTAAGACCCGAGGAGGAACTAGCACTCAAGATCCTCTCTATCCAGAGGGACATCCGAAGAGAATCGAGCAGGATTCTCAAATGCAGGAAGAAGAAATTGTTGGCTCTCCAAAGAAAAAGAAGAAACATAAGGAGACTGACAATTCTAATGATCCTATTGCAGATGAAGAACCAGCTGTTGATCCCAACAGTGTATCTATATCCGATGCTGAGACTGAAGACGGTGCTGAACCTGAAGGTAAGGATAGTGAGAAGAATGATCCGCCTGAAGTTCGAGAGGAAGAAGCACCTGACAAACGTAAGAGGTACACTAAAGAAGACTTCATCGCAAGAAAACATGGGAAAGAAAGAGAACCATGGGTACAGAAACCCATGCCCTTTCCAGGTAAGTCCATCAAATCTAAAGAAGAAGAACATTACAATAAGTTTTGTGAGTGGATTAAACCTCTTTTTCTTCAAATCCCTTTGACTGATGCTATTAAGTTACTTCCTTATTCAAAATATATGAAAGATATTGTCACTAATAAAAGAAAAGTTCCTAATGATGCAATATCTACTGTGCTTGCTAACTACTCTTTCAGTGGCAAGATTCCTGAGAAGCTCGGTGATCCAGGTATACCCACCATTCCTTGCTCCATAATGAATAATTATGTCAAAACTGCTTTATGTGATCTTGGAGCAGGAGTGAGTGTTATGCCTCTCTCTCTTTATGAGAGGCTTTGTTTAGAGAAACTAATTCCTACAGATATCTCCCTTCAGATGGCTAACAAGTCAACCGTTGTTCCGATAGGTATTTGTGAGGATGTTCCCGTAGAGGTTGCTAATTGTTTAATTCTTACTGATTTTGTTGTGCTTGACATGCCCGAGGATGGGAGCATGTCCATTATTCTTGGTAGACCTTTCCTTAACACCGCAGGTGCTATTATTGATTGTAATAAAGGGAAGGTTACCTTCCATGTGAATGATAAAGAACACACGGTATATTTTCCGAAGAAGATCGACAGGAGGCATGCCCTCAACTCTATAGAGAATATCGAGACCGTGAAAATTGGAGAATGGGACTGTCCACTACATGTGCCTCACAAATATAAAACTATCATGGTGGGGACAATGTCCATCAAATTAAAGGTTTAGTAACTACTTCGTAGGAGGTGAGACATTTTGCTCTATATATCGCATGTTTGTTGGTAAGACTTGATCAACCTTACTAGTGAACATGCTTATATAGATAAAAAAGTTGAGCTTGTTATGTTTTCATTTGTTTTTAGTTTTTGTCCTACTTGCTGTACCAAGTATTTATGTTTTGAAGCTTCACAATACTACTAACTGCTTCAAGTTTTCAGAGAGTTTCGCAGCTTTTTGAACTTCAAAAAAATTTCAAACAGTGAAGTTTTCAGAAAAATTCCAGAAAAATTATAATAAAAATTTCCATGTCGGGAGAGACCCAGAAAGTCCTGGGGGCCAGCCAGGGGGACCCACCAGTGGCCCAGGCGGCCAGCTGGCGCGGCCCAGCCCCTGGCCGCGCCCACAGGGCGCCTGGGGCCCACAGGACCCCCCTCCAGGTATGTCTTCTTCCTCTCTCTCTCTCTCTCTCTTTCTCCAAAAACGCGAGTTCTGCACTTGTTCTTGTGTTCTTGCTGTTCTTGGAGGCGATTCTTCGATCTCTCTCTACAGCCCCTCATTTGAGCTGAAATTTTGAGCAAATACTCCCTGGTATGTGACTCCTCCACCCCTCCAATTAGATTTTTGATTGGTGGCCTCATTTGTGAGTATTTAGTAGTTCTTGGTGCTGTAGAGATGAGCTTGCATGCATGTGTAGAAAGTTATTTTCCAAGTTTTGATGCAAGTTTATGCCTTGGGCAAGTGAGTTGAGTAGTCTGCCTTAACTCATCTTGTTTTAATCCTCATTTTTGTAAACTGCAAAAAAAAAATCAGAAATGAGTTTGTTAGGAAGGGCAACAGGGTGGCTTGAGAAGAGGAGGCCCACACACTCCGATCGAGTTACTAGAGCCGCAGCTTCACCATCGACTGCTAGGGTGTGCCGAACGTTGGGAGGACGCCTAGGATGGCACTCAGCCCTCCGAGCTGAAAACCGTCATCAACTCTCTCTGCAGCATGGGTACGAGGGATATTCATCGGTCGAAGATCTCCAGCATCTTATTTCCTCACCTCAGGTATTTTGCATATTATATTGCCAGAGGGGTGTTAGCTCGTGACAACACGAGCAGCATTTCTGCTCCGGATATTGCTATCCTGGCAGCAGCCCTCTCAGGGAGGTCTGATTATAATCTGGGTGCCTTAATTGCTCGACGCCTTGCTATGAACGGTAACAAGGGGGACTTATATGGTGGCGTTTGTGCCACACTTATCTTAGAACATCTTGGAGGCACCCCACACCCTGATGATAATCCTTTTACTTATTTAAGCTTTGATCTTGCTGCTATGAAAAGGCATAAGTTTGTCACCAATGGTTCTGAGCTTGATAATCTTGTTTATATCTTGCGTTTCGGAACTACCGCGGAACGCGAGATCCGTCTACCTGCACCTCTTTTGTTTGATTTTTCTCGCAGGAACGGATGGTCCTTTGATGTTGTCCAGTTCGATGAGTTCATGGTCCAGCATCAGTTTGATAACCCCATGGAGGGGGTTGTGCCCGACGAGGAGAAGCATGGTGAGTTACCACATTTTCAGGAAGAGACCGCCACCGAGTTTGGTGAAGGTTCTTCCTCTGTTTGGCGCTCGGAACCTTCCTCGTGGGAGACTCCGAGGAGTTCGGTGTACGCGCCAGCATCCTTCTACGACCCTTGGACTCACCACCATACCCCCGGAGCAGGAGGCTCCTGGGGGCAGTAGCTGCTACCAACTTAGGCCAAAAGCCTAAGCTTGGGGGAGTACGTGCCCCTCTCACTTTTCCATTGTATTATCCGTTTTATTCACTTTGATCTTTTCGAAGTTTTTGCCCGTTCTTCTTTATTTCTCTCTTTGCAAAAACAACAAAAATATTTTCTCTTTCTTTTGCTTTTATTCAACCTTTGAAAAATCCAAAAAGATTTCATTTCTCTCTTTAGTTTGCTTTGTTTTCAGAGTTCAGCTCGAGTCCGTGATGGCATTTAATTATATTTCCTACGTTAGATCGTGCAAGTGACAAGCAGTAATGATGAAGATCGACTGAAGGGAAGCAACAAGGAAGACCGGTATGAACTCTTTTTGTTTCTACTTTTGTACATATGCTTGTACTTATGATCTAGAGACCAGCTTGTAGCGACATAGTGCTATGTTTACAATGCTCTTTCGGTGGTTCATGCTTTCCTTGTGGCTAGTCTCGAATAACTAGAGTATATAATGTGTTATTGAAATGATCTACATGCATTGCACTGTTCATAGTCTGGTATACTAAGGTGGTATTTCCCTTTAGAGAATTTTTGGATTGACTTGGCACATGCTTACACATGTTAAGACTAAAAAGTCTACTCTGCCTTGATGATCTTTGAGTTTCAGAATAGTTATATCACTTTCATGCCCGATTCAATGTTGCTTTGTCGCTCTGCATGATTATGACCGTTATTGCTCTCTAGTTGGTCGCTTCCCAGTCTTTTGCTAAACTTCCACCTGTACTAAACGGACTGACTGCTTGTGCATCCAAAATCCTTAAAACCAGTTATGCCATATGAGTCCACTATACCTTCCTATACATGGTATTTACCTGCCATTCCTAACGAAGACTTTCGTGTACCATCTCGAAATTAATCAAAAGCATTTCTCTTTTTGTGCCTATGTTTTAGCTCATGAGGAAGTAGTAGTTAATTCATGATCTTTTTAAGTTGGACAAGTTTCACCCCTGGATTGCATGTCTAATGTGCAAACCGTTATTACGAGAAGGAACTGGCATCGAGTGCGGCCGGCTCAAAAAGATAATATAACAAACAAACCCTCCTTCACGCTTTGTTCATGAGAAATCAGAAAACTTTGGCAGTGATAAACAAACGAGATTAAGAGGATGTGATCGTCCTCATGCGGGAGCCGTTCCTCGAGACTTGTCCACTCAAAAAGTGATTGAGTTATCTACTAGCATTCGGTGACGAAATATGCACCTCTCAAAAATGTTTTTACCTCTGTTTCTAAAAACCAAGAGCTCTGGTACATGTTTAGTTTTTGTTTCCGATCACGGGTTTTCAACTTTGCCAACAAAAGCCACGGTTCGAGAGTCTTCACCTTCTTTCTTCAAAGCACTAACTAGGAGAGCATAATTGTCATTCTGAGTGTAATGTGCATTGTCCCAAAGTATTACATTGTCTTCTGCATACTTGTGATATGATTTATTCTGAAATTCTTAGTTCTAGTCTCCTTTAAAACTCTGGAGGAGTTTCTGCATTTATGTTTTGCTTCACTCATGGAGACTAGCGAGATACCACCCTAGTATGCTCAAGCTATGTGAAATGTAATCTTGTCTTGATTTTCAGTAGTATATTATTTACTTTAAGTATTTGTGACTAGTCACTTGAAAGAAGGATTGCTCCTTGCATTGTCCTCATAGTACTGTTTTAATACTTGCTAGACTCTTTTCGCAGTACATGCTTATATACATCTAATGAAGCAAAAGAGTTTGTCAAAGTTCTCTTTGTCGCGTCCAGTTCATTGAACTAAATTGCTTGAGGACAAGCAATATGCTAAGCTTGGAGGAGTTGATACGTCTCAAACGTATCTACTTTTCCAAACACTTTTGATATTGTTTTGACCTCATTCTTGCATGATTTGAACTAAACTAACCCGGACTGACGCTGTTTTCAGCAGAGCTGCCTGTATGGTTTTATTGTGTGCAGGAAAACAGATTTTTAGGTATCTCAGAAAAATCCATGAAAAATCACAGAAAATCCACGCACCCGAAGGAACCAGGGGCCAGAGGGGGGCCAGGGGGTGCCCAGGCGCCCTGTGGGCGCGCCCCCCCTGGGCCGCGCCGGGTGGTCGCCTGGGTGGGGCCCACACCCCCTGGTGCCCTACTTTGGCTCGTATTTTTACTCACGACGCGGAAACCCCAGATCAGAAGTTCTTTTCGCAGTTTTCCGTCGTGGAGCCGCCGCCACCCTCTGTTCTTCCTCGGGAGGGCTAATCTGGAGGCTGAATTGGCCTCCGGAGAGGGGAGATCGTCGCCATCGTCATCATCATCACCACTCCATCATCCCTCCATGACTTCTCCCTCCATGTGTGAGTAATTCCCCTGCTGTAGGCGAAGGGGATGGTAGGGATTGGATGAGTTAGATCATGTAATAGTTTGTCAGATCGTTGGGGGAATGTTGCCTATCATCTACTATGGTGTTTATCCTCTTTGCTTCAACTTGTTATTCTTAATGCTTGACACTTAGGGCCCGAGTGCCATGATCTCAGATCTGAACCATGTGTGTTTGCATGAATATATTTGTGTTCGTGATCCTATCTATGAGTTGTTTGCACCTATTACGGTTCGGAACCGGCGATCCCAAAAGTGACAGCTTGGGACACCAAAGGGGATGGTCCGTAGTTTGAGGATTACATGTATCCATTGAGTTCATTGCTTTGTTCCGGTGCTCTTTGACAGGAGCACCTTAATCTCCATAAGTTCCTTTTGGCCCCGTTCGTAGCGGGATGGTAGGACAAAAGATGTTGTGCAAGTTCTTATTGCAAGCACGTACAACTACCTACGGGATACATGCCTAATGTTTGATATTTGCCTAGATGATCATTACTTTTCCATGTGCCGTGCCCCAAGTTAGAATCTATCTCATCCATGCAGCGCACAACCACCCATCTCCCTAACCTATAGTGTTTTAAACCCTGCTTGTCACTAGTTGCTACTTTTGCCATTTACCTTCACTATTTACTTTTGCTGTTTACTTTTACTATCACTATTATCACTATCATATCACTGTTACCACTTATCTTTTGTTGCAAGTAAGTATATTTCAGGTGCGGTTGAATTGACAACTCAACTGTCAAAGCTTATAAATACTCTTTGGCTCCCCGTGTGTCGAATCAATAAATTGGGTTATTCTTACCCGCGAAGACTATCTCGATCCCTTACGGTTGAGGGTTATCACCCCACCCTCGTGGACGCCACGTGTGCCCTATTCCGTGGTTCTCAAGTCTCCCGTAAAGATATCGCTCCAAAAATATCTCTCCCGAAGGTTTCATTCCGTTTGGACTCCGTTTGATATTCCTTTTCTGTAAAACCCTAAAATAGGCATAAAAAACAACAATCTGGACTGGGCCTTTGGGTTAATAGGTTAGTCCCAAAATAATATAGAAGTGTATAACTAAGCCCATTAAACATCCAAAACATCATAAATAATAGCATGGAACAATAAAAAATTATAGATACGTTGGAGACGTATCATGCATCCCCAAGCTTAATTCCTGCTCGTCCTCGAGTAGGTAAATGATAAAAACAGAATTTTTGATGTGGAATGCTAACCAACATAGTTACCAATGTAATTCTCTTTATTGTGGCATGAATGTTCAGATCTGAAAGATTCAAGACAAAAGTCTATATTGACATAAGAAATAATAATACTTCAAGCATACTAACAAAGCAATCATGTCTTCTCAAAATACCATGGCTAAAGAAAGTTATCCCTACAAAATCATATAGTCTGGCTATGCTCCCTCTTCATCACACAAAATATTCATATCATGCACAACCCTGGTTTGAGCCAAGCACTTGTTTTCATACTCAATTCTTTCAAACCTTTCAACTTTCACGCAATACATGAGCGTGAGCCATGGATATAGCACTATGGGTGGAATAGAGTGGTGGTTGTGGAGAAGACGAAAAGGAGGGATATAGTCTCATATCGACTAGGCGTATCAACGGGCTATGGAGATGCCCATCAATAGATATCAATGTGAGTGACTAGGGATTGCCATGCAACGGATGCACTAGAGCTAAAAATGTATGAAATCTGAACAAAAGAAACTAAGTGGGTGTGCATCCAACTAGCTTGCTCATGAAGACCTAGGGCCTTTCAGGAAGCCCATCATTGGAATATACAAGCCAAGTTCTATAATGAAAATTCCCCACTAGTATATGAAAGTGACTAAACATGAGACTCTCTATCATGAAGAACATGGTGCTACTTTGAAGCACACGTGTGGAAAAAGATAGTAGCAATTGTCCCTTTT
>LR738713.1:189301010-189316456 GCA_902687465.1 Secale cereale | reverse complement strand
TTTCTTTTTCTTGGCCTTTCCTTCTTTTTTTTTCTTTCGGACAATGCTCTAATAATGATGATCATCACACTTCTATTGATTTACAACTCGAGAACAAAGTATGACTCTATATGAATGCCTCCGGTGGTGTACCGGGATGTGCAATGAATCAAGAGTGACATGTATGAAAATATTCTGCATGGTGGCTTTGCCACAAATACGATGTCAACTACATGATCATGCATGGAAATATATCTCGGAATGGCTATGGAAATGCCATGATAGGTAGATATGGTGGCTGTTTTGAGGAAGGTATATGGTGGCTGTTTTGAGGAAGGTATATAGTGGGTGTATGGTACCGGCGAAAGTTGCGCGGTACAAGAGAGGCTAGCAATGGTGGAAGGGTGAGAGTGCGTATAATCCATGGACTCCACATTAGTCATAAAGAACTCATATACTTATTGGAAAAATTTACGATTCATCAAAACAAAGAAATCAACGCATGCTCCTAGGGGGGGAGGTTGGTAGGAGTTAACCATCGTGCGCCCCCGACCTCCACACAAAGGATGACACTCTACAAATACCTCATGCTCTAACTTCGTCACATAGCGGTTCACCATACGTGCATGCTACAGGAATCACAACCTTTAACACAAGTATTTCTCTATTTCATAATAACTCCACTAGCATGACTCTAATATCACTATCCTCATATCTCAAAACAATTATCAAGTATCAAATTTCTCATCATATTCAATGCACTTTGTGTGAAAGTTTTTACTACATTCATCTTGGATGCCTATCATGTTAAGGCTAGTTTTATAGCCAAAGCACATTACCAGGCTGTTCTAATAGACTCCTAAAAGGATATAAGTGAAGCATGAGAGATCAACAATTTCTACAAAATAAAATCACCACCGTGCTTTAAAAGATATAAGTGAAGCACTAGAGCAAACTATTTAGCTCAAAAGATATAAGTGAAGCACATAGAGTGTTCTAACAATTCCTAGGCCATATTTATCTCTCTCGAAAAGGTGTTTCCAGCAAGGATAATTGTGGCAAACTAACAAGCAAAGACTCAAATCATACATGACGCTCCAAGTAAACCACATTTCATGTGGTGAATAAAAATATAGTCCCGAGTATAGTTACCGATAGATGAAGACAAAAGAGGGGATGCCTTCCCAGGGCATCCCCAAGCTTATGCTTTTGGTTGTCCTTGAATTTTACCTTGGGTTGCCTTGGGCATCCCCAAGCTTAGGCTCTTGCCACTCTTTGTTCCATAGTCCATCAAAGCAATACTCAAAACTTGAAAACTTCACAACACAAAACTTAGACAAAAATCTCGTGAGCTCCGTTAGTATAAGAAAACAAACCACCACTCAAGGGTACTGTAATGAACTCATTATTTGTTTATATTGGTGTTAAACCTATTGTATTCCAACTTCTCTATGATTCATATCCTCCAAAACTGCTAATAGATTCATCAAAATAAGCAAACAACACACAAAAACAGAATCTGTCAAAAACAAAACAGTCTGTAGTAATCTGTAACTTCCGCATACTCCTGTAACTCCAAAAAAATTAAAATAAATTGGTAAACGTGGGGAATTTTTCTATTAATCATCTGCAAAACGAATCAACTAAATAGCACACTCCAGTAAAATCTGGTGACTATTCTAGTGAGCGCTAATGATTCTGTTTTTTACAGCAAGATCATATAAACTTCACACAAGTCTTCCCAAAGGTTCTACTTGGCACAAACACTAATTAAAACACAAAACCACATCTAAACGGAAGCTAGATGCAACATTTGTTCCTAAACAGAAGCAAAAACAAAAAAACATATAAAATTGAGTTGCCTCCCAACAAGCGTTATCGTTTAACGCCCCTAGCTAGGCACGATACCAGGATAGATCTAGGTATTGCCATCTTTGGGAGGCAATTCTTTAATTAAGCACTTGTGATTCTTAGGAACTTCTTTATTCCTATTGATAATCAAACTTTTGGGCAAGAAATCAAGAAATTCATTCATGTTAAAAGGTTCTCTTGCAAAAGTAAGAAAATTAGGATGCACACTTATAGATTTAAGATCCGCGATTCCTTTACTAGATGGTTCACCCTTGTTTTTAGGAACATACATGAACTTAGACAATTTAGTGGTAGAAGGATTTGAAGTATTTTTCATAGCAGAAAGAGCAGACACTACATTAGTAATAATATCTTCAAGTTTATCGATTCTAGTAGAATCTTGATCTAATTTTTCTTTAACTATGGGTTCCTTTTCTTTAAAAAAATCAGAATAACTCCTACCTTGGATCCATATTGGGTAATTTCATTGTGGATCTTTCTATCCAAATTCTCTACCAACTCTACCATAGCAACTTTGTTTTCAATGATTTCTAGCCTTTGCATAACATGTTCCAGAGTTACAACAGTCCCATTATCAATAAGAGGTGGTGAGCCAAATAATTCAGTCATAGCATTATAAGAATCAAAAGTATGGCTACCCAAGAAATTCCCTCTAGTAATAGTATCTAAAGTATATCTATTCCACGGAGTTATGCCAACATAAAAATTGCGAAGAAGCACGGAAGTGGAAAGCTTCCTAGTAGATCTATTTTGAGCGTTGCAAATTCTATACCAGGCATCTTTTAAGTTTTCCTCCTACCTTTGTTTAAAATTAAGAACCTCACTCTCGGGAGTATTGATAATGATAGGTGTGCTAGAGATGGTGACAAGCAAGCAATCAACCACACAAGCAAACAAGAAGCAAGCGAAGGATAAACACACGGCAAAAAGAAGGGCAAATAAAACGACAAGGGTGAAGTGGGGGAGAGGAAAACGAGAGGCAAATAAATGTAATGCGAAGGATAAGGGTTTGTGATAGGTACTTGGTATATGACTTTTGCGTAAGCCTCCCCGGCAACGGCGCCAGAAATTCTTCTTGATACTTCTCAAGCTTGCATTGTATTCCCTCGAAGAGGGAAGGGTGATGCAGCACAGTAGCGTAAGTATTTCCCTTAGTTTTTGAGAACCAAGGTATCAATCCAGTAGGAGACCACGCGCGAGTCCCTCGCACCTGCACAAACGAATAAGAACTTCGCAACCAACGTGATAAGGGTTTGTCAATCCCTTTATGGTCACTTACGAAAGTGAGATCTGATTGATATGATAGTTTGATATTTTCGGTATTTTTGGATATAAGAACAGAAAGTAAAAACGGCAAAGTAAAGTAGATTGTAGATTGATATGTTGAGAATAGACCCGGGAGGCATATGTTTCACTAGTGGCTTCTCTCATGATAGAAAAATTCTATGGTGGGTGAACGAATTACTGTCGAGCAATTGATAGAAAAGCGAATACTTATGAGAATATCTAGGCATGATCATTATATATAGGCATCACATCTGTGAAAAGTAGACCGAAAAGATTCCGCATCTACTACTATTACTCCACACATCGACCGCTATCCAGCATGCATCTAGAGTATTAAGTTCATAAGAATAGAGTAATGCCTTAAGCAAGATGACATGATGTAGAGGGATAAACTCAAGCAATATGATATAAACCCCATCTTTTTATCCTCGATGGCAACAATACAATACGTGCCTTGCTGCCCCTACTGTCACTGGGAAAGGACACCGCAAGATTGAACCCAAAGCCAAGCACTTCTCCCATTGCAAGAACTACAGATCTAGTAGGCCAAACCAAACCGATAATTCGGAGAGACTTGCAAGGATATTATAATCATACATAAAAGAATTCAGAAAAAACCAAATATTTCTCATAGATAATCTTGATCATAAACCCACAATTCATCGGATCTCGACAAACACACCGCAAAAAGAGATTACATCGAATAGATCTCCTCGAAGACCGAGGAGAACTTGGTATTGAGATCCAAAGAGAGAGAAGAAGCCATCTAGGTACTAACTATGGACCCAAAGGTCTGTGGTAAACTACTCACAACTTATGGTGAGGCGATGGTGTTGATGTAGAAGCACTCCGTGGTATATCCCCCCTCCGGCGGGCTCCGGAACAGGCCCCAAGATGGGATCTCACGGGAACAGAAGGTTGTGGCGGTGGAATTAGGTTTTTTTTCTCCTCTTCTGATGTTTTCGAGGTACATTGATATATATAGGAGGAAGGAGGGCATCGGGGGACCAACGTGGGGCCCACGAGGCAGTGGGCGCGCCCTGTAGGGGGGCGCCCCCACCCTCGTGGACGCCACGTGTGCCCTATTCCGTGGTTCTCAAGTCTCCCGTGAAGATATCGCTACAAAAATATCTCTCCCGAAGGTTTCATTCCATTTGGACTCCGTTTGATATTCCTTTTTTTGCAAAACCCTGAAATAGGCAAAAAAACAGCAATCTGTACTGGGCCTTTGGGTTAATAGGCTAGTCCTAAAAATAATATAAAAGTGTATAAGAAAGCCCATTAAACATCCAAAACATCATAAATAATAGCATGGAACAATCAAAAAATATAGATACGTTGGAGACGTATCATGGTGCTCGTGACGTATCTCAAGTCCAATGTACATGGAGGTTCGACGCATGGATGAATCCAAGGTGGTGGAGAATACTCCCCACGGTGGAGTTTGCTAAAGTTGTGTCGAATATTATTGTACAAGGTAGGTTACAATTGGACTTGGTTTTGGACTGTGTGTAGATAGGGTAGGAGTTGTGTCCTAATAGGACACTTGTATCCTTGGCCTCTCATATATAGTGGGGGTAGACACATGATGTAACCTATGCCAACATAATAGCATGGGCACGCAGGGAGCAGGCGGTGTGTGCCGGTGCCCGGGCGGCCGAGATGTGGTATTGTGACAGTGTCATGGGGAGGAGCGCCCATAGTCAGTCCTCGGGGATGCAGCCATGATGGTGAACCTCGTTAACAAATCTCGGTGTCATGCTCGTGTGATTGCTTGGTCCTCGGTAGATCGACGGAGCGCCTCAGATTAATTCTAACACAGAGATACCTCTCCGACACTCGGAGTGACAAATCCTATTCTCGATCTATGCCAACACCACTAACACCTTCGGAGACACCTGTAGAGCATCTTTATAATCACCCAGTTACGTTGTGATGTTTTATAGCACACAAGGTGTTCCTCCGGTATTCGGGAGTTGCATAATCTCATAGTCAGAGGAACATGTATAAGTCATGAAGAAAGCAATAGCAATAAAACTAAACGATCATTGTGTTAAGCTAACGGATGGGTCTTGTCCATCACATCATTCTCCTAATGATGCGACCCTGTTGATCAAATGACAACACATGTCTATGGTTACGAAACATAACCATCTTTGATTAACGAGCTAGTTAGTAGAGGCATACTAGGGACACTCTGTTTTATCTATGTATTCACACATGCACTAAGTTTCCAGTTAATACAATTCTAGCATGAATAATAAAAATTTATCATGATATATGGAAATTGTTGGCGTTCTGGGACCGGGGGTACCCAGACTTGCCTTCCTGCGGCCCAGGGCGTGGCTAACCAGGCGGCCTGGTATGGCCCAGCATCTTCAGTGACCACTCAAGACCCTCGTGAGGGGCCGAGCCTCGCGTGGCAGACTACACAAGGCATCCCCTGGGGCGGCTTCACCAGGCCGGCTCGCGAGGATCGGAGATATCGAGGCAGGGGGCACCTCACGAGGTCCTCGTGACGTGAGCAGTGACGACCAAGGCTAGGCGGGCGCAGAAGTGCCAGTTTCCTCTTTGGTGCGAAGGGAGCAGGTGCAGACGATGAGTCTGGAGGCATCAGGCAAAGGTTTCCATACTGGTGCAACAAGACCAAGACCCATAGGACAGCAGAACGGAGGTCACCGCGGAGCCCACGGCGGCATCACCACTAGAGCCTTTGGCAGGCGAAGACCACCTTTTGTCAAGATAGCTTGTACTAGCTATCCCCCTTAAAATTTGGCTGTTGTGGGATTCCTTCCCGCTCAATATTTGGTAAGAGGACCCGGGCCACTATAAATAGGACTAGCCACCACCTGAGAAAGGGATCGGATCATCGAGAACACTTACACACCCACAAGCTCGCCCGAGCTCAAGAATACCTCTCCTCAGGAGGCAGTTCATCCATGTACTAGTTCTCCATCAGCCTACAAGGCAATCCACCACACCACACTGGATTAGGGTATTACACCACAACGGTGGCCTGAACCAGTATAAATCTTTTGTCCCTTGTTCTTCAGATCTGACGAGCTAGGCCAAGGGTCGTCGAGTAGATGAGCTAGGACGGAAGGAGAGATCTTTGTGCGCACCCCAGAGTTCGAGCCTTACGGGTTTTGCCGGAACCTTAGATCCGACATTTGGCGCGCCATGTAGGGGTGTGCCGAAGTTTCCTCCCCATCCATCCCGCTCTCCGCTCACCAAGTTCTCATGGCGGGCATTCCTCCCCCGACGGGCTTGGTGGACGCGCGCGGCAGCGCTCCGGGCCACCGGGCCTTCACCCCTGCATTACGGTGGGTACAGTGGCCACCCATGTTCAGGCCGAATCTGCCACCCCGCTACAACGGGAAGGCAAACCCGTTCATCTTCCTCCAGGCCTACGAAAAGGCCATCTCGGCGGCCGGCAGCGACGACAAGGTCATGGCCAGCTGGCTCCGCATGGCACTCGACGGCATGCTGTGTGCCTGGTTTTTCAGCTTGCCAGAATCGTCCGTGGCGTCTACTACCTCTTGAGCTTGCGTTGTATTCGCTCGAAGAGGAAAGGGAGATGCAGCACAGTAGCGTAAGTATTTCCCTCATTTTTTGGGAACCAAGGTATCAATCCAGTAGGAGACCACGCGCGAGTCCCTCACACCTGCACAAACAAATAATAACTTCGCAGCCAACGCGATAAGGGGTTGTCAATCCCTTTACGGTCACTTACGAAAGTGAGACATTGATAGAGATGATAGTTTATATTTTTGGTATTTTTAGTTTATAAGAACAGCAAATAAAAGCGATAAAAGTAAAGTGGATGTAGATTGATATGTTGAGAATAGACCCGGGGGCCATAGTTTTCTCTAGTGGCTTCTCTCATGATAGCGATATTCTACGACGGGTAAACAAATTATTGTCGAGCAATTGATAGAAAAGCGAATAATTATGAGACTATCTAGGCATGATCATTGTATATAGGCATCACGTCCGAGACAAGTAGACCGAAACGATTCTGCATCTACTACTATTACTCCACACATCTACCGCTATCCAGCATGCATCTAGTTTGTTGAGTTCATAAGAACAGAGTAACGCCTTAAGCAAGATGACAAGATGTAGAGGGATAAACTCACGCAATATGATATAAATCCCATCTTTTTATCCTCGATGGCAACAATACAATACGTGCCTTGCTGCCCCTACTGTCACTGGGAAAGGACACCGCAAGATTGAACCCAAAGCCAAGCACTTCTCCCATTGCAAGAACTATAGATCTAGTAGGCCAAACCAAACCAAAAACTCGAAGAGAATTGCAAGGATATTATGAGCACACATAAAAACTTCAGAGAAGAACCAAATATCTTTCATAGATAACCTTGATCTTAAACTCACAATTCATCGAATCTCGACAAACACACCGCAAAAAGAAATTACATCAAATAGATCTCCTTGAAGACCGAACTTTGTATTGAGATCCAGAGAGAGAGAAGAAGCCATCTAGATACTAGCTATGGACCTGAAGGCAGTAGTAAACTACTCACAACTCATGGTGAGGGCGATGATGATGATGATGAAGGCCTCTGTGATGGACCCCCCTCCGGTGGAGCTCCGGAACAGGCTCCAAGATGGGATCTCCACGGGAACAGAAGGTATGGCGGTGGAATTAGGGTTTTCTCTCTGTTCACGGAGTTTCTGGGTACGTAGACTTATATAGGAAGAAGGAGGGCACCGGGGGACGCTCGAGGGGGCCACGAGGCAGGGGGCACGCCCTGGGAAGGGGGCGCGCCCCCCACCCTCGTGGGCTAGCCCTTTGTCCCCTGATGTGGTTCTCAAGCTCCGCTTGTGTGATTTTCTCCAAAAATATCTCTCGCGAAGGTTTCATTCCAAAAATATATCTCGCGAAGATTTCATTTCGCAAAACCCTGAAACAAGCAAAAAATAGCAATCTGGACTAGGCCTTTGGGTTAGTAGGTTAGCCCCAAAAATGATATAAAAGTGAATGATAAAGCCCATTAAACATCCAAGACTTCATAAATAATAGCATGGAACAATAAAAAATTATAGATACGTTGGAGATGTATCAAGCATCCCCAAGCTTAATTCCTGCTCGTCCTCGAGTAGGTAAATGATAAAGAAAGAATTTTTGATGTGGAATGCTAAGCAATATAGTTTTTCAATGTAATTCTCTTAATTGTGGCATGAATGTTCAGATCTGAAAGATTCAAGATAAAAGTCTATATTGACATAAGAAATAACAATACTTCAAGCATACTAACAAAGCAATGATGTCTTCTCAAAATACTGTGGCTAAAGAAAGTTATCCCTACAAAATCATATAGTGTTGGCTATGCTCCCTCGTTATCACACAAAAATATTCATATCATGCACAACCACGATTTCAGCCAAGCACTTGTTTCCATACTCTATCTTTTCAAACCTTTCAACTTTCACGCAATGCATGAGCGTGAGCCATGGATATAGCACTATGGGTGGAATAGAGGTGGTTGTGGAGAAGACAAAAAGGAGGGAGATAGTCTCACATCAACTAGGCGTATCAACAGGCTATGAAGATGCCCATCAATAGATATCAATGTGAGTTAGTAGGGATTGCCATGCAACGGATGCACTAGGGCTAAATATGAATGAAAGCTCAACAAAAGAAACTAGTGGGTGTGCATCCAACTTGCTTGCTCATGAAGACCTAGGGCATTTGAGGAAGCCCATCGTTGGAATATACAAGCCAAGTTCTATAATGAAAATTCCTACTAGTATATGAAAGTGACTAAACATGAGACTCTCTACAATGAAGAACATGGTGCTACTTTGAAGCACAAGTGTGGGGAAAAAAGGTAGTAGCAGTTTTCCTTTTTTTTGGGCCTTTCTTTTTTTCTTTGGCCTTTCTTTTTTTTCTTTTTTTTTCTTGCGGAGGGTCTTTATAGATTTAGCCTTTCCTCCCATGGGACAATGCTCTAATAATGATGATCATCACACTTTCATTACAACTCGATATTACAACTCGATACTACAACAACAAAGTATGACTCTGTATGAATGCCTCCGGCGGTGTACCGGTATGTGCCTTGAAACAAGAGTGACATGTATAAAAATTATGCATGGTGGCCTTGCCACAAATACGATGTCAACTACATGATCATGCAATGGCAATATGACAATATGATGCATGTCATATGAACGGAACGGTGGAAAGTTGCATGGCAATATATCTCGGAATGGCTATGGAAATGCCATGATAGGTCGGTATGGTGGCTGTTTTGAGGAACAATTTGGTGGCTGTTTTGAGGAAGGATATATAGTGGGTTTATGGCACCGGCGAAAGTTGCGCGGTACAAGAGAGGCTAGCAATGGTGGGAGAGTGAGAGTGTGTATAATCCATGAACTCAACATAGTCATAAGAACTCATATACTTATTGCAAAAATCTACGAGTCATTAAAACAAAGCAATCAACGCATGGTCTTTGGGGGAGGTTGGTAGGAGTTAACCATCGCGTGCCCCCGACCTCCACACAAAGGTTGGCACTCTACAAATACCTCATGCTCTAGCTTCGTCACATAGCGGTTCACCATACGTGCATGATACGGGAATCACTAACCTTAACACAAGTATTTCTCAATTTAATAATAACTCCACTAGCATGACTCTAATATCACTATCCTCATATCTCAAAACAATTATCAAGCATCCAACATCTCATTCTATTCAATGCACTTAGTGTGAAATTTTTTCTACATTGACATTGGACGTTTATCATGTGAAGACTAGTTTATTTAGCCTAAACACATTACCATTCTGTTTTAATAGACTCTCAAAAGGATATAAGTGAAGCATGAGAGTTCAACAATTTCTACATAATATTACCACCACCGTGCTCTAAAAGATATAAGTGAAGCACTAGAGCACAAACTATTCAACTCAAAAGATATAAGTGAAGCACATAGAGTGTTCTAAAAAAATTTAGGCCATATTTAACTCTCTAAAATAGGTGTGTCCAGCAAGGATGATTGTGGCAAACTAACAAGAAAAGACTCAAATTATACAAGACGCTCCAAGCAAAACACATAAATTGTTGCGAATAAAAATAGCTCCAAGTATAGTTACCGATGGATGAAGACGAAAGAGGGGATGCCTTCCCGGGGCATCCCCAAGCTTAGGCTTTTGATTATCTTGAATTTACTTGGGGTGCCATGGGCATCCCCAAGCTTAGGCCTTTGCTACTCTTTTTTCCACAGTCCATGAAAGCAATACTCAAAACTTGAAAATTTCACAACACAAAACTTAGACAAAAATTCTCGTGAGCTCCGTTAGTATAAGAAAGCAAACCACTACTCAAAAGTGCAGCACTGAATTCATTCTTTGTTTATATTTGTGTTAAACCTACTGTATTCCAACTTCTCTATGGTTCATATCCTCCAATACTACTCATAGATGCATCGGAATAAGCAAACAACAGACGAAAAAGAGAATCTGTCAAAAACAGAACATTCTGTAGTAATCTGCAGGTTTCGCCTACTTATGGAACTCAAAAAAATCCAAGCTAAATTGGTAAATTTGAGGAATTTGTCTACCAATCATCTGCAAAAAGAATCAAATAAAAAAGCACGCTCCAGTAAAATCTTAGGACTACTTTAGCGAGTGCGAACGATTCTGTTTTTCGCAGCAAGATCACATAAACTTCACACAAGTCTTCCCAAAGGTTCTACTTGGCACAAACACTAAACAAAACATGAAAACACATCTAATCAGAGGCTAGAAGCAATATTTATTCCCTAACAGCAACAAAAACTAAAAACATAAAATTGGGTTGCCTCCCAACAAGCGCTATCGTTTTACGCCCCTAGCTAGGCACGATACAAGATAAATCTAGGTATTGCCATCCTTGATCTTCACCCTTTTAATGGTGTCAAGCTCAAATCTCGGAGGTTCTTTAAGTTTCCCTTCATATTCGGAAATCTTTAGATCTAAAGCATCCAACCGCTTATTACAAAGAGTAATCAACATATTCATGCGGTGGAGATTCCCACTAACACTTTTAAGAGGTTCAAGAGACTTTTGTAATATTTTTGTTACCTCGCAAATTTTCTCAAAAACTTGCGTCACTTCCAAGGTTGAATTTGACCCTTTTTGGGGAGGTAGTGTTCCCACTATTCCCTCTATAATTTCATGCGCGATACTAGGATCAACTTCGATAAAATTCCCTTTGGCAACGCAATCCATGAGTTGTCTGTGAGACATATTTAACCCAACATAAAAATTGCGAAGCAAGATTCTGAAATTCACCTCTAAGGTGCACTTACGATAAGATTCCATCATCCTAAACCAAGCATCTTTTAAATTTTATCCATCTTTTGCTTGAAGTGAAGCACTTCAAACTCGGGAGACAAAGGAGCAGATAAGGGGCTAGCCATAATGACAAGCAAGCAATCCAACACACACATGCAAACAAGAAGCAAGCGAACGATGAACACACGACGGAAGAAGGGCAAATAAAACAGCAAGGGTGAAGTGGGGGAGAGGAAAACGAGAGGCAAATAAATGTAATGCGAAGGATAAGGGTTTGTGATAGGTACTTGGTATATGACTTTTGCGTAAGCCTCCCCGGCAATGGCGCCAGAAATTCTTCTTGCTATCTCTTGAGCTTGCGTTGTATTCCCTCGAAGAGGAAAGGGAGATGCAGCATAGTAGCGTAAGTATTTCCCTTAGTTTTTTAGAACCAAGGTATCAATCCAGTAGGAGACCACGCGCGAGTCCCTCGCACCTACACAAACAAATAAGAACTTCGCAGCCAACGCGATAAGGGGTTGTCAATCCCTTTACGGTCACTTACGAAAGTGAGATTTGATAGAGATGATAGTTTATATTTTTGGTATTTTTAGTTTATAAGAACATCAAATAAAAGCGATAAAAGTAAAGTGGATGTAGATTGATATATTGAGAATAGACCCCGGGGCCATAGTTTTCTCTAGTGGCTTCTCTCATGACAGCGATATTCTACGGCGGGTAAACAAATTACTGTCGAGCAATTGATAGAAAAGTGAATAATTATGAGACTATCTAGGCATGATCATTGTATATAGACATCACGTCTGAGACAAGTAGACCTAAACGATTCTGCATCTACTACTATTACTCCACACATCGACCGCTATCCAGCATGCATCTAGTGTATTGAGTTCAGAAGAACAGAGTAACGCCTTAAGCAAGATGACATGATGTCGAGGGATAAACTCAAGAAATATGATATAAACCCCATCTTATTATCCTCGATGGCAACAATACAATACGTGCCTTACTGCCCCTACTATCACTGGGAAAGGACACCGCAAGATTGAACCTAAAGCCAAGCACTTCTCCCATTGCAAGAACTATAGATCTAGTAGGCCAAACCAAACCAATAATTCGAAGAGACTTGCAAGGATATTATGAGCACACATAAAACGTTCAGAGAAGAACCAAATATCTTTCATAGATAACCTTGATCATAAACTCACAATTCATCGGATCTCGACAAACACACCGCAAAAAGAGATTACATCGAATAGATCTCCTCGAAGACCGAGGAGAACTTTGTATTGAGATCCAGAGAGAGAGAAGAAGCCGTCTAGATACTAGCTATGGACCCGAAGGTCTGTGGTAAACTACTCACAACTCATGGTGAGGGCGATGATGATGATGATGAAGGCCTCCGTGATGGATCCCCCTCCGGTGGAGCTCCAGAACAGGCTCCAAGATGGGATCTCCATGGGAACAGAAGGTACGGTGATGGAATTAGGGTTTTCTCTCTATTCACGGAGTTTCTGGGGTACGTAGACTTATATAGGAGGAAGGAGGGCACCGGGGGATGCTCGAGGTGGCCACGAAGCAGGGGGCGTGCCCTGGGAAGGGGGGCGCGCCCCTCACCCTCGTGGGCCAGCCCTCTGTCCCCTAACATGGTTCTCAAGCTCTGCGTGCGTGATTTTCTCCAAAAATATCTCTCGCGAAGGTTTCATTCCCTTTGGACTCCGTTTGATATTCTTTTTCTGCAAAACCCTGAAACAGGCAAAAAACAGCAATCTGGACTGGGCCTTTGGGTTTGTAGGTTAGTCCCAAAAATGATATAAAAGTGAATGATAAACCCCATTAAACATCCAAGACTTCATAAATAATAGCATGGAACAATAAAAAATTATAGATACTTTGAAGACGTATCAGCGTACTGGGAAGAGCTGCGCGTCCTCTATGTCGCATGCTTCGGGGCGCCGGCGCCGCACGCTGTTGCGGCCCTCCTCGGCGGCTCCCAAGCGCCACCCTCCGGCCGACACATCAAGCAGATCTTTCGCTAGACGGGCGTCGCCTCCATACGCCAGGGGGCTCCTCCTCGATGGGTGGCGCCCAAGGCCGACCTTGCCTTCGACTCGGGAGACCACCCTGCCTCCACCGCGGGCTCCAACGCTTTCCCGATGCTCTGCACCCCCACCATCTGCAACGTGGCAGTCACCGAGACCCTCATCGACGGTGGGGCTAGCCTCAACGTGCTCTCAGTGGAAGCTTTAAGCTTGCTCCAAGTGCCACTCGAGCGGTTACGCCCGACCAAACCCTTCTCTGCGGCCAGCAGCGGTTACACCAGCCTTTTGGGGCAGATCCGCCTCCCTGTCACTTTCGGCACCTGAAACAACTACCGCACCGAGCTGATCGACTTCGACATCGCCTGAATCGGTCTCCCGTATAATGCCATCCTCGGGTACCCCGCGCTGGCCCAGTTCATGGCCGCGACCCATCCGGCCTATAACCTCATGAAGATGCCAGGGAGGAGCGGAGTCCTTACCGTGACGGGGGACACCAAAGAAGCTCTTGCTGCCCTCAAGCGCGTCTTCTGGACCGCTGCGGCGGAGCGCCCTGCCGGCGAAGCCGCCCCTAGGACCGAGGGGGCTGCCCCTGCCAAGAAGAATCAACTTTTCTCCCAAGACCAAGCCGAGACAAAGCAGGTGCCGGTGAATGAAGATGAGCCGTCAGGTGTCGCCTTCACCATAGGTGCTGGCCTTCCCCCAGCTCAAGAAGAGGCGCTAGTTGGATTCCTGCGTGCGAACAGGGACGTGTTCGCATGGGAACCCAAGGATTTGGCGGGAGTCCCGAGAGAGGTGATCGAGCATCACCTAAACGTGTGCCCTAATATGCGCCCCGTGAAGCAGAAGGCCATGCGCCAATCCACGGAGAAGCAATCCTTCATCGTGCAGGAGACTCGTAAGTTGGTGGCGGCGGGTGTCATCCGCGAGGTCCGGTACCCGGAGGGGCTGGCAAACCCCGTCGTCGTACCCAAGAAGGGAGGAAAAGAGCGCATGTGTCTCAACTTCACCAACCTCAATGAAGCTTGCCCGCAAGATCAGTTTCCTCTACCGTGCATCGATCAAATCGTCGACTCCACCGCTGAGTGCAACTTGTTGTGTTTCCTGGACGCCTTCTCAGGTTACCACCAGATCAAGATGGTGCAACTTGTTGTGTTTCCTCACCCCGTGTGGAGTGTACTGCTACACCTGCATGCCGTTTGGGTTACGGAATACAGAAGCAACCTTTCAGCAGTTAATGCACATCGCACTAGGAAAACAACTCGGGAGAAACGCTGAGGCATACGTAGATGACATCGTGGTAAAATCTCAGGAGGCCTCGACTCTTATCACAGATCTGGAAGAGACCTTCACCAAGGTAGACCTGCGTCTCAACCTGGAGAAGTGTGTGTTGGGCATCCCTTCAGGCAAGCTCTTAGGCTTCCTTGTGTCGCACCGAGGAATTGAGGCGAACCCCGAGAAGGTCAAGGCCATAGAAAATATGAGGCTGCCCAAGAACCTCAAGGAGATGCAGAAGCTAGCCGGCTATGTAACATCGTTGGGGCGTTTCATCTCCAAGCTACGGGAGAGAGCCCTCCCCTTCTTCAAGCTGATGAAAAGGAAGGCCCCGTTCGAATGGACCCCTCAGGCTAATGCGGCATTCGAAGACCTCAAGAGATACCTCACCAGCCCACCAGTGATGGTGGCACCCAAGCCTCATGAACCACTGGTGCTTTACTTGGCCGCGACACCGCACTCAGCTAGTGTAGCACTAGTGGCTGTACGAGAGGGGCGCCAAGACAAGACCTTGCTACCTAAGGGCGGCACTCCCGAGGCCCCAGCCGGTCCAGGAGACGACCGCATCCTGCAAGACGGCTCCCTAGAGACCGCAGCTACCCCAACTGGCGACCAAGACTCTAGAGCGCCTTCACCCAGTCAGGCCACACGACCACTGGCGAGTTCGGACCTCATCCCCGTCGAGCACC
>LR738713.1:189286743-189301000 GCA_902687465.1 Secale cereale | reverse complement strand
GGGCTGCCCCTGCCAAGAAGAATCAACTTTTCTCCCAAGACCAAGCCGAGACAAAGCAGGTGCCGGTGAATGAAGATGAGCCGTCAGGTGTCGCCTTCACCATAGGTGCTGGCCTTCCCCCAGCTCAAGAAGAGGCGCTAGTTGGATTCCTGCGTGCGAACAGGGACGTGTTCGCATGGGAACCCAAGGATCTGGCGGGAGTCCCGAGAGAGGTGATCGAGCATCACCTAAACGTGTGCCCTAATATGCGCCCCGTGAAGCAGAAGGCCATGCGCCAATCCACGGAGAAGCAATCCTTCATCGTGCAGGAGACTCGTAAGCTGGTGGCGGCGGGTGTCATCCGCGAGGTCCGGTACCCGGAGGGGCTGGCAAACCCCGTCGTCGTACCCAAGAAGGGAGGAAAAGAGCGCATGTGTGTCAACTTCACCAACCTCAACGAAGCTTGCCCGCAAGATCAGTTTCCTCTACCGTGCATTGATCAAATCGTCGACTCCACCGCTGAGTGCAACTTGTTGTGTTTCCTGGACGCCTTCTCAGGTTACCACCAGATCAAGATGGTGCAACTTGTTGTGTTTCCTCACCCCGTGTGGAGTGTACTGCTACACCTGCATGCCGTTTGGGTTACGGAATACAGGAGCAACCTTTCAGCAGTTAATGCACATCGCACTAGGAAAACAACTCGGGAGAAACGCTGAGGCATACGTAGATGACATCGTGGTAAAATCTCAGGAGGCCTCGACCCTTATCACAGATCTGGAAGAGACCTTCACCAAGGTAGACCTGCGTCTCAACCTGGAGAAGTGTGTGTTCGGCATCCCTTCAGGCAAGCTCTTAGGCTTCCTTGTGTCGCACCGAGGAATCTAGGCGAACCCCGAGAAGGTCAAGGCCATAGAAAATATGAGTCTGCCCAAGAACCTCAAGGAGATGCAGAAGCTAGCCGGCTATGTAACGTCGTTGGGGCGTTTCATCTCCAAGCTACGGGAGAGAGCCCTCCCCTTCTTCAAGCTGATGAAAAGGAAGGCCCCGTTCGAATGGACCCCTCAGGCTAATGCGGCATTCGAAGACCTCAAGAGATACCTCACCAGCCCACCAGTGATGGTGGCACCCAAGCCTCATGAACCACTGGTGCTTTACTTGGCCGCGACACCGCACTCAGCTAGTGTAGCACTAGTGGCTGTACGAGAGGGGCACCAAGACAAGACCTTGCTACCTAAGGGCGGCACTCCCGAGGCCCCAGCCGGTCCAGGAGACGACCGCATCCTGCAAGACGGCTCCCTAGAGACCGCAGCTACCCCAACTGGCGACCAAGACTCTAGAGCGCCTTCACCCAGTCAGGCCACACGACCACTGGCGAGTTCGGACCTCATCCCCGTCGAGCACCTGGTATACTTCATCAGGACGGTGCTTCGTGATGCCCAAGCACGCTATCCCATGCCGCAGAAGCTCCTGCTTGCGCTCCTCGTCGCTTCACGAAAGCTGTGCCACTACTTCCAGGGCCACCCCATCAAGGTCATCTCAGCTTACCCTCTGGAAAGGGTACTCAGGATCCCGAATGCGGTAGGAAGGGTCGTGGAATGGAATGTAGAGTTGCAGACGTTCCAGCTAGAGTTCAGCACCACCAGGGTTCTCAAGGGGGCCGCACTTGCAGACTTCGTGGAAGAATGGACCGACGCCCCAGGGCCCGAAGCGAGCCCGAACCAGTCCCTCTTATCGGGAAGCGAAGCACCAGATGGTTGGGTCATGTACTTTGATGGCGCGTTCGCCCGCTAGGGCGCAGGGGCAGGGGTTGTGCTCATCTCGCCCACTCAAGACAAGCTCTAGTACGCCATACAACTCTGCTTTCAGCCAAGCGATAAGGTCTCCAACAACATTGCAGAATACGAGGGCCTCATCGACAGCCTCAAGGCGGCGATAGCCCTGGGGGTGAACTGCCTTGTCATCAGGGGTGACTCCCAACTCCTCGTCAACTTCTCCCAACAAGGTGTACGAGCCAAGGGATGAACATATGGAGGCATACCACACGGAGTTACGCAAGATGGAGAAGTAGTTCTTGGGCCTGGAGCTGGAAGACGTGCCTAGCGGCACCAATAAGGAGGCCGACGACATTGCCAAGAGAGCATCCATGCGCCTGCCCCAGGTGCCCGACGTCTTCGAGGAAAGGTTCCTCAGGCCCTCGGCGTCGCCCCCGCGAGAAGGACCGACGAAGCCTCATGAAGAACTTGCCCAGCCACCGACCTCGGGAGCCCCCGCCTGCGGCCCGGCCTTAGGAGCTCGCTTGCTCCTGGCGCTCAAGCCTCGGGAGGGATGCTGGACCGAGGAATTCAAGTCGTACTTGGTACGAGGAGTGTTGCCGGAAAAGGCGAAAGATGCCGAGCGCGTGGCCCGACAGGCTACGGCATACTGCATCCAAGACAATGAGCTTTACAGGAGACGACCAAATGACGTTTCTTTACGATGCATCTCCAGGGAGCAGGGAGGCGAGCTGCTAGTTGACATCCACGCCGGGGACTGCGGGCATCACTTATCATCGCGCACCTTAGTCGGCAAGGCGTTTCGCAGAGGTTTTTACTGGCCCACGGCACTTAACGGTGCCGACGAACTGGTAAAGTCTTGCAAGGCTTGCCAGTTCCATGCCAAGCAGATCCACCAACCGGCTCAGGGCCTACAAACCATCCCACTCTCCTGGCTCTTCGCGGTCTGGGGGCTGGACATCCTAGGCCCGTTCCCTCGAGCACCCGGGGGCTACCGATACCTTTACGTCATCGTCGACAAGTTTACCAAGTGGGCTGAGGTGGAAGCAGTCCGAACCATCCCAGCCGGCTCCGCAGTCAAGTTCATCAAGGGCCTCGTAAACCGGTTTGGGGTCCCTAACCGCATCATCACCGACAACGGCTCGCAGTTCACTAGTAACCTTTCCAAGACATACTGTTCTAACCTTGGAACGCAGATTTTCTACGCCTCTGTAGCGCATCCCAGGAGCAATGGCTAGGCCGAGTGTGCCAACGCGGAGGTCCTGAGGGGCCTCAAGACCCGGACCTTCAAGAAGAAGCTCGAAGCCTACGGAAGGGGTTGGCACGACGAGCTCCCGTCTGTTTTGTGGTCCATCCGCACCACTGCCACCAAGCCGACGGGCGAGACTCCATTCTTCCTCGTCTACGGAGCCGAGGCATTCCTCCCTCACGAGGTCAGGCATCGGTCGCCATGAGTCTTAGCATTCGACGAGGCGCAACAAGGTGCCGTGCAGGGGACAGACCACGTGTTGGGGGAGGAGTACCGGTGCGACGCTTCACTCCGAGTAGCAAGATACCAGCAGGCGTTGCGGCGGTACCATTGCCGCAGCATTCGCCCCAGGACACTTGAGGTAGGTGACCTCGATTTAAGGAGATTCCTCTCCAGAGAGGGACTGCACAAGCTCTCACCCATGTGGGAAGGGCCATTCAAGATCACCCACGTCTCCAGACCCGGCGCCGTACGCCTGGAAACAGGGGACGGCATCCCCGTCCCGAATGCATGGAATATCCGGCACCTCCGGAGGTTCTACCCATGAAAAAAGGCCCTTGCGCATGAGAAGACTAGGCTCCGTGCCTGCGAGGAACAAGGCCCTTGCGCCTGAGAAGACTAGGCTCCGTGTCTGCAAGGAACAAGGCCCTTGCGCCTGAGAAGACTAGGCTCCATGCCTGTGAGGAACAAGGCCCTTGTGCCTGAGAAGACTAGGCTCCGTGCCTGCAAGGAACAAGACCCTCATGCCTAAGAAGCCAAAGCCCGGTGCCTGTGAAGCAGGGCTCCGGCCTATGAAGATCTCCGCTGTGACACTCTCATGTAATAATGGGTGGAGCTGTACATGCCCTGGAGTCTCCGGAGAGCCGCCCTCGGGCCTCGGGGGCTCCCTCCCACGTCCTAGTGGCAGCACTTAGCTCCGCGCTGGTGAGAAGACTAGATTAGGTGCCGGACGCGGCCGTTCATTTGCTTTCTGCAGTTGGATTACCCCTGTCTTCCCTTTTTTTAATGGATTCTGAAGGTTCTGGCATTCCTCGATTGCTTGGCTTTGATTTCTATCTGTGGTCCTCCCCTTAGTTTTTCCGGCTAGCTCAGGGAGAGCGGCAGTTGCACGACGCTCTCCCCAGCGCTCCCCCCTTAGCCTCCACGAGGCGCCCGAACCAGGGCTTGTGATGGGCACGTCCCCCCTCCTTATGTCCGTGCCCCACGGCTAGCGCGACAAGGGGCGGCCGACCACGCTCGACCCGCGTCAAGGGCCTCGGGCAGTAAAGGATAATAGCCACCTAATGAGTTTTTGCAGCCTTGCGAAGGGTCAAACGTCACGAGACAAGGGCAATCCCGGGTACGTCAAGATAAGTCTCCTCACCCTAAGGGCGCGTAGTACACAGAACGCGCAATAATGGACAGAGACAGTACACATGGTGCTAAATGTCATAAACCGATGGTTCATTACATGCCCTCTCGGGGCTCTATACTTGTTTGTTCACACGATGCAGGAATAAAGAAGGACCAAGAACAACTGACGACGGTCCTCGGGGCACGACTGCTCCCGAGCTCAGCCGGAGCCCTCCTCCCACTTCACCCGAGCGTTACGATGAGATGACCTAGCGCCACCTTCCAGGCAGGCACGAAGGCGTGGCGGCTGGTTATAGCCACCACTGCTGGAGCTGCCACTGAAGGAAGAACCGCCGTAGCTAGACGAGCTGCGGCCATCGCCCAGGCCAAGCACCACACAGCCGCCATTGTCCTCGGGGCAGCACTCGGAGCGGCGCCCGTCTTCTCCGAACACCCTCACAAAGAGGGTCGAGTCATCGTCATACCTGAAGTGAAGGGTGCACTGTCCGCCCAAGCCACGCGCTCGGGCGAACGTCTGCCAGCCATGAGCCAAAGCCACGGTGCCCGAGGCCGAGGCCTCCACTGTGACCCACGAAGCTCTGCTGCAACAACCATCCACCTGCAGCCAAAAGCCATCGGAGCTCGCAGCGAGGAGTTTGCCGGCTAGGGACCGCAGGAGCTGGAGCCGGGTGCCGCCTAGGCTCTCTGACCACACGACGAACTCCAGCGTCACCTCCACCAAGTGGGAGCACGGTTGGGGAGGCCTGACGAGCCCATAGCGCCTCCCTTCGTTCACAGGACTGCCAACGCCACGAAGGCCCCTGCCGCTTGAAGAACCGCTGCCGTGGTTACCGAGGGCAACTACGGGCGCTGTGGGGGTCCGCCCACGTCCGCTAGCAGCCCCGACGAGAGTCGCGGCACGCTTGCGAGGACGGCCTCGTCCCCACCTGACTGGTGGTGAACCAGGCCCCTCCTGCCGGGCCTTCCCCTTCTCCACGGACGAAAACTTCCTAGTCGGCGCCATGAACAGATTGGCCAAGCGAAGGGCAAGGAAGGAGAAGAATCGAGAGGAACGGAGGAAGAAGATGGGTGGCGAGGACCCCCGCTTGCCGCCTTATTTATAGTCAGGAGAATGCCAACCACCGGCCTTCGCAATCGCAGGTAATGATGATTTGCTATGCATGTAGGGACATGTCAAGTCGCGCAATCGCTGAGGCTGCGTGGGGAAGTGGAGACGCCCACGTCCCATCAATTGACACGCATCAATCAAGGCCGCAGGCTTTTAGGGCCCGCGGTGCTCTGCGCTTGGTTTTTAGCTTCGCCGCTAAGCCAAGCCCGAGCGCACCTTGGGCCCAGGGGCTACTGTCGGCGTTATGGGACCTGGGGTACCCAGACTTGCCTGCCTGTGGCCCAGGGCGTGGCTCACCAGGCGGCCTGGAACGGCCCAGCATCTTCAGCGACCACTCAAGACCCTCATGAGGGGTCGAGCCTCGCGAGGCGGACGACATAAGGCATCCTTTGGGGCGACTTCACCAGGCCGGCTCGCGAGGATCAGAGATATCAAGGCAAGGGGCACCTCACGAGGTCCTCGTGACGTGAGCAGTGACGACCAAGTCCAGGCGGGCGCCAGCGGGTGCAGAAGTGCCAGTTTCCCCTTTGGTACTAAGTGAGCAGGTGCAAACGAAGAGTCCCGAGGCATCAAACAAAGGTTTCCATACCGGTGCAACAAGACCAAGACCCGCAGGATAGTAGTATGGAGGTCATCGTGGAACCCATGGCGGCGTCACCACCAGAGCCTTTGGCAGGCGAAGACCACCTTTTGTCATGATAGCTTGTACTAGTTGTCCCCCTTCAAATTTGGCCGTTGTGGGATTCCTTCCCGCTCAATATTTGGGAAGAGGACCCGGGCCACTATAAATAGGACTAGCCACCACCTTAGAAAGGGATCGGATCATCGAGATCACTTACACACCCACAAGCTCGCCCGAGCTCAAGAATACCTCTCCTCAGGAGGCAGTTCATCCATGTACTAGTTCTCCATCAGCCTACAAAGCAATCTAGCACACCACCCTGGATGAGGGTATTACACCACAATGGTGGCCTGAACCAGTATAAATATTGTGTCCCTTGTTCTTCAGATCTGACGAGCTAGGCCAAGGGTCGTCGAGTAGACGAGCTAGGGCGGAAGGAGAAATCTTTGTGCGCACCCCAAAGTTCGAACCTTAAGGGTTTTGCCGGAACCCTAGATCCGACATAAATATAAATAACAACTTTATTATTGCCTCTAGGGAATATTTCCTTCAATCACTTCCTTGGCTAAACCTGTGTGTATTAATGATGTTCAGCGTATGGCAGGCCATATTGCGGCCTTAAGCCGGTTTATAAGCCGGTTGGGTGAACTCTGGACGTTATGAATGTCTGGCAAGCTCGTTCCAATGACTACTCGATAGTTCAGTGTGCCATGCTTTACGACTTAGAATCGGGACTTCAAAGACATTTTGAACGTCATGGAGCATATGAAATGTTCCGAGAGTTGAAGTTAATATTTCAAGCAAATGCCCGAATTGAGAGATATGAAGTCTCCAATAAGTTCTATAGCTGCAAGATGGAGGAGAACAGTTCTATCAGTGAACACTTACTCAGAATGTCTAGGTACTAAAATCACATGACTCAACTTGGTTGCAAAGTTGATGAAGATAGTGTTACTGATAGAGTTCTTCAATCACTGCCACCAAGCTATACAGGCTTCGTGATGAACTATAAGATGCAAGGGATGCAGAAGACTATTCCCGAGCTCTTCGCTATGCTCAAAGCTACGGAGGTAGAAATCAAAAAGGAGCATCAAGTGTTGATGGTTAACAAGACCACTAGTTTCAAGAAAAGGGCAAGGGAAAGAAGGGGAACTTCAAGAAAAATAGCAAGCCAGTTGCTAATCCCACGAAGAAACCCAAGTCTGGAGCCAAGCCTAAAACTGAGTGCTTCTACTGCAAAGGGACTGGACACTGGAAACGGAACTGCCCCAAGTATTTGGCGGATAAGAAGGATGGCAAAGTGAACAAAGGTATATTTGATATACATGTTATTGATGTGTACCTTACTAATGCTTGTAGTAGTACCTAGGTATTTGATATTGGTTCAGTTGCTAATATTTGTAACTCGAAACAGGGGTTATGGATTAAACGAAGATTAGCTAAGGATGAGGTGACGATGCGCGTGGGAAATGGTTCCAAAGTCGATGTGATCGCCGTCGGCACGCTACGTCTACATCTACCTTCGGGATTAGTTTTAGACCTAAATAATTGTTATTTGGTGCCAGCGTTGAGCATGAACATTATATATGGATCTTGTTTGTTGCGAGACGGTTATTCATTTAAATAAGAGAATAATGGTTGTTCTATTTATATGAGTAATATCTTTTATGATCATGCGCCCTTGAAGAGTGGTCTATTTTTGTTGGATATCGATCGTAGTGATACACATATTCATAATATTGAAGCCAAAAGATGCAAAGTTGATAATGATAGTGCAACTTATTTGTGGCACTGCCATTTAGGTCATATTGGTGTAAAGGGCATGAAGAAACTCAATGTTGATGGACTTTTGGAATCACTTGATTATGAATTACTTGGTGCTTGTGAACCATGCCTCATGGGCAAGATGACTGAAACTCCGTTCTCCGGACAATGGAGTGAGCAACTGACTTGTTGGAAATCATACATACTGATGTATGCGGACCAATGAGTGTTGAGGCTCGCAGTGGGTACCGTTATTTTCTGACCTTCACAGATGATTTGAGCTGATATGGGTATATCTACTTGATGAAGCACAAGTCTGAAACATTTTAAATGTTCAAAGAATTTCAGAGTGAAGTAGAGAATCATCATAACAAGGAAATAAAGTTTCTATCTGATCGCGGATGCGAATATTTGAGTTACGAGTTTGGTCGTCATTTCAAACAATGTGGAATAGTTTCACAAATCCCACCTGGAACACCATAGCGTAATGGTGTGTCTGAACGTTGTAACCATACTTTATTAGATATGGTGCGATCTATGATGTCTCTTACCAATTTACCACTATTATTTTGGGGTTATGCTTTAGAGACAGCTGCATTCATGTTAAATAGGGCACCATCTAAATCAGCTGAGACGACGCCTTCTGAACTGTGGTTTGGCAAGAAACCCAAGTTGTCGTTTCTTAAAGTTTGGGGCTGCGATGCTTATGTGAAAAAGCTTCAACATGATAAGCTCGAACCCAAGTCGGAGAAATGTGTCTTCATAGGATACCCAAAGGAAATTGTTGGGTACACCTTCTATCACAGATCCGAAGGCAAGATATTCGTTGCTAAGAATGGATCGTTTCTAGAGAAGGAATTTCTCTCAAAATAAGTGAGTGGGAGGAAAGTATAACTTGATGAGGTAATTGTACCTTCTCCCGAATTGGAAAGTAGTACATCACATACACTAGTTCGAGTGATTCCTACACCATTCGGTGAGGAAGCTAATGATGATGATCATGAAACTTCAGATCAAGTTACTACTGAACCTCGTAGGTCAATCAGAGTGCGTTCCGCACCAGAGTGGTACGGTAACCCGGTTCTGGAAGTCATGTTACTAGACCATGATGAATCTACGAACTATGAGGAAGTGATGATGAGCCCAGATTCCACAAAATGGCTTGAGGCCATGAAATCTGAGATGGCATCCATGTATGCGAACAAAGTGTGGACTTTGGTTGACTTGCTGGATGATTAGCAAGCCATTGAAAATATATGGATCTTTAAGAGGAAGCCTGACGCCGATGGTAATGTTACTATCTACAAAGCTCGACTTGTTGCGAAAGGTTTTCGACAAGTTCAAGGATTTGACTACGATGAGACTTACTCACCTGTAGCGATGCTTAAGTCTGTCCGAATCATGTTAGCAATTATCGCATTTTACGATTACGAAATCTGGCAAATGGATGTCAAAACTGCATTCCTTAATGGGTACCTCAAAGAGGAGTTGTATATGATGCAACTAGAAGGATTTGTCGATCCTAAAGGTGCTAACAAAGTGTGCAAGCTCCAGCGATCCATCTATGGACTGGTGTAAGTATCCCGGAGTTGGAATATACGCTTTGATGAGGTGATCAAAGCATATGGTTTTATACAGACTTTTGGAGAAGCCTGTATTTAAAAGAGAGTGAGTGGGAGATCTGTAGCATTTCTGATATTATATGTGGATGACATATTGTTGATTGGAATTGATATAGAATTTCTAGATGGCATAAAAGTATACTTGAATAAGAATTTTTCAATGAAAGACCTTGGTGAAGCTGCCTATATATTGGGCATCAAGATCTATAGAGATAGATCAAGACACTTAATTGGACTTTCACAAAACACATACCTTGATAAAGTTTTGAAGAAGTTCAAAATGGATCAGTCAAAGAAAGGGTTCTTGCCTGTGTTACAAGGTGTGAAGTTGAGTAAGACTCAATGCCCGACCAATGCAAAAGATAGAGAGAAAATGAAAGTCATTCCCTATGCCTTAGCCATAGGATCTATCATGTATGCAATGATGTGTACCAGACCTGATGTGTGCCTTGCTATAAGTTTAGCATGGAGGTACCAAAGTAATCCAGGAGTGGATCACTGGACAGCGGTCAAGAACATCCTGAAGTACTTGAAAATGACAAAGGATATGTTTCTCTTTTATGGAGGTGACAAAGAGCTTGTCGTAAACGGTTAGGTCGATTCAAGCATTGACACTGATCCAGATGACTCTAAGTCACAAACCGGATATGTATTTTTGTTGAACGGTGGAGCTGCCAGTTGGTGCAGTTCCAAGCAGAGCGTCGTGGCTACGTGTGAAGCGGAGTACATAGCTGCTTCTGAAGCAACAAATAAAGGAGTCTGGATGAAGGATTTCATATCCGATCTAGGTGTAATACCTAGTGCATCGGGTCCAATGAAAATCTTTTGTGACAACACTAGAGCAATAGCCTTGGCGAAGGAATCCAGGTTTCACAAGAGAACAAAGCACATCAAGGGACGCTTTAATTCCATGCGTGATCAAGTCAAGGAGGGAGACATAGAAATTTTCAAGATACATACGGATCTGAATGTTGCAGACCCATTGACTAAGCCTCTTGCACGAGCAAAACATGATCAACACCAACACTCCATGGGTGTTAGAATCATTACTATGTAATCTAGATTATTGACTCTAGTGCAAGAGGGAGACTTAAGGAAATATGTGTAATGCCCAAGATGCGACTATATCTCCTACGTGTCGAGGCACGACTTAGAGGCATAATCGCATTTTGGTATGATCGCAAGAAGGTTATCTTCACACATTCGCATGTACAATAACAAAGGGAAAAAAATACATAGTTGGCTTACAATCGCCACTTCACACAATGCATAAATAAGTCATACATTCATCCAAGTACAATCATGGTCCGACTACGGACAAATCCAAATGAAAAGAAGATAACCACCCACTATGCCCGATCGGCCCTAGTAGGAACCACTACTAATCATCGGGAAACGTCACGTACATATGCCCACATTCCTCATCAAACTCCCACTTGAGTTCCTGGCCATCAACTGAATTGTGCTCGGTTGTACCTTCACCTGTGTTGTAGTAAACTATGAGTCACAAGGACTTAGCAATCCCATTCCAGGGTATCAAAACTATCAAAGCTTTTGGGAAAGGAGAATGTGTATAAGTGGGCTGCTGCAAGCGCTAATCGTAGATGAGGTGGCTAGCTTACGTATCATCAGAGCGAGAAGAGAAGTGAAAGCCATCGGTTATGAGCTAAATCATGATTGCTAGATGATCCTGTCTACCTACGAGTCATCCATAACCTAGCCGTGTTCTCTTCCCGAACTTCCTTGAAAAGAGACCATCATGACTACTCACACGGTAGTGTATTATGTTTGAGGTTTTGTGTCAAGTTATCTACAACCGGATATTAGCAAATTCCAATCTACCACAGAACCGCAGGCATGCCCTCAGAAACATCATAACCCTGCAGGGGTGTCCCAACTAAGCCCATCACAAGATCTCGCAATCAACAGAGGTAAAAAACCCTTATCTTAGGGACTACCCGATCAGACTCGGAATCCCGGTGTACAAGATATTTCGACAATGGTAAAACAAGTCCAGCAAGACCTCCCGTCGTGCCAACACCCTGATAGGAGCCGCGCGTATCTCGTCTCAGGCCACAATCAGATGAGCAGTCCTTACAACTAAAACCAATCCTCAAGTTTCCTCGTGGTGGCGCTGCAAGGGGCTTTAGTTTGGACCAACACTCATGAGGAGCATTGGCCCGGGGTTGTTAATTAAGTCCTCGGGGTAGCTAGTCGCTATGCAAATTTTAGTTGTTATTAGGCAAATGGTAAAACCAAGGTTGGGCCTTGCTGGAGAAGTTTTATTCAAAGCGAACTATCAAGGGGTCCCCATATACCCAACCGTGTTAGGAACGCAAATTCAAGTAACATAACACGGGTTTATCGGTTCTTAAGGCGGCATGAGTGGAACAAAACACCGAGCAAAAGGCCAAGCCTTCCACCCATTGCCAAGTATATAAGGTGCATTAATGTAAATAATGGATATTGTGTTATTCCCAAAAACCTAATCCACATGGAGCAAACTTCATCTTCACCTGCAACTAGCAACGCTATAAGATGGGGCTTGAGCAAAAGCGTAGCTTAGCCAAACAATGGTTTGCTAGGTGGGTTTTTAGAGGTTGCATGGCAAGGTGGGGGCTGACATGCAAAAGGATAGGTATCGTGACAAAGCAAAAGAGCGAGGCATCTAGCATAGCAACAATAGAGGTGATATCAGGGAATGGTCATCTTGCCTGGTAAGTCTTCGGTGTTATCGAGACCTTGCTCTTCATAATCGTACTCAACGGCTGTCTCGACCTCAGACTCGAACTCGTCTCCTGGTGCTACCCAACACAAATAAGCATCCAAATAAACACACATGGCAAGAAAAGAACACATGCTATGCAAGAGGAATACAAGTATGATGCTACGGAGCTACCGGTAAGGAAGGAGATGAAGCCGGGAAGGACATGTGAAGACATGATGGATGTGGGCAAGATCTTGGCAAACCAAGCATTCCACTGGATAGATTGAAAGATCTCGGTCGAAATCGATATAAAGATCATTGGAATCGGATGCACGGTTTGCAAATGGCAAGCAAAACAAGATGCAATGCAAAACTGAAGTTAATAGCAACGTGACATCTTTGGAGCAAGGTTTAAATATGCTACAGCACACAAACATGATGACAAAAGGCATAGATGTAAAGTAGACATGATTCTCAACAAGTATGAACTCAGAGCACACCCAAAAACTTACTGGAACACAATTAAACTAGTATGGCAAGATTCAATAAGTTAACAGGTTTTCCAGACTTAGTGAAAATTACTAGGCATGCAACCAGGAACGATATGTTGCTACCTTTGGAGGCACACAACAGCAAGCAAAACAATTATAACAAGCATGAAAATTACACGAGCATGAAGAAGACATAGTATACTTCCAATTCATTCCGTGCAAGGGTTGCTTAACATGAGCTTTCCCAAAATGAATGTTCTGTTAACAGGCTGACAGTTCAGATTTCAAGCATTTGGAGAGCAAGATAACAACAAGCTACAGTAGGACATATATGCAAACAAAGGCATGGATTGATAGACAAATACATGGATATCAAGACATGCTCACTAGTTATTCCAAAACATGCATTGACAAGATTGGCATCAAGTTTACATGGCAACATGTTATAAAAGATTTCAGACTTCGCAGTTTTTCAATAAGTGTAAAAAACAGCAACATTGACATGGCATGTTTACAAGCTTGTTCAAGTCACCACAGAGCATATCATGAAAACCAAATGCACCACTTCAAATATGACATGATTATGCTCCTAAATCATGTGGACATGTGGCTCAAAAGAAAATCACACAAAATGCTACGAAAAAGACAAATCATCAAGTTATAACAATTTCAGCAACTTAACAACAACAAGCACTTTTGTAACAGGGATAACCATGGCATAATGCAACCTAACATGTATGCAAATACATCCATCATGAAGAGCATCACAAGATGAACATTTTGACATATCATACACTCCATTTGGACCAACATGCACAAAGATACGACCTCACAAACATGCTAACATATTGTTGGCAGACAACTAGAGCTGACCAGTAACATCACATAGCAGTTTTGAAACGAATATTAAGACATCTAGATGAACCTAACATGCATGTAAATGATCCCAACATGTAGAGCACTCTGAGACGAACAAATCCATATATCATATGCGCAAAATGGAGTTACGTGCATGGAGATATGACATGGCAAAGGAGGCATCATAATGACACAGATTAGGGACATAGTGGAATTTCACCTCGCGTAAAAGTCAACGCGGACGGGGATATCCCGAGACGGAGGGATTCGGGCGAGGGCACGTTGTTTGGTTTAGTGACTTGGTGGATCGGATCCACGCCCGGTGGATCCAGCCGATGCGGAGCTCTGGCGAGGGGATGCGGCGGTGATGGCGTGGGACGACGGTGCGGCTCCGGCGCCCATCCGGTGAGGCGAAGGAGCAGGCGGCGGCGCGGCTCTGGAGCCCGCTCCAGCGAGGCAGAAGAGCGGTCGGCGGTGGCGGCTCCTCGAGGCGAAGGCGCGCGGAGTGCGGTGGCGGCGTGGTAGGCGGCCGGGACGCGGTGCTGGCGGCGAGGAGGTGCGCGAAGGAGGCCGGCAGTGGTGGCTGGCGGCGAGGCCGGGGTAGGAGGCCAGCGGTGCATGGATCCGGCGGGATCCGGCGGGCGGAGGAGCTCGGGCCGATGGGCGGCGAGCGGGCGGTGGCGGCGGTGGACGCGGCCCGGCGGCGGCCCGGTTCGGCGGCTGGACGTGTGC
>LR738713.1:189241635-189286254 GCA_902687465.1 Secale cereale | reverse complement strand
GGACGTGTCCAGTGCGGCGAGGGAGAGCTCAGGCTAGGGTTTCATCCGGGATTTGGACGAGGGGGACAATTTTATAGGTAGAGGGAGCTAGGAGGGTCCAAATGAGGTGCGGTTTTCGTCCACGCGATCGTGATCCGACGGCGAAGAGAATGGAGGGGTTTTAGATGGGCTAGTGGGGGGATGTTGTGGTGGGGTGCTGGGCCAAAAGAGAAAGGGCTTCCGGCATTAATGCGGTTACCCGTTGGGGCATCAAACGAACTCCAAATGGAACAAAAATTGATCGGAGGTCTATGGTGATATACCAAGACCACTCGACAACTCTCGGCCCATTCCGAGGATGTTTTTATCCCACTCACGAAACAAGACTTGAGAGGTGCGACGGGTGCCGTGTGAGAGAGTCAGAAACTGAAACGGACAATGCAGAGGACGGAGACGATGCAACTACACACAGATGCAAGTGAGACTATGCCAATGCAATGCACATGATGAATATGACATGGTGATGTGCAACACATGCTCAAAGGAAAAAAGCCACAAAACCATGAAATGAAGGAGGAGCGCGAAATGGAATTGATTAAGTCAACGATGAATATATTGCCATATTGGGAATTGTTACATCTGGGGCGTTACAAACTCTTCTCTACTACGAAAAGATCATGTCCCGAGATATATGACTAAAAGAATTCCGGATATTCGGAACGGAGGTGATCCTCGTGTTCCCACGTAGCTTCTCGATCGGTATGGTGTGACCACTTCACTTTTAGGAACTTGATTGATTTGCTGCGAGTCTTGCGCCTGGTCTCTTCAAGGATAGCAACGGGGTGCTCATGATAAGACAAGTCATCTTGAAGATCAATTTCTTTGAAGGCAACAGTGCGCTCGGGCATCTTGAAGCATTTGCGGAGTTGTGACACGTGGAACACGTCATGCACATTGGAGAAGTTTGGAGGAAGCTCGAGTTGGTAGGCGAGGTCTCCTCTTTTCCCCACAATCTTGAAAGGGCCCACGTATCTTGGAGCTAGCTTGCCCTTGATACCGAACCTCTGAGTGCCCTTCATAGGAGAAACACGGAGATACACATGATCAAATGTCGAAAGCCATGTCACGATGCTTGCCGTCATAGTAGTTCTTTTGGCGCGATTGCGCAGCCTTGAGATTCTCACATATGACTTTGCACATTTCTTCGGCCTCTGAGATCAAATCATTGCCAAGGATTTGACGTTCACCGGTCTCGGACCAATTGAGAGGGGTACGACACTTTCTGCCATAGAAAATTTCAAATGGTGCTTTGCCTGAACTTGCTTGGAAGTTGTTGTTGTGGGAGAATTCGGCAAATGGAAGACAGTCTTCCCATTTCATACTGAAGGAGATTACACATGCCCTGAGCATATCTTCAAGAATCCGGTTCACCCTCTCGACTTGACCACTTGTCTGAGGATGGAAAGTTGTGCTGAAGCGAATCTTGGTACCCATAGCTAACTGGAAGGAATCCCATAATTTGGAAGTGAACAAGCTTCCACGATATGAGGAGATTACTTGAGGGATACCATGCAAAGAGACAATTCTAGAGGTGTACAGCTATGCCATTTGTGCTGCGTTGATGGATTCCTTGACTGGAAGAAAATGGGACACTTTTGTGAGCTTATCAATAACCACAAAGATAGCGTCATTTCCTCGCTTGGACTTGGGGAAGCCGGTGACGAAATCCATCTCAATGTGATCGAATTTCCACTCGAGAATAGGCAAAGGTTGGAGAAGTCCAGCTGGACGTTGATGTTCTGCTTTGACTCTGCGGCAGACATCACACTCGTTCACGAACTAAGAAATTTCTCTTTTCATACGAGTCCACCAATAGGATTGCTTGAGGTCATGATACATCTTGGAGCTGCCTGGATGTATTGAGAGAAGGGAATTATGAGCCTCGTTCATTATGACCTTTCGTAGGCCACCTTTTGGAACCACAATCCGGTCCTCAAAGAATAAGGTGTCCTTGTCATCAATGAGGTAGCACCTGTACTTTGGAGTACCTTTGGCAATACCATGCTTCACATTCTTCACCATAGCATCAATAAGTTGAGCTTCACGGATTTGATCTTCGAAGGTAGGAGCGACTTGAAGATTGGCAAGAAATCCTTGCAGGACACCTTGAAGGTTGAGTCTCTGGAATACTTCACAAAGATCTGGTTGGAACTATTTGAGGATAAGACTGTTGCAATAAGCCTTTCTGCTCAAGGCGTGTGCAATCACATTGGCATTGCCAGGAGTGTACTCAATGCTTGGGTTGTACTCTTGAATCATCTCGACCCAACGAGTCTGACGGAGGTTGAGGTTTGGTGGTGTGAAGATATACTTCAGGCTCTTGTGATCGGTGAATATGTTAACATGCCTACCCAACAAGAGGTGTCTCCACGTGATCAAGGCGTGGACAATTGCCGCCAACTCAAGATCGTGAGTGGGGTAGTTCTTCTCGTTTGGCTTGAGCTGCCGAGAAGTGTAGGCCACTATCTTCTTCTCTTGCATAAGGAAACCACCCATACCTTGCAAAGAGGCATCGAAAAACACTTGGTATGGTTTGGATTCATCAGGAGGAGTCAGAACTGGAGCTGAAACAAGCTTCTCTTTGAGTTTATTGAAAGACACATCACACTCAGGAGTCCAAGAATACTTGACATTCTTTTGCAACAGGTTGGACAGAGGCTTGGCAATCTTGGAGAAGTTCTCGACGAACCTTCTGCAATAGCTTGCAAGCCCGAGGAAGCTTCGGAGTTTCCTGACATTTTGAGGAGGTTCCCATTTAACGATAGCTTCAACCTTCTCGGGGTTCACTGAAATGCCCTTGGCAGAGATAATGTGACCAAGATAGAGAACTTCATCAAGCCAGAATTCACACTTTGAGAATTTCGCATAAAAGCGGTGCTCTCTGAGCCCGTCAAGGACCAAACAGAGGTGCTTTGCGTGGCCTTCTTTAGTCTTGGAGAATACCAAAATATCATCAAGATAGACGAGGGGGAACTCATTGGTGTATGGGTTGAATACGAAATGCATCATCCGAGAGAAGGTGGGAGGTGCATTTGCAAGCCCGAAGGACATGACTGTGTACTCGTAGGAGCCGAAACTTTTCTTGAAAGCGGTCTTGGGAATATCCTCTTCACGGAAACGAATTTGATGGTAGCCCATCCGGAGATCAAGCTTCGAGAAAAACCTTTGCTCCTTTGAGCTGCTCGAACAGTTCATTGATACTGGGGAGATGGTACTTATTCTTAATTGTCTTCTTGTTCAACGTACGGTAATCAACGCAAAGGCGCTTCGTGCCATCCTTCTTCTTGACAAAAAGAACACCGCAACCGCAAGGAGAAGAACTCGGTCTGATCAAACCCAAGCGTTCTTGCTCGTCGAGTTGCTTCTTCAATTCCTTCAACTCTTTAGGAGAAAGTTTGTACGGACGCCGACAGGCTGGCTCCATACCAGGATCAAGTTCAATGACGAATTCAACTGGACGATTGGGAGGAATCCCTGGCAATTCTTCAGAAAATACATCTTCATATTCACAAACCACCAGAATCTAGGATATGGCATAATCTCGCCCTTGTCATTGAGAGAGAATAGCCTATTGTGTTATCTCGAGCTGCGAAGATAATCACGTCTTTGAAAGGATGAGTTAGATTGACCTCCTTGTTTGCACAATCAAGAAGATCATCATGCTTAGAGAGCCAATCCATTCCAAGAATGAGATCAATGTCCGAATTGCCGAGAACAATTAGGGAAGCTAGAAATTTATAATCGCCCATTTTGATGGATATATCCGAAACATGCACCCGCGAGGACAATTGCAATCTGGGAGAAATAATTGACAATGGTCTTGGCAAAACTTGAATGATGAAATCATGCTTGGGAACAAATGGTCTTGATATGAAGGAAGGCGATGCACCCGAATCAAATAAAACTTTTGCAGGAATTGAATTAACCGGAAGATTACTAATGATCACATCTGTAGAATCGTCTGCCTGAGCTGCGTTCATCAAATTCACCCTTGCAGCCTTGGGTTTGTGCCTGACAAATGCGTTGCTTGATGGCTTGATAGGAGGAGGCGCCGGAAGTTGCCTCTGGTTGGTGCACTTGTTGGAGTAGTGGCCCTTTAGACCACATTTGTAGCAAGTGACCTCTGAAGCTGGGCGAGGAGGAGGAGCACTTGACCTTGAAGCCTGAGGCTGAAACTTGTTCTTGTTGCTTGGGTTGGGTGGGTGGGAAGATCCACGACCACGAGAGTGCTTATTCTGACTTGGAGGATGGAACATTGGAGGTGGCGGAAGCCAGAACTTCTGCTGCTTAGCAACCACTTGTGAGGAGGAAGGGAAGCTGACTGCATCTCTGATTATTTTCTTTGAAGCCTCACACTTGAGTTGGGCAGCTTCTTGCTTGAGAGACATGTTGTAGAATTGACAAATTCAGCTGGCTCAAAGAGAGTGAGAGCAAGTTGGAGTTCATCTTTCAGACCACCTCAGAATTGGTAGATCTTGCTCTTGGCATCAGGAATATCTTGCTTAGCATAACGGGCCAGATTCTGGAACTTGACATTGTACTGGTAGACAGACATGTTGCCTTGTTTGAGGTTGCGGAATTGCTCACGCATGCCTTCAATGACACTGGTAGGGATGTGATGAGAACAAAAATCATGGCAGAAGTCAGTCCAAGAGATCTCACGACCCGCTCTGGAGTCTTTGTATTGTTGCCACCAATCTGCGGCCTGGTCTTTGAGCTAAAAGGATGCAAACTTGACATAGTCCACTGGGTTGACATTACTGCACTCGAAATGCTTGTTGATGTCACTGAACCAATCCTCGGCATCGAGCGGATCAACACTGTAGCTAAATGACTTGGGTTGGTTTGCAAGGAATTGATTCAGAGTAGCAAAGTGGGGTTGGTTGTTGAAGTTCGCTTGGCCTTGATTCCCTCGATTGTTCTGGTTGTTCTGAATAGCTTGAAAAGCTTGCGTAATTTGAAGCATCATCTGAGTATTGGCGGTGGTGGCTTGGATCACAGCCCGTCATGCCTCAGGCGAAGGAGGAGGGGATGGTGGTTGTTCATCCTCAACCTCCGGGTTCTGGTTGGGAACTCTTTTGGGTGCCATCCTGGAGATGACGACAACCGTTAGAATCCCAATTGCAAGATAGATAAGCTGAATCAAAGGATAGACATGTTGCAACATAAATCTTCACAAAATCATTCTAACAGAGCACTGAACGAATGAATTCCATAAGCTTAAATGACACATCAACTTGTTGAGAAGCCACGTGAATGATTGAATAATAAACCCACAAGCTAACAGATGGAACAAATACATGATAGACCGCAACCTCATATCATGCATCCGTTGGAAGATTTCCTAAGAGCTACTTGAATTCCCACCTATTAATTCCCGACGCTTTCCGGTTATGCAATCTGGTATTGGGGATACAGGGGAAGCACCACATATCACACAACTAATAAGTCCTAATTCCAGCTGTATCCATCCGTCAACACATAACCAGACACCTTTAGAAACCGTTTACCTCAGACCTTCGAAAAGCATCCGCTATACTAGTTATGGCAATACTCCCAAACTACCCCCCTAGTACTAGGTGACGTCGGGGTTATCTCACCACCAGACATGCATAGAAGCATTTTCGATGTCGGCCACCTCTAGTATTCCAGAACCGCAACGATACAATTGTGACGACAACACCTTGGAGCTCAACTCCCCGGGACACGGCCTCAACCCCTAAATAACAGGAGGCACCAACAACAATGTTCTCGTCACAAAGATATCAAAACGATCCCAACAATACATGCGTGATTCTAAAAAAAATTAGTGGAAAAGAGGGTATGAAGACAAAACTTCTATGTCAGGAGTCCTCACCAAAGCGACGAAGGGGATAAGGAGAAAAAAGAATTCCTACTCCGATATATATAATCCTAAGACTCAATTTAAAAAAAATAGACTCAACATCGGCAGCGGTTCGATCAAGCAGGGCCTCCTACGTCGGGGAAGGCTCTGATTACCAACTTGTAACGCCCAAGATGCGACTATATCTCCTACGTGTCGAGGCATGACTTAGAGGCATAATCACATTTTGGTATGATCGCAAGAAGTTTATCTTCACACATTCCCATGTACAAGAACAAAGGGGGAATACATAGTAGGCTTACAATCGCCACTTCACACAATGCATAAATAAGTCATACATTCATCCAAGTACAATCATGGTCCGGCTATGGACAAATCCAAATGAAAAGAAGATAACCACCCACTATGCCCGATCGGACCTAGTAGGAACCACTACTAATCGTCGGGAAACGTCACGTACATACGCTCATGTTCCTCATCGAACTCCCACTTGAGTTCTTGGCCATCAACTGAATCGTACTCGGTTGTACCTGCACATGTGTTGTAGTAAACTGTGAGTCACGAGGACTCAGCAATCACATTCTCGGGTATCAAAACTATCAAAGCTTTTGGGTAAGGAGAAAGTGTATAAGTGGGCTGCTGCAAGCGCTAAGCGTAGATGAGGTGGCTAGCTTACGTATCATCAGAGCAAGAAGAGAAGTGAAATCCATCGGCCGTGAGCTAAATCATGATCACTAGATGATCCTATCTACCCGCGTGTCATCCATAACCCAGCCGTGTTCTCTTCTCGAACTCCCTCGAAAAGAGACCATCACGACTACTCACACGGTAGTGTATTATGTTTGAGGTTTTGTGTCAAGTTATCTACAACCGGATAAAAAAAATTCCAATCCGCCACATAACCGCGGGCACGACTTTTGAAAGATCACAACCCTGCAGGGGTGTCCCAACTTAGCCCATCTCAAGCTCTCATGATCAATAGAGGTAAAAACCCCTTATCTTAGGGACTACACGATCAGACTCGGAATCCCGGTGTACAAGATATTCCGACAATGGTAAAACAAGTTCAGCAAGACCTCCCGACATGCCGACACCCTGATAGGAGCCGCGCATATCTCATCTCACGCCACAATCGGATGAGCAGTCCGTACAACTAAAACCAATACTCGAGTTTCCCCATGGTGGCGCTGCAAGGGGCTCTAGTTTGGACCAACACTCATGAGGAGCACTGGCCCGGGGTTGTTAATTAAGTCCTCGGGGTAGCTAGTCCCTATGCAAATTTTAGTTGTTATTAGGCAAATGGTAAAACCAAGGTTGGGCCTTGCTGGAGGAGTTTTATTCAAAGCGAACTGTCAAGGGGTCCCCATATACCCAACCGCTTTAGGAATGCAAAATCAAGGAACATAACACCGGTTTATCTGTTCTTAAGGCGACATGAGTGGAAAAAACACCGAGCAAAAGGCCAAGCCTTCCACCCATTGCCAAGTATATAAGGTGCATTAATGTAAATAATAGATATTGTGTTATTCCCAGAAACCCAATCCACATGGAGCAAACTTCATCTTCACCTGCAACTAGCAACGCTATAAGAGGGGGCTTGAGCAAAAGTGTAACTTACCCAAAGAATGGTTTGCTAGGTGGGTAGTGAGAGGTTTCATGGCAAGGTGGGGGCTAACATGCAAAATGATAGGTATTTATGACAAAGTAAAAGAGCAAGGCATCTAACATAGCAACAATAAAGGTGATATCAGGGAATGGTCATCTTGCCTGGTAAGTCTTCGGTGTTATCAGGACCTTGCTCTTCGTAATCGTACCCAGCGGCTCTCTCGACCTCGGACTCGAACTCATCTCCGGTGCTACCCAACATAAACAAGCATCCAAATAAACAGACATGGCAAGAAAAGAAAACATGCTATGCAAGAGGAATACAAGTATGATGCTACGGAGCTACCAGTAAGGAAGGTGATGAAGCCGGGAAGGACATGCGAAGACATGATGGATGTGGGCAAGATCTTGGCAAACCAAGCATGCCACTTGATAGATTAAAAGATTTCATTCGAAATCGCTATAAAGATCATTAGAATCGGATGCACTGTTTGCAAATGGCAAGCAAAACAAGATGCAATGCAAAACTGAAGTTAACAGCAACATGGCATCTTTGGAGCGAGGTTTAAATATGCTACAGCACCCAAACATGATGACAAAAGGCATGGATGTGAAGTAGACATGATTCTCAACAAGTATGAACTCAGAGCACACCCAAAAACTTACTGGAACACAATTAAACTAGCATGACAATATTCAATAAGTTAACATATTTTCAGACTTTGTGAAAATTACTGGGCATGCAACAAGGAACGATATGTTGCTGCCTTTGGAGGCACACAACAGCAAGCAAAACAATTATAACAAGCATGAAAATTACGTGAGTGTGAAGAATACATAGTATATTTCCAATTCATCCAAAGGAACAATTCATTCCGTGCAAGGGTTGCATAACATGAGCTTTCCCAAAATGAATGTTCTGTTAACAGGCTGACAGCTCAGATTTCAAGCATTTTGAGAGCAAGATAACAACAAGCTACAGCAAGGCATATATGCAAACAAAGGCACGGATTGATAGACAGATACATGGATATCAAGACATGCTCTCTAGTTATTCCAAAACATGCATGGAAAAGATTGGCATCAAGTTTACATGGCAACATGTTATAACAGATTTCAGACTTAGCAGTTTTTCACTAAGTGTAAAAAACAGCAACATTGACATGGCATGTTTAAAAGCTTGTTCAAGTCACCACAGAACATATCATGAAAAACCAAATGCACCATTCGAAGATAACATGATTATGCTCATAAAACATGTTGACATGTGGCTCAAAAGAAAATCACACGAAATGCTACAAAAAAGACAAAACATCAAGTTATAACAATTTCAGCAACTTAACAGCAACAAGCACTTTTGTAACAGGGATAACCATGTCATAATGCAACCTAAAATGTATGCAAATACATCCATTATGACGAGCATCACAAGACGAACATTTTGACATATCATGCACTCCATTTGGACCAACATGCGCAAAGATACGACCTCACAAACATGCTAACATATTGTTGGCAGACAACTAGAGCTGACGAGTAACATCACATAGCAGTTTTGCAACGAAGATTAAGACATCTAGATGAACTGTAACATGCACGCAAATGATACCAACATGTAGAGCACTCTGAGACGAACAAATCCATATATTATATGCGCAAAACGGAGCTACGTGCATGGAGATATGACATGGCAAAGGAAGCATCATAATCACACCGATTAGGGACTTAGTGGAATTTCACCTCGCGTATCAGTCAACGCGGACGGGGATATCCCGGGACGGAGGGATCCGAGCGAGGGCGCTTTGTTTGGTTCGGTGACTTGATGGATTTGATCCACCCCCGGTGGATCCGGTTGGTGCGGAGCTCCGCGAGGAGGGCGGCGAGCCGGCGAGCTCCAGCGATGACGGGGAGGCACGGGGACACGGTGGTGACGGCGTGGGACGGCGGCGCGGCTCCGGTGCCCGTCTGGCGAGGCGGAGGAGCAGGCGGCGGCGCGGCTCCGGCGAGGCAGAAGAGCGTCGGGCGGCGGCGGCTCCTCGAGGCGGCGGTGGCAGCGCGGTAGGCGGCGGGGACGCGGCGCTGGCGATGGGGAGGCACGTGGAGGAGGCCGGCGGTGGTGGCCGGCGGCGAGGCGGCGGGGCAGGAGGCCGGCGGCATGCGGATCCGGCGGGCGGAGGAGCTCGGGCCGGTGGGCGGCGAGCGGGCGGTGGCGGCGGTGGACACAGCCCAGCGGCGGCCCAGGGCGGGCCGGATCTAGGCCCTAGGCACGGCTGGAGGCAACGTGGCAGCGCCTGATTCGTCGGGGCGGCGGCTGGACGCGTCCTGCCGTCGGCGGACGTGTCCGGTGGGGTGAGGGAGAGCTCAGGCTAGGGTTTCATCCAGGATTTGGACGAGGGCGGCTGTTTTATAGGTAGAGGGAGCTAGGAGAGTCCAAATGAGGTGATGTTTTCGGCCACGCGATCTTGATCCAACGGCGAAGAGCATGGTGGGGGTTTAGATGGGCTAGTGGGCTGTTGTGGAGGGGTGCTGGGCAAAAAGTGAAAGGACTTCCGGCGTTAACACGGTTACCCGTTGGGGCATCAAATGACCTCCAAATGGAACGAAAATTGACAGGCGGTCTACCGGTGATATACGAAGACCACTCGAAAACTCTCGGCCCATTCCTAGGATGTTTTTATCCCGCTCACGAAACAAGACTTGAGAGGTGCGACGGGTGCCGTGTGAGAGAGTTGGAAACCGAAACGGACAACGGAGAGGACGGAGACGATGCAAATACACACAGATGCAAGTGAGACTATGCCAATGCAATGCGCAAGATGAATATGACATGGTGATGTGCAACACATGCTCAAAGCAAAAAAAACACAAAAACCCGAAATGAAGGAGGAGCACAAAATGGAATTGATTAAGTCAATGATGAATATATAGCCATATTGGGAATTGTTACATCTAGGGCGTTGCAATATGCCCTAGAGGCAATAATAAAGTTGTTATTTATATTTCCTTATATATCATGATAAATGTCTTTTATTCATGCTAGAATGTATTAACCGGAAACTTGATACATGTGTGAATACATAGACAAAACAAAGTGTCCCTAGTATGCCTCTACTAGACTAGCTCGTTAATCAAAGGTGGTTATGTTTCGTAACCATAGACGGGAGTTGTCTTTTGATCAACGGGATCACATCATTAGGAGAATGATGTGATGGACAAGACCCATCTATTAGCTTAGCACTATGATCGATTAGTTTTACTGCTATTGCTTTCTTCATAACTTATACAGGTTCCTATGACTATGAGATTATGTAATTCCCGAATACCGGAGGAACACCTTGTGTGCTATCAAACATCACAACATAACTGGGTGATTATAAAGATGCTCTACAGGTGTCTCAGAAGGTGTTTGTGGTGTTGGCATAGATCGAGAATAGGATTTGTCCCTCCGAGTGTCGGAGAGGTATCTATGGGCCCTCTCGGTAATACACATCAACCTTGCAAGCAAATGATTAATGAGTTAGTCACGAGAAGATGTATTACGGAATGAGTAAAGTGACTTGCCGGTGATGAGATTGAACTAGGTATGATGATACCGACGATCGAATCTCGGTAAAGTAACATACCGATGACAAAGGGAACAACGCATGTTGTTATGCGGTTTGACCGATAAAAATCTTCGTAGAATATGTAGGAACCAATATGAGCATCCAGGTTCCGCTATTGGTTATTGACCGGATATGAGTCTCTGTCATGTCTACATAGTTCTTGAACCCATAGGGTCCGCACGCTTAATGTTCGATGACGATTGGTATTATGAGTTTATGTGTTTTGATGTATCGAAGGTAGTTCGGAGTCCCGGGTGAGATCACGGACATGACGAGGAGTCTCGAAATGTTCAAGACATAAAGAATGATATATTGCACGATATTATTCGGACACTGGATGAGTTCCGGGGGTCACCGGATAATTATCGGAGTGCCGGAAGGGTTATCGGAACCATCGGAGAAATAGTGGGCCTTATTGGGCTTTAGGGGGGAGAGAGGGAGGCTAGGGCAGGCCGCGTGCCCCCCATGGCCTAGTCCGAATTGGACTCAGGGGAGGGGCGGCGCCCCCTCCTTCCTTCTCTTCTCTCCCTCCCTTCCTTCTTCTCCTAGTTGGACTAGGAAAAGGGGGTTCCTACTCCTAGTAGGAGTAGGATTACCCCCCTTGGACATGCCTATAGGGGCCGGTCGGCCTCCCCCTTGCTCCTTTATATACAAGGGCATGGGGCACCCTAGGAACACAAGTTGACAACTGTTTTAGCCGTGTGCGGTGCCCCCCTCCACTGTTACAGACCTCGGTCATATTATTGCAGTGCTTAGGCGAAGCCCTGCGTCGGTAATTTCATCAACACCGTCACCATGCCGTCGTGCTAACGAAACTCTCCCTCGGACTCAACTGGATCAAGAGTTCATGTGATGTCACCGAGATGAACGTGTGCAAATCGCGCAGGTGCCGTACGTTCGGTACTTGGATCGGTTGGATCGTGAAGACGTTCGACTACATCAACCGCGTTACTAAACGCTTCCGCTTTCGGTCTACGAGGGTACGTGGACACACTCTCCCCTCTTGTTTCTATGGTTCTCCTAGGTAGATCTTGTATGATCGTATTTTTTAAATACTACGTTCCCCAACATGAACTGTGCATAGCTTTCTAAGTCCAGCTTCCACCTGCCTTTATCAGCAGCCGGAATTTCTTCTTTGGCATTGTGCTTGTCTAAGACAGTTGGATTACCTGGGGATGTATAAGTTGTCCAAGTAACTAAGACATCTTCAGTTTCCTGACCTGGTTGAGTAGGGCTGGGTGGCTTAGCAGGCTTCGGGTCAACATTCATGGCGTCCGTTGGGACATTGTGCTCTTCTGGTGGTCGATCATCCATGGTTGCTTCAGAAGTCTGGTGAAAAGACTCGGACATGATATGTGTCTCCAGTTCGGCGACCTTGGGTTTTTCTACCGGTTTATTCATTTTCATCTTCTTGTTCGGTTTAGCCATAGCACTGAAAAGAATAGTGCATGGTGAGATCAGTATATCAATTGAGTAAGGTATTAAAACAAGCAAGCTTAAGTGTTCTCACCCAGGAACGGTCTTGAACAGAGGAACCTGGGTTCCAGTGGACTCACCAGATGAAGAATGAGAGGTCCCCTGATAGTTTAAATCAGAAGGGTTAAGAGGTTTTCGAATAAGACTCACCTTTGGAAAAGTTAAGTTGGAAATTTGATAAACCTCGGCTTGGCGTTTGCGACGAACCGGTGTATTGGGTAGGCCGAAGGAGAGAATCCCACCGCCACTGTTCCGAGTTGTGCGGCGAGTTTCATGTTACTGCTTTTTCAAAATAAAGTTGGGATCCAAGTAAGCTAAAGGGTGAGAAAACCTTACTTTCCGGCACACTTGACGGACTTTCGGTCTTGGCAAAGATTCTGAGCCGGAGGAAAGGACAATTACCTCTTCACCATCAGCATGACTGGCCTCCGCGTCATCCTGATAATGATTCGAGTCAATAAGATGAATAAAAAAGGAGCCAAGGGAGTCAAGATCTACCTCCGACTCATTATCATCCAAGTAAAAAAGCTGTGAAGTATTGATTCCTTTATAGCAAGCTTCTTGGGAACTTTTGACTTGGCCCTGGACTTCTTGACTGTTTTTCCTAAAGTTTCTTGGTCTAGAAGGATGAGTCGGCCTGCACATAGTTACAGGTGGTTGAGAAAATAACTTATGGAATTAATGATTAACCCGGAGGATGATTAAAGGTACTTACTGCTGGAGGTTAATTGCGGGTGTAAAACGGAGCCAATCCTGTTCGGCTCCAAGTTTCCAAGGTTTCATTCAGCAATGTATTGGTCATTTTATTGATATCTTCATCAGTCAATAGGATCTGACAGTGGCATTGAGGATCTTTTTAATCGCCGGTATACTCGCACATTAAACCGGGGTGGAGGCTTAAGGGCATAATTCTCTAGGCGACCCAGCACCAAACTAGATCAACTCCGGATAAGCTGATAGCCATAAAAGCTCGGAGTTTTGAAAAGACTGGCATATTTTTTTTACGTTCCGATGTGTTGATGTGGTCTGGAAGAGGGTGTCTGTTGCTAAGTCGGCTGGTGCGGTAACCCGGCAGAGGATTTTCCCCTTTTGGAGAAGTGTCTTGGCAGTAAAACCAAGTCTGGTTCCAATATTTGGGATGACTAGGTAGTGTCACAGATGGGACGGTGGCTTCTTTCCGTTGCTGAATAGAAATGCCGCCTAACTCTAGGCTAGGTCTGTTAGTGAACTCAGTCTGCCGGTTTAAATAATATAATTCCCTGAATAGTTCCACAGTGGGCTCTTGTTGAAGATATGCGTCATAGAACACTTGAAAATTGCAGATGTTTGAGACAAAATTGGGCCCAATATCTCGAGGATGGAGCTAGAAAAAGTGTGGCACATCATGGAAGAATTTAGAGCCAGGAGGGCTGAACCCTCGGTTCATATGATCAGTAAAGACAATGACCTTGCCTTCCTTGGGATGTGGAGGAGTTTCTGTGCCAGGGATTCTCCATTGTATGACGTCTTGTTTGGCTAAGACGTCGGTTTGAATATATTCATTCAGCATTTCCTTGGTGACTCGGGAAACAACCCAGTTGCAAGAAGCGACGGTTTTGGCTTTAGACATTTTGGGACTTGTAGCGACCTCGATCCCAATGGATCGGAGTCTCTATGCTTAAGTGTCATCCCTGGATCGGTATGCTGACACACACAGTAGTTGAGGATTTATAACAGAGTTTCAATCACACTTTTATTACATCGAGATCCTCATAAAGAGTCTTATTACAATAATATGGCTGAAGGCCATCTAACAATAATTAAACTAAACTGAACTGCGGAAGCATCAAAGATAAGTCGAGTCCATCCAACTCCACGGCATACATTGAGTGCATGACAACAACCTATCGCACCTTAATCTTCGTCGGAAAACTCTGCAACATGAGACGTTGCATCCGTGTAGGTCCGCACATTGAATATGTTGGCAAGATCACATTGTAGCAATGATAATGAACAAGTATCTACAACTATATGCATATTTGGCTGGTGGAGGCTCTAAGGTATTATTTTGCATCTAGTTTTTCCCTTCAACAAAGGAATAAATTGTATTGACTACTCAGTTGAATTAAACAATATTGGGAGTGGTTCCTCCATCTCAATCCCAAAATCCACAATGTCATTAATGACCCAACAAGTTAATTAATAGAGTGACGAGATCAGTCCATAATTCAAATACTAGGATACTCAAGATGTCCATAACCGGGGACACGGCTACTCATGAATAGATTGTACACTCTGCAGAGGTTTGCACACTTTTCCCCACAAGACTCGACCGCATCCATGATCGGAAGATCGAGACATAGCCTTTCAGAAGCATTCACCATTTACCCTGGATAGACCGGTACACCTACTTTCCCCTACATATGCTAGTCCACTACTGATGGCTTCTCGCCCCTCGTTGGTTACCCCAAGTGGAAGGTTTGAGATGTAGCGTAGCAGCAAGTTTCCCTTGGCAAAGATACCAAGGATCGAATCCCGTGAGACTCCGAGGGTCGACAAGAAGGTGTCAATGGCGCCAGAAACTTAGCGGTTGATAGGACCTGCACAATACAAATAACTTTGCTCCCAACAAGTACAGAGAGGTTGTCAATCCCTCCGGCCTTGTTGTTTACAAAGGATCAAACACAAGAGATAATAATGATAGGTATGACTGCAACTAGGAAATAAGAACAGAAAGTAAATAGCTGGTGTGATCAGTGGTGGTAATATGGACCGGGGTCCCATGATGTTCACTAGTGATGTCTCTCTCCCAAAAGACGATAAAACAGCAAAGCGAGGTAAACAAATTACAGCTGGGCAATTGACAGGATTATGTGCGCAAACAAATGCTAACTATGCTGCAAAGAAAGGTAGAGGCTCAAAAGCATGGGCGGTACGCCAAGGCAAGTAGACTAAAATCCATCTGCATCTACTACTAATCATCCACCTTGAGATATCTATCCAGAACATCTCGTTGGTATTAAGTTGCGAATCCCACCCAAAGTGTAAACTCAAAGCAACAGACAACTGCATTAAAAGAACTTTGCGTAAAGTAAACAATCCTTGCACCCACAAGTACAAGCACCGTTGTTTCCACCTTGTGGCAACAGCACATCCCCTAGACTCATGTTTCTGTCACTCAAGCTAGTCATCAGGGGGCATGAACCCACAATCAAGCATAACGCTCCCTCTTGGAGTTACTACCTACTACTTGGCCAAAGCAATAAACAGCAACGGAGAACATGGAAGAATTACTCAAGGACATAAATATAAAAGAGGTGAATCAAATATATTACTCACACACAATCTGAACATAATCTCATAATCCATCGGATCCCAGCAAACTCAGCAGAGCAACAGCATAAAGATCACATATGTGCCTCGATCATGTAGGGCAGCTCACGAGGTCTAAACCATGAAGGACAAAGAGGGGAGGAGAACATCACATAGCTACTGATCATGGACCCATGGTCCAAGGTGGACTACTCATGACTCATTCGGGAAGCGTCCATGGTGGTGGAGAAGCTCCCAGTGGTGGTTCTCCCCTCCGGTAGGGTGCCGGGAAGAGTTCTCCTGATGCTCTCGATCTTGGAAGCGCGGCGGCGGCGGAACAGAGGCGAGATCGCGAAAAAGGGTTCCGTCCTCGAGGGTTTCGGGACGCGAGGAATATATATGCGAAGGGGGGTCATCAGAGGCGGAGCCGGGGCCCCAGGCGCCCCCCTGGCGCGGCCAGGGGTGGGGCCGCGCCGGGTGGCCACCTGGGCCACCCCTGGCTCCCCTCTGGCCCTGCTTTGGTTATTCGTGAAGCTTCCTGTACGCTGATTTTCCCGGAATTTTTGGAGCACTTTTAATATGGGGGAAACCTGAAATAGAAAAACAGCAGAAAACAGGAACTGGCACTGTGGTTCACTGAGTTAATAGGTTAGTCCAAATATGATCAAAAGTGTATGGAAGTGCATAAATATCATAGCAATATCACACAAAAGAAGCATGGAGCAAGTAGAAATTATAGATACATTTTGGACGTATCAACATCCCCAAGCTTAATTCCTGCTCGTCCTCGAGTAGGTAAATGATAACAAGCATAATTTCTGTGGTGACATGCTATCAACCATATAAGAACTTTTTAAGTAAAGCAATCAAGGCATGTAATTCAATTCAAGTCATAACAAGCAAGAGTCTATATTAGCATTGTAACAAGCAACATAAGAACATAAAGGTGCAAGAGCTCTCGCTGTCCGTGACTCGAATGTCTCCAAATGGTGTTTGCGTGCAAGAAAGGGGATAGGGATATACGAGAGAGTAAAACATAGTTTTTGTATTGTTGAGAACTTAATCTACTAAAGTTTCACACTTGGTCTTCTTTGGAATCTTATCTTGACTCATCCCCAGACCGTCAGCCAGGTACAAGTCAAAATGATCCACTCCCTTTCAATATTTTGAGCACTCATGCAATGGATGAGCGTAAGCAAGAAAGTTGACACTTAGGATGGCAAAGAGAGAAAAATGATGAAGGGGGAAGACAAAAAAGGTGTGAAAGGCTCACATCAATGAGGACAATCATAGCCGAGAGAAAGCCAAATGATAGATATGATGTGAGGAGTAGGGATTGCCATGTAACGGATGCACATATGAGCTAAGGTAAGCTCTCCAATGGAACTAGTGGGGGTGCATCCAACTTGCTTGCTCAAGAAGACCTAGAGCTCTTTTGAGGAGGCTCGTCATTGGAATATACAAGCCAAGTTCTATAGTGTGAAGGTCCCCACATAGCTATATGCATGAATGATAATCTCTATGGAGTACAAGGTATAAGATGGAGTACGAGTGTGGATCTCTCAAAAGGAATAGTAGTGTGCCCCCTTCTCTCTTTTTATTTCTTTTTCTCTTTTTTCTATATTTTTTTATTTTTTTGTGGCCTCAATGGCTCTTTCTATTTAACTCTCATTTGTCCTCTTTGGGATCTTTAGATTTTGTCCTCTTTGGGATCTTTTCCTCACTTTAGGGGCAACACTCTATATATTACAAGAAGTATAGAAGATCTTTCACACTTTACAAAAGTACTCAACATAAAGAAAATGAAACTATCATGATGTATGCAAATGTATGCCTCTGCCAGTGTAGCAGGATATGCAATGATACTAGCGCGTCACGTAGCAATGATTAGGGCAAGGCCCAACTAGCATGCGGCTCATCGATCAAGCAAAAAGCATGTATGACATGAAGATCAAGTCATGAGAAGATGGATGTTGCATGGCAATGTATCTCGGAAAGGCTATGGAAATGCCTTGATAGGTAGGTATGGTGGCTGTTTTGAGGAAGGATATAATGAGGCTTATGATGACAGAGCGTATCGTGCCAAGGATTTGGATGCACCGGCGAAGTATGCGCCAACTCTCGAGGTGAGAAAGGGCAATGCACGGTACCGAAGAGGCTAGAAAAATATGGCTAGGTGGAAGTGTCAACTTTCGAATACTCACATTAGTCCGAAGAACTCATGCACTTATTATCGGTAACTCTCAATCTAATTAGGAGGTTCACAAAGAGACAAGTACCCCGAGGAGGAGTGTATGGGGGTTTGGTTATCCTTGCGCATCCTCGGCTCATGGTACGTGAGTGTACTCTAATATTCGATCCCTCCAAAGATTAGTGATCCATTTAGTAGCTAAAGTTCTCAAGTATTTGTAGGTTTTCGAAAATAAACACGGATTGCCCAAAATACAACATCTATCACTAATAGGCTAAAGCTCTTGACACCAAAAGTTCAGACATTACTCATGGCAATACCTCAAAACTATTGCAAGTTACTACTAAAATTAAATAGCAACCTCAATTACCTACTTTAAGTTAAGACACACAACTCAGTGCAACAGGTAAACTCTCTTAACAAGATAAACATGAAAACTCAAGAGAGTTCAGCAACCAACTAAACAAAAGCTCTTTAAAAAGAAAAGCATGAAAACTAAGAGCTAAACATGACAGCGGCTATGGAAAGACAAAGAACACACACAACAAAGATAAGCATGAAAATCCTATGTTGTGTTCTAGGTTGAAGTGGAGCGTGTTTCTCTCCCACACACAGAAAGCTGGGTTCTAACTTGTTATGAACAGCAAGCAAAGCTAAAGAAAACTAAAAAGGAAACTAAGAGCAAGACGCTCCAAGCATAGCACATAACACATGAAGTGATAATTATAGTGGAACGAAAGATGAACTGATAATTGTTGATGGAGAAGGGGAGGCATGGGGGCATCCCCAAGCTTAGACGCTTGAGTCTTCTTGAATATTTCTTGGGGGTGCATGGGGGCATCCCCAAGCTTGAGCGTTTGACCCTCCTGAATTTCTTTTATCATCTTCCCTCGCACACTCGAAAAATCCCTTCATACATAACTCATCATAATCTGATTAGCGAGGTTAGTACCCACAATAAAATATTTTTTCCCTACTGGAAATAAAGATAATATTGAAGAGCTACTGTTTCTCAAGATTGCCAAAAGGTTTTTGCAAAGAAAAAGCAAGCTCAAGGTTTGCAAAACGAAGAAAAGGCAAAACAGGACAGAATCTGTGAAAAACAGACCAGCAGGTAGTAAATAATTTTTTCGGGGCACTTCTGCTACTCAAATAAAAAAACTCAGAACAGACGCCCGAAAGCCAATTGTATAGAGCACGCTTTCAAAAAAATTCAGATCAAAAAGATGATCTGGTGATTTTATTCGAATTTTTCTGTCCAAGGACAGAATCTGTTTTCCGGACAGCACGTCACAACTTTTGAACTTTCTTGCAATCAGAGGCTAAACTTGGCACAAAGCTGAAAAGAAAAGATACAATGATAATGCTACTGTAGTAACAAACATCAAGACACAACAAAAGCAAAATAAAACCTAATTCGTTGTGGGCTGCCTCCCAAAAGCGCTTTCTTTTATGCCTTTAAGCTAGGCATGATGCAAAAAGAGAAGATCAAGTTTTATCAAGAGTAAGAGAATAGCTAGCCCGTATAACAGACTCAAAAGGCAACTTAATCTTCTTTCTATGGAAGTGTTCCATTCCTTTCTTGAGAGGGAATTGGAATTTTATATTCCCCTCTTTCATGTCAATGATAGCACCAACGGTGCGAAGAAAAGGACGTCCCAAAATAATTGGACATGAAGGTTCACATTCAATATCCATAATAGTAAAATCAACGGGAACATAATTGTCATTGACAATGATAAGAACATCGTCGATCTTCCCCAAAGGTTTCTTTACGGAAGAATCAACAAGACGAACACCAAAAGAACAAGGATCAAAAGATTTCAATTTGAACATATCATATATTCTTTTGGGCATAACGGAGGTACTAGCTCCAACATCACATAAAGCATAGCAAGAGAAGTTATTCAACTTAATTTTAATCATAGGATCCCAACTATCTTCTAGCTTTCTAGGTATGGAGGCTTCTACCCTAAGCTTCTCCTCCCTAGCTTTGATAAGAGCATTAGTGATATGCTCCGTGAAGGCAAGATTAAGTGTGCTAGTGTGGGGATCTCTAGACATCTTGTGAAGAAAACCAATAACTTCAGAAAGGGTGCAATTATCAAAATCAAGGTCACTACTATCAAGTAAAGTGGTAGTGGTGTCCTTTAGGCTCACTTGTTGGGTAGCTTCTATGGTTATAGGAGTTTCTTCTTCTACGGTTGAGGTCATAGCATCACCATTAATAGGTCCAATGGGACTAGGAGTGCATTGGGTGCTAAGAGTTTGGATATCCTCAACAACTTGGATAGTAGCAACAGTGTGGTGGGTAGGAAGGCTCTTAATTCTATCTTCTTCCTCCTTTTCTCTAGCCCATCTCTCTTTAAGTTTAGCCATCATCCTAATGTTTTCATTAATTTGCACTTGAATAGCATTCATAGGAGTGGTCTTCCTCTCCTTAAGAGGAGTAGTTCTAATTTTAAGCAACTCTACCTCATGGGCTAAATTGTCTACCTTCGAAGAGAGATTATCTAGTTTGTCTAGTTTTTCTTCTACACTCTTATTGAAGGCCTTTTGGGTAGTGATGAAGTCTTTAAGCATAATCTCTAGTTCAGAAGTGGAGTTCTTGGTGCTAGGATAAGCATTGTTGTTCCCATAGGAATTAGAGGGGAACGGTCTAGGGTTGCTACCAAAATTACTCCTATAAGCATTGTTATTGAAATTGTTTCTAGAGATAAAGTTCACATCTACTTGATCTTGAGCAATCAAAGAATTTAAAGGAACATCATGAGGATCAAAGAAGATTGCTTGGAAAGTAGAGACATGATCAAGTCAACTTTTTCATTTAGGGAGGAAATCTCCTCGACAGAGTTTACCTTCCTACCTGTTGGAGCGCGTTCGGTGTGCCATTGGGAATAATTGGTCATCATCTCGTCGAGAAGCTTCGTGGCAGCACCAAGTGTAGTTGACATAAAGGTTCCTCCTGCGGCCGAATCCAACAAGTTCCGCGAGGTAAAGTTCAAGCTTGCATAAAAAGTTTGGATAACCATCCAAGTAGTCAGACCATGAGTAGGGCAGTTCTTGACAAGAGATTTCATGCGTTCCCAAGCTTGGGCAATGTGTTCATTATCCAATTGTTTAAAATTCATTATGTTACTCCTTAATTGGATAATTTTAGCAGGGGGATAGTACTTCCCAATAAAGGCATCCTTGCACTTGTCCCAAGAATCTATACTATTCCTAGGCAAGGATTGAAACCAGATTTTAGCTCCTCCTCTCAAGGAGAAAGGAAAAAGCTTAAGCTTAACAATATCACCATCTATTTCTGTGTACTTTTGCATATCACAGAGCTCAACAAAATTATTTAAGTGCAAAGCAGCATCATCTCCAGCACCGGAGAATTGATCTTTCATAACTAGGTTCAGTAACGCAGGTTTAATCTCATAAGAAGGTGCTGAAGTGGTAGGTGTAGCAATAGGCGTGCAGATAAAGTCATTGTTGTTATGACTAGTGAAGTCACACAATTTGGTGTTCTCGGTGGAACCCATAGCAGCAGCAAGCAAGATAACTATTTTTGTGATTTTTGGTAAGGGACACTAAAGCAAAAACTGAAAGGTAAACTAACAAGACTAAAAAGCAAAGATAAAAGATAGCGTGCAACTCCCCTATCTCGAAGAGTGGAGTCCCCGGCAACGGCGCCAGAAACTTTGCTTGATGGCTTCTCGCCCCTCGTTGGTTACCCCAAGTGGAAGGTTTGAGATGTAGCGTAGTAGCAAGTTTCCCTTGGCAAAGATACCAAGGATCGAATCCCGTGAGACTCCGAGGGTCGACAAGAAGGTGTCAACGGCGCCAGAAACTTAGCGGTTGATAGGACCTGCACACAGATACAAATAACTTTGCTCCCAACGAGTACAAAGAGGTTGTCAATCCCTCCGGCCTTGTTGTTTACAAAGGATCAAACACAAGAGATAATAATGATAGGTATGACTGCAACTAGGAAATAAGAACAGGAAGTAAATTGCGGGTGTGATCAGTGGTGGTAATATGGACCGGGGTCCCATGATGTTCACTAGTGATGTCTCTCTCCCAAAAGACGATAAAACAGCAAAGCGAGGTAAACAAATTGCAGCTGGGCAATTGACAGGATTATGTGCACAAACCAATGCTAACTATGCTGCAAAGAAAGGTAGAGGCTCAAAAGCATGGGCGGTACGCCAAGGCAAGTAGACCGAAATCCATCTGCATCTACTACTAATCATCCACCTTGAGATATCTATCCAGAACATCTCGCTGGTATTAAGTTGTGAATCCCACCCAAAGTGTATACTCAAAGCAACAGACAACTGCATTAAAAGAACTTTGCGTAAAGTAAACAATCCTTGCACCCGCAAGTACAAGCACCGTTGTTTTCCCCCTTGTGGCAATAGCACATCCCCTAGACTCATGTTTCTGTCACTCAAGCTAGTCATCAGGGGGCATGAACCCACAATCAAGCATAACGCTCCCTCTTGGAGTTACTACCTACTACTTGGCCAAAGCAATAAACAACAACGGAGAACATGCAAGAATTACTCAAGGACATAAATATAAAAGAGGTGAATCAAATATATTACTCACACACAATCTGAACATAATCTCATAATCCATCGGATCCCAGCAAACTCAGCAAAGCAACAGCATAAAGATTACATATGTGCCTTGATCATGTAGGGCAGCTCACGAGGTCTAAACCATGAAGGACAAAGAGGGGATGAGAACATCACATAGCTACTGATCATGGACCCATGGTCCAAGGTGGACTACTCACGACTCATCCGGGGAGCGTCCATGGTGGTGGAGAAGCTCCCGGTGGTGGTTCTCCCCTCCGGCAGGGTGCCGGGAAGAGTTCTCCTGATGCTCCCGATCTTGGAAGCGCGGCGGCGGCGGAACAGAGGCGAGATCGCGAAAAAGGGTTCCGTCCTCGAGGGTTTCGGGACGCGAGGAATATATATGCAAAGGGGGGTCACCAGAGGCGGAGCCGGGGCCCCAGGCGCCCCCCTGGCGCGGCCAGGGGTGGGGCCGCGTCGGGTGGCCGCCTGGGCCACCCGTGGCTCCCCTCTGGCCCTCCTTTGGTTATTCGCGAAGCTTCCTGTACGCTGATTTTTCCTGTATTTTTCTCGGAATTTTTGGAGCACTTTTAATATGGGGGAAACCTGAAATAGAAACACAGCAGAAAACAGGAACTGTCACTCTGGTGCACTGAGTTAATAGGTTAGTCCAAATATGATCAAAAGTGTATGGAAGTGCATAAATATCATAGAAATATCACACAAAAGAAGCATGGAGCAAGCAGAAATTATAGATACGTTTTGGACGTATCAACTACTGAAAGAGTTCACACAACATACTCAACTATGTCAGAGTCCATAATGGCTTGTGGCTGCACACGGAAGTTTCTAGGCATGAATGATATATGATCCCTTTGAGCCTGGGTGGCATTCCATAGGATGATCACACGGTTCCTCTGGGATATCCTAGGATAACACTGGATTCTCCAGGTGCCCTGCAACCAATCCACCCAGATGTGTATTAAAGTTTCCACCTTAAAACTTTCCCTTAGTTGTTATCACACTCACAACTTTCATGATTCTCACATGCCAATCCACGTCTACGAGCATGGCTAAGCAACAAGTAACAAAGCGTATATTCCCAGGTTGATCTCGAGTCATTAGGTTCCTACCTCATGAACTACTCAGCAATTCCACATGTAACCAAGTCCTACTCATGCAAATCTTTGAGGGTAGAACTAATGCAATAAAAATTGGGTATTGAAAAATATGTTCAACGTATGAACTTGCCTTGCTCACGATCGTTGAAACCTAGAGACTCGTAGTAGCAAGCTTCCCACTCCGGAAATTCTATCGCGATCAAACAATAGCATACATAAGCAATCATGCAATAGAATCGAAGAACAGATCTCGAAAAACTTCAAAAACAAGCAAACGACTCTTGCAACAGAAGACAATTTCTAACAGTAGCAAAATTAGATGAATTTTGACTTAGCAAAATTAGATGAATTTCGACTTATGAGAAATATTTGGTTCTTTTCTGAACTCTTTATGTATGATTATAATATCCTTGCAAGTCTCTTCGAATTATTGGTTTGGTTTGGCCTACTAGATCTATAGTTCTTGCAATGGGAGAAGTGCTTGGCTTTGGGTTCAATCTTGCGGTGTCCTTTCCCAGTGACAGTAGGGGCAGCAAGGCACGTATTGTATTGTTGCCATCGAGGATAAAAAGATGGGGTTTATATCATATTGCTTGAGTTTATCCATCTACATCATGTCATCTTGCTTAAGGCGTTACTCTATTCTTATGAACTTAATACTCTAGATGCATGCTGGATAGCGGTCGATGTGTGGAGTAATAGTAGTAAATGCAGAATCGTTTCGGTCTACTTGTTTCGGACGTGATGCCTATATATAATGATCAGGCCTAGATATTCTCTTAAGTATTCGCTTTTCTATCAATTGCTCGACAGTAATTTGTTTACCGCCGTAGAATACCGCTATCATGAGAGAAGCCACTAGAGAAAACTATGGCCCCCGGGTCTATTCTCAACATATCAATCTACAATCTACTTTAATTTTCCGCTTTCACTTTCTATTCTTATATCAAAAAATATGAAAAATATCAAACTATCCTATCTATCAGATCTCACTTTCGTAAGTGACCGTAAAGGGATTGACAACCCCTTATCGCGTTGGCTGCAAAGTTCTTATTTGTTTGTGCAGGTGCGAGGGACTCGCGCGTGGTCTCCTACTGGTTTGATACCTTGGTTCTCAAAAACTGAGGGAAATACTTATGCTACTGTGTTTCATCACCCTTTCCTCTTCGAGGGAATACAATGCAAGCTCGAGATGTAGCAAGTGGCCGTGATAACGACGTAGATCTTGCTGATAAATCGCTGAACGAGCCGCCCCAAGATCCTGCTCCTCATGCAACAGGTGCAATGCATCCTGACGTGCCCTTCCATTATTAGCTTCAACATAAGCTGCCACACCGGGTGAATCATGATGGATGTCACTAGGAAGAACCGCCTCTGCTCCATAGACCATGAAGAAAGGCGTGTAACCCGTAGATCTGTTGGGGTTGTAGTGGTACTCCATAACACTGAGGGTAACTCCTCCACCCAACAACCCGACGTCCTTTGCAAAGGAACCATAAGCCGGGGCTTGATGCCTCACGGAATCTCTTGATTAGCTCGTTCCACTTGACCGTTAGACTAGGGGTGAGCCATGGAGGAAACGTCAAGTCGAATATGCTCTCGTTGACAAAACTCTTTCATAGCACCCTTAGATAGATTAGTGCCATTATACATTATAATGTTGTGGGGAAAACCAAAACGGAAGATTACCTTCTTTATGAATTCAACCACCGTTGCTGCATCACACTTGCTAACCGGCTCTGCTTCAACCCACTTACTAAACTTATCAACTGCCACCAAAAGGTGGGTCTTCTTATCTTGAGATCTCTTAAAAGGCCCGACCATATCAATCCCCCAGGTCGCAAACGGCCAAGTAATTGGAATCGTCGTTAACTCTTGAGCCAGAACATGAGCTCGTCGTGGAAACTTCTGACAACCGTCACACCTACTGACCAAATCCTCAGCATCAGCATGAGTCGTCAACCAATAAAACCCATGACAAAAAGCCTTGGCCACAAGAGATTTAGAGCCGGCATGATGACCACCATCTCCTTTGTGGATCTCTCGCAGGATCTCACAACCTTCTTTAGGAGAGACACAATGTTGAAACGCCCCTGTGACACTGCGATGGTGCAATTCCCCATTGACAATTGTCATTGATTTATAGCGCCGGGTTATCTGCCTGGCCAAAATCTCATCCTCAGGCAACTCGCCCCGGGTCATGTAAGCCAAATACGGAACGGGCCAATCAGGAATAGCATGAAGAGCCGCCAACAGTTGTACTTCCGGGTCAGGAACAGCAAGATCCTCCTCTGTAGGTAATTTGACAGGAGGGTTAAGCAGGACATCCAGGAACGTGTTAGGTGGCACCGGCTTACGCTGAGACCCTAACCGGCTTAAAGTGTTAGCCGCCTCATTCTTCCTGCGATCAATATGTTCAACTTGGTAACCCTTGAAATGACCCATAATGGCATCAAATTCTTGACGATAAGCCGCCATGAGTGGATCTTTGGAATCCCAAGTGCCATAAACTTACTGAGCTACCAGATCTGAGTCACCGAAGCACCTCACCCGGCTTAAATTCATCTCCTTATTCATCCGAAGACCGTGGAACAAGGCCTCATACTCAGCTGCATTATTAGTACAATGGAACATTAACCGGAGAACATAAGAAAATGTATCACCTCATGGGGAAGTCAAGACAACTCCAGCCCCCGAGCCTTCCAACTGCCTAGATCCATCAAAGTGAATAGTCCGATATGTGTTATTGGACTTTTCCTCAGGCGTCTGTGATAACCCACAAGTGTAGGGGATCGCAACAGTTTTCGAGGGTAAAGTATTCAACCCAAATTTATTGATTCGACACAAGGGGAGCCAAAGAATACTCTTAAGTATTAGCAGTTGATTTGTAAATTCAACCACACCTGGAAACTTAGTATCTGCAGCAAGGTAGTTTAGTAGCAAGGTAATATGAAACTAACGGTAACGGTAGCAAAAGTAGCGATAGTGTTTTTGTAGTGATAGTAACAGTAGTAGTGGAAAAGTAAATAAGCAGCAAGCAATATGTGAAAAGCTAGTAGGCATTCGATCGGTGATGGAGAATTATGTCGGATGCGATTCCTCATGTAATAGTTATAACCTAGGGTGACACAGAACTAGCTCCAGTTCATCAATGTAATGTAGGCATGTATTCCGAATATAGTCATATGTGCTTATGGAAAAGAACTTGCATGCCATCTTTTGTCCTACCCTCCCGTGGCAGCGGGGTCCTAGTGGAAACTAAGGGATATTAAGGCCTCCTTTGAATAGAGTACCGGACCAAAGCATTAACACATAGTGAATACATGAACTTCTCAAACTACGGTCATCACCGGGAGTGGCCCCTATTGTTGTCACTTCGGGGTTGCCAGATCATAACACATAGTAGGTGACTATTGACTTGCAAGATAGGATCAAGAACACACATATATTCATGAAAACGTAATAGGTTCAGATCTGAAATCATGGCACTCGAGCCCTAGTGACAAGAATTAAGCATGGCAAAGTCATAGCAACATCAATCTTAGAACATAGTGGATACTAGGGATCAAACCCTAACAAAACTAACTCGATTACATGGCAAATCTCATCCAATCCATCACCGTCCAACAAGCCTATGATTGGATTACTCACGCACAGCGGTGAGCATCATGGAATTGGTGATGGAGGAAGGTTGATGATGACGATGGCGACGATCTCCACTCTCCGGAGCCCTGAACGGACTCCAGATCAGCCCTCCCGAGAGAGATTAGGGCTTGGCGGCGGCTCCGTATCGTAAAACGCGATAATTCTTCCTCTCTGATTATTTTCTCCCCGAAAGTGAATATATGGAGTCCGGGGGTACGTCAGTGGAGCAACAGGGGGCCCACAAGGCAGGGGGCACGCCCAGGGGGAGGGGGCATGCCCCCCACCCTTGTCGACAGGGTGTGGGCCCCCTGGCTTGCATATTTCCGCAGATATTATTTATATATTCCAAAATAATTCTCCATTGAATTTCAGGTCATTCTGAGAACTTTTATTTCTGCACAAAAACAACACCATGGCAATTCTGCTGAAAACAGCGTCAGTCCGGGTTAGTTCCATTCAAATGATGCAAGTTAGAGTCCAAAACAAGGGCAAAAGTGTTTGGAAAAGTAGATACGTTGGAGACGTATCAACTCCCCCAAGCTTAAACATTTGCTTGTCCTCAAGAAATTCAGTTGATAAACTGAAAGTGATAAAAAAAACTTTGACAAACTCTGTTTGCTCTTATTGTTGTAAATATGTAAAGCCAACATTCAAGTTTTCAGCAAAGAACATGAACTAAGCACATTCATAATAACTTTCAGGTCTCATGTCTACTCATAACAATGGCATAATCAACTAGCGAGAAATAATAATAAACCTCGGATGACAACACTTTCTAAAAACAATCATAAAATAATATAACAAGATGGTATCTCGCTAGCCCTTTCTGAGACCGCAAAACATAAATGCATAGCACCTTTAAAGATCAAGGACTGACTAGACATTGTAATTCATGGTAAAAGAGATCCAGTCACAATCATACTCAATGCAAATTAATAGCAATACATGCAAATTACAGCGGCGCTCTCCAACTGGTGCTCTTTAATAAGAGGATAGTGACTCAACATAAAAGTAATAGATAGGCCCTTCGCAGAGGAAAGCAGGGATTTGTAGAGGTGCCAGAGCTTGATTTTTAAATAGAGATGAATAATATTTTGAGCAGTATACTCTCATTGTCAACATAACAACCATGAATCTCGATATCTTCCATGCTACACACATTATAGGCGGTTCCCAAATAGAATGGTAAAGTTTATACTCCCCCAACCATCAACAAGCACACTCCATGGCTAGCCTGAAATAATAGGTACCGTCCAAACTAGCAACATCCCTGGGGGAGTTTTGTTTAATTATTATGATTTGAGCATGGGACTGGGCATCCTGATTACCAGCCATTTTCTCATGAATGATGAGCGGAGTCCACTCATCGTGAGAATAACCCACCTAGTATGGAAGATATAAACAGCCCTAGTTGATACATGAGCTGTTCGAGCATACAAAACAGAATTTTATTTGAAGGTTTAGAGTTTGCCACATACAAATTTACTTGGAACGGCAGGTAGATACCGCATATAGGAAGGTATGGTGGACTCAGGTGGAATAACTTTGCGGTTTATGGAAGTGGATGCACAAGCAGTATTCCCGCTTAGTACAGGTGAAGGCTATAAAGAGACTAGGAAGCGACCAGCTAGAGAGCGACAACAGTCATGAACATGCATTAAAATCAATCAACAATGAATGCAAGCATGAGTATGATATAAATCACCTTGAACATAAATATCATGGAGGCTATGTTGATTTTGTTTCAACTACATGCGTGAACATGTGCCAAGTCAGACCACTTGAATCGTTCAAAGGAGGATATCACCCTATCATACCACATCAAAACCATTTTGATATCATGTTGGCACGCAAGATAGACCATTATAAACTCCTAGCTAATTAAGCATGGCATGAGCAGCTATGATCTCTAATTGTCACTGCAAGCATGTTTCATTCATAATAAGCTGAATCAGGAACGATGAACTATCATATTTACAAAAACAAGAGAGGTCGAGTTCATACCAGCTTTTCTCATCTCAATTAGTTCATCATATATCGTCATTATTGCCTTTCACTCGCATGACCGAACGGTGTGGATAATAATAATAGTGCACGTGCATTGGACTAAGCTGGAATCTGCAAGCATTTAATACAAGAGAGAAGACAAGGTAGTATGGCTCAAGGTTAAATTAACAATAAAGTATATGAGAGCCACTAAGCATTTTCATCATGGTCTTCTCTTCTTGACCCCCAAAGAAAGGAAAAGAAACTATTTACACGGGAAAGCTCCCAACAAGCAAAAGAAGAACGAGAAATATTTTTGGGTTTTCTATTAATTACTACTACTACAGGCATAGAAAGTAAACTAGCTAAAAGCTACAATTAATTTTTTTGTTTTTCTTAAGGTTTTTCTAGCACACAAGAAAATGACTAAGAAAAGAATTGAAACTAAGCATGGATAGTACAATGAAAGAGTGTGAGCACCAACGACTAGAATAAATGTGAATCATGAATGTAATGTCGGTGAGAAACACATACTCCCCCAAGCTTAGGATTTTGGCCTAAGTTGGTCTATGGCCAGTATTGGCCTAGTGGATATCCGAAGTCGTAGTTGGGGTTGTACTGAGATGCAGCAGCTACTGCCTGGCGAGCTGCATCCTGGAGACGAGCTGCTCTCATTGTCTCCTTATACTCATTTGCCTCCTCCCTGGTTATAATATATCTCCCTTTTGCTTGAAAGTCAAAGAAGGTAGGAGCGGGGAGAGCAATATGGACAGTATGGCGCCTATCAAAGATTAGTTGATACTGGAGGGATTGGTCATCCCTCTCTATAAACTGATGGCTAACCATGGCATTATAATCCAAATAAGTAGGCGGTAATAGTTCATCATTTTCATGTATAGGCACACCAAGACGACGGGCTATGCGAGTGGCATAAATCGCACCAAATAAATCTCCATCTAAACCATTATGATGTAGCCTACGTGCAACAATGGATCCCAAGTTATATTGTCTATCACCTAACACAGCACTCTTGAGAACACTAAGATCTGGGATGCACATATGGCAAGCCTCATCTTTACCGTTTATGCATCCACCAATAAAGAGAGCAAAGCAATGAATAGCAGGAAAATGAATCCTCCCTATGGTAGCTTGTGTGATCTCTCTAGATTCCCCCATAGTGATACTAGCAAGGAAGTCTTTATATTCAGATTTGCGGGCATCACTAATATTGCCCCACTGCGGGAGCTTACAAGAATCATTAAAATCCTCTAGGTCCATGGTGTAAGATTTATCATAAAGATCAAACAGGACAGTGTGAGAATTACGTGAAGATGAAAATCTGAACCTTCTCACAAAGGTATCTGTTAAGTAACGGTATTGATGGCACTTATCTTGCATGAAGCCCTCGAGGTCAGCATTACACACATATGCGTCAAACTCTTCCTTAATGCCTGCCCGAACCATAAATTCCTCTAACGGCCATTCACAAGGCCGCACTTCAGCTTCCCTCGGCAATTCATCGTCCGGCTCACGCATTGCGAGCCTTGGTTCTTGCTTCCTTGAGGAACCACCTTGGAAGATTTTCCTATGCATTTTTCTGAATTTTTTAGTAACTAAAAGAAAAGTGAACCAAACTCAACAAGATTGATAGCAACAACTCCTACAAGTGTCTAGAGACTATATCATGCATTAGAACTACTTGGGACCAAAGAAATTTGACATGCAAGCTCAAGAACAAGGTCACCATAGTAGCAAAAATTTGCAATAAATAAATCACTAGAACAAAAACTAATTGGACCAATGGAGGAGTCACATACCAAGGAACAATCTGCCCAAACAGTTTTGTGAATGGAGCCTTGAGCAAGGAGATCGAAAATGGCTGCAAGATGAGCTAGAACTCGTGCTTGAGCTGGATAATGACTTTTTTGGGGGGGAAGAAGGAGTGTGTGGGTGCAGGGATAAGTGTAGGGGGGGCACGTGGGGCCCACGAGGCAGGGGGCGCGCCCTGTGAGGGTGGGCGCGCCCTGGACCCTCGTGGCCAGGTGCTGGCTCCCCTCGCTGTGTTTTCTGTGCCAAATATTCTCAAATATTCTAGAAAAAATCATATTTCATTTTCAGGGCATTTGGAAAACTTTTATTTTTGGGGTATTTTTTTATTGCACGGATAAGTCTGGAAACAGACAGAAAATACTATTTTTCCTTTATTTAATCTAATTAACAGAAAGTAAAAGGAGGGTACAGAAGGTTGTGCTATCTAGATTCACCCATCTCATGCTCATCAAAAGAAATCCATTAACAAGGTTGATCAAGTCTTGTTAATAAACTCTTTCCGAATAACATAAAACCGGAGAATTTTCGAATAACACTAGGTTACCTCAATGGGGATATGTATGTCCCCAACAATAAGAATATCATATGTCTTCTTGACAGTAGGAAGAGGAAATTCAAAACCTCCAATAGTAATAGTTGAAAATTTTCCAATAGAATTGATACTATGGACGTGAGGTTGTTTCCTCGGAAAGTGTACCGTATGCTCATTACCATTGACATGAAAAGTGACATTGCCTTTGTTGCAATCAATAATAGCCCCTTCAGTATTCAAAAAGGGTCTACCAAGGATAATAGACATATTATCGTCCTTGGGAATATCAAGGATAACAAAGTCCGTTAGAATAGTAACATTTGCAACTACAACAGGCACATCCTCACAAATACCGACAGGTATAGCAGTTGATTTATCAGCCATTTGCAAAGATATTTCAGTAGGTGTCAACTTACTCAACTCAAGTCTATGATATAAAGAGAGAGGCATAACACTAACACCGGCTCCAAGATCACATAAAGCAGTTTTAACATAGTTTCCTTTGATGGGGCAAGGTATAGTATGTACTCCTGGATCTCCTAGTTTCTTAGGTATTCCACCCTTAAAAGTGTAATTGGCAAGCATGGTGGAAATTTCAACTTTGGGTATCTTTCTTTTATTGGTAATAATATCTTTCATAGACTTAGCATAAGGATTTGGTTTAAGCATATCGGTCAAACGCATATGCAAAAAGATAGGTCTAATCATTTCAGCAAAGCGCTCAAAATCCTCAACATCCTTTTTCTTGGATGGTTTAGGAGGAAAAGGCATGGGTTTCTGAACCCATGGTTCTCTTTCCTTACCGTGCTTCCTAGCAACAAAGTCTCTCTTATCATAACGTTGATTCTTTGATTGTGGGTTATCAAGATCAACGGCAAGTTCAATCTCTACATCATTATCATTGCTAGGTTGAGCATCATCATGAACATCATCATTAATATTATCACTAGGTTCATGTTCATTACCAGATTGTGTCTCAGCATCAGAAACAGAGATATCATTAATTGGGATTCTCAGGTGTGTCAGCTACAGGTACACTAGAAGCGTGCAACATCCTATCAGTTTTCTTTTTCTTCTTCTTAGAAGAACTGGGTGCATCGAAATTAGCTCTCTGAGAATCTTGCTCAATTCTCTTAGGGTGGCCCTTAGGATACAAAGGTTTCAGAGTCACTTTACCCCCTCTAGTTGTAACTCTAACAACATAGTCATTATTCTTACTATTTAATTCATTGAGCAAATCATTCTGAGCCTTAAGTACTTGTTCTACTTGAGTGGTAACCATAGAAGCATGTTTACTAATGAGTTTCAATTCATCTTTAACTCTAGACATATAATCACTCAAGCGTTCAATCATATAAACATTACGTTGCAATTTTCTACCAACATAAGCATTGAAGTTTTCTTGTTTCACAATAAAATTGTCAAACTCATCTAAGCATTGGCTAGTAGACTTATAATGAGGAATATCACCTTCATAACATCTATAAAGAGAATTTACCTTTACTACCTGTGTCGGGTTATCAAGGCCATGTATTTCTTCAATAGGTGGTAAATTCTTAACATCTTCAGCTTTAATACCTTTTTCTTTCATAGATTTCTTTGCCTCTTGCAAATCTTCAGGACTGAGAAATAGAACACCCCTTTTCTTCGGAGTTGGCTTATGGGCTGGTTCAGGAAGTGTCCAATTATTTTCATTGTTCAACATATTATTCAATAGTAATTCAGCTTGATCAACTGTTCTTTACCTGAAAACACAACCAGCACAACTATCCAGGTGGCCTCTGGAAGAATCGGTTAGTCCATTATAAAAGACATCAAGTATTTCATTCCTCTGAAGAGGATGATCAGGCAAAGCATTAAGTAATTGGATAAGCCTCCCCCAAGCTTGTGGGAGACTCTCTTCTTCAATTTTCACAAAGTTATATATTTTTCGTAAGGCAGCTTGTTTCTTATGAGCGGGAAAATACTTAGCAGAGAAGTAATAAATCATATCCTCGGGACTACGCACACAACCAGTATCAAGAGAATTAAACCATGTCTTAGCATCACCCTTTAACGAGAACGGAAATAGCTTAAGGATGTAATAACGACGAATCTTTTCATCGTTGGTAAATAGGGTGGCTATATCATTTAACTTAGTAAGATGTGCCACAACATTTTCAGATTCATAGCCATGGAAAGGATCAGATTCAACCAAAGTAATTAACTAAGGATCAACAGAGAAATAATAATCCTTATCAGTAACAAAGATAGGTGAAGTAGCAAAAGCGGGGTCACATTTCATTCTAGCATTCAAAGAATTTTCTATCAGCTTAGCTAATAATTTCTTAAGATAATATCCATCTTTGCAAGCAAGAAAGTCTCTAGCAGTTTCTTTATCCATAACATAACCCCCAGGAATAACAGGAAATTCGTATCTAGGGGGAGAATCTTCATCATCACTTTCATAAATATTATCAGTTTCAATATTTGCATTCTCCCTAACCTTAGCAATTTTTTCATCTAGAAATTCACCTAGTGGCACAGTATTATCAAACATAGAAGTAGTTTCATCATACATAGTAGAAGTAGCATCATCAAGAACATGCGACATATCAGAATCAATAGCAGGAGTAGGTGTCGCAAAGTTACTCATAACAGAGGGTGAATCAAGTGCAGAGCTAGATGGCAGTTCCTTACCTCCCCTCGTAGTTGAGGGAAAGATCTTGGTTTTTGAGTCCTTCAAATTATTCATAGTGATAAACAGATATAAATCCCAAGTGACTTAAAGAACATAGCTATGCTCCCCGGCAACGGCGCCAGAAAATAGTCTTGATAACCCACAAGTGTAGGGGATCGCAACAGTTTTCGAGGGTAAAGTATTCAACCCAAATTTATTGATTCGACACAAGGGGAGCCAAAGAATACTCTTTAGTATTAGCAGTTGAGTTGTCAATTCAAGCACACCTGGAAACTTAGTATCTGCAGCAAGATAGTTTAGTAGCAAGGTAATATGAAACTAACGGTAACGGTAGAAAAAGTAGTGATAGTGTTTTTGTAGTGATTGTAACAGTAGCAGCGAAAAGTAAATAAGCAACAATCAATATGTGAAAAGCTCGTAGGCATTGGACCGGTGATAGAGAATTATGTCGGATGCGATTCCTCATGTAACAGTTATAACCTAGGGTGACACAGAACTAGCTCCAGTTCATCAATGTAATGTAGGCATGTATTTCGAATATAGTCATACGTGCTTATGGAAAAGAACTTGCATGACATCTTTTGTCCTACCCTCCCGTGGCATCGGGGTCCTAGTGGAAACTAAGGGATATTAAGGCCTCCTTTGAATAGAGTACCGGACCAAAGCATTAACACATAGTGAATACATGAACTCCTCAAACTAAGGGATATTAAGGACTATTGACTTGCAAGATAGGATCAAGAATACACATATATTCATGAAACCATAATAGGTTCCGATCTGAAATCATGGCACTCAGGCCCTAGTGACAAGCATTAAGAATGGCAAACTCATAGAAACATCAATCTTAGAACATAGTGGATACTAGGGATCAAACCCTAACAAAACTAACTCGATTACATGGCAAATCTCATCCAACCCATCACCGTCCAGCAAGCCTACGATGGGATTACTCACGCACGGTGGTGAGCATCATGGAATTGGTGATGGAGGAAGGTTAATGATGATGATGGCGACGATCTCCACTCTCCGGAGCCCCAAACGGACTCCAGATCAGCCCTCCCGAGAGAGATTAGGGCTTGGCAGCGGCTCCATATCGTAAAACGCGATAATTCTTCATCTTTGATTTTTTTTTCTCCACGAGAGTGAATATATGGAGTCTGAGGGTACATCGGTGGAGCAACAGAGGGCCCACGAGGCAGGGGGCGCGCCCAGGGGGAGGGGGCATGCCCCCCACCCTTGTGGACAGCGTGTGGGCCCCTGGCTTCGATCTTTCCGCAAATATTTTTTATATATTCCAAATTAATTCTCCGTTGAATTTCAGGTCATTCCGAGAACTTATATTTCTGTACAAAAACAACACCATGGCAATTCTGCTGAAAATAGCGTCAGTCCGGGTTAGTTCCGTTCAAATCATGCAAGTTAGAGTCCAAAACAAGGGCAAAAGTGTTTGGAAAAGTAGATACGTTGGAGATGTATCAGTCTGCAACTCTGTCCAATCATTGATAAAATCTACGAGTGCTTGTGACTTGATGTCCATACGAGTCACATACTTTAAACCATGGGGTCCAAGCTCAATGGCCCACTTGGCTACCCGGCCTGTGGCTTCTCTATTTTTTATGATATCCCCTAAGGGAGTAGAACTCACCACAGTAATGGGATGACCCAAAAAATATTTCTTGAGCTTTCGACTTGCCATGAAGACCCCATACACCAGCTTCTACCAATGCGGATACCTTTGCTTGGACTCAATAAGTACCTCGCTGATGTAATAAACCGGTCGTTGAACCGGATACTCCTTGCCTGCCTCTTTCCTTTCCACCATGATGGCCACACAGATAGCCCGGCTATTGGCAGCCACATATAACAACAAAGGATCTTTATCAATGGGAGCAGCAAGAACCGGCGGCTCAACCAGTTGCTTCTTAAGCGCCTCAAATGCCTCGTTAGCAGCATCACTATAGAAAAAATCATTCGTCTTTTTCATCATCGGATACAACGGGATAGCCTTTTCTTATAGGCGGCTTATGAACCGACTCAAAGCCGCTATCCGACCAGCCAAGTGTTGGACGTCATTAACACACTTTGGCTTAGCCAGGGAAGTAATAGCCTTGATTTTCTCCGGGTTAGCTTCGGTGCCTCGCTCTGAAACCAAAATACCCAAAAGCTTGCCCGCTGGTACACCGAAGACACACTTGGCCGGGTTAAGCATCATTTTATAAACCCGAAGATTGTCAAACGTCTCCTTCAAATCATCGATCAGGGTTTCCTTCTTCCTAGATTTCACCACAATGTCATCTACGTAAGCATGAACATTACGCCCGATCTGATCGTGAAGAAAATTCTGCACACACCTCTGGTAAGTCGCCTGGGCACTCTTGAGCCCGAAAGGCATAGATACATAGCAGAAGTCTCCAAACGGAGTAATAAAAGTTGTCTTCTCCTGGTCCTTAACCGCCATCTTGATCTGATGATAACCATAATAAGCATCTAAAACACTTAAACGCTCACAACCCGCCGTAGCATCAATGATTTGATCAATACGAGGGAGAGCAAACGGATCAGCCGGACAAGCCTTGTTTAAGTCCGTGTAGTCCACACATATTCACCAAGTGTCGTTCTTTTTAAGCACCAACACTGGGTTAGCCAACCACTCAGGATGAAAAACTTCAACGATAAACCCGGCGGCCAAGAGCCGGGCCACTTCTTCACCAATGGCATTCCGCCTTTCCGTTAAAACGATGAAGGAATTGTCTAACCGGCTTAAACTTCGGATCAATATTAAGAGTTTTCTTAGCGAGTTCCCTCGGTACACCCGGCATGTCTGAAGGCTTCCATGCAAAGATGTACCGGTTCTCATGGATGAACTCAATGAGCGCGCTTTCCTATTTCGGATCTAGATTAGCACTGATGTTGAACTGCTTGGATGAGTCGCCAGGAAAAAAGTCAACTAGCTTGGTGTTGTCTGCCAATTTAAAATTTAACAAAGGGTCATGCTCTGTGGTTGGCTTCTTCAAGGACGTCATATCTGCCGGGTCGACGTTATCCTTGTAAAATTTCAACTCCTCTGTGGCACAAATAGATTCCGCGTAAGCACAATTCTTCACATTCCAAGGCTATCTTGCCACTCCTTGCACCGTTATGGTGCCCTTGTGACCTGCCATCTTAAGCTGCAGATAAACATAACACGGCCTTGCCATGAACTTAGCATAAGCCGGCCGTCCAAACAGAGCATGATACGGACTATGGATCTTAACAACTTCAAATGTTTAAAGTTTATGTTCTGGCATCATACTCATCCCCAAAGGCTACCTTCAAATCAATTTTTCCCACCGGGTATGCCGACATACCACGCACTACTCCATGGAAAACAGTATTGGACGGTTTAAAAAAATTGTCAGTTAATCCCATGCGACGGTGATAATCCTCAACCGTAAGGGATCGAGATAGTCTTCGCGGGTAAGAATAACCCAATTTATTGATTCAACACACGGGGAGCCAAAGAATATTTATAAGCTTTAACAGTTGAGTTGTCAATTCAACCGCACCTGAAATATACTAACTTGCAACAAAAGATAAGTGGTAACAGTGATATGATAGTGATGATAGTAATAGTAAAAGTAAACAACAAAAGTAAATAGCAGTAGTAAATGGCAAAAGTAGCAACTAGTGACAAGCAAGGTTTAAAATATTGTAAGCTAGGGAGATGGATGGTTGGGCGTTGCATGGATGAGATAGTTTCTAACTCGGGGCACGGCACACGGAAAAGTGATGATCATCTAGGCAAATATCAAACATTAGGCATGTATCTTGTAGGTAGTTGTACGTGCTTGCAATAAGAACTTGCACAACATCTTTTGTCCTACCATCCCGCTACGAACGGGGCCAAAAGGAACTAATGGATATTAAGGTGCTCCTGTCAAAGAGCACCGGAACAAAGCAATGAACTCAATGGATACATGTAATCCTCAAACTACGGGCCATCCCCTTTGGTGTCCCAAGCTGTCACTTTTGGGATCGCCGGTTCCGAACCGTAACAGGTGCATACAACTCATAGATAGGATCAAGAACACAAATATATTCATGCAAACACATATAGTTCAGATCTGAAATCATGGCACTCGGGCCCTAAGTGTCAAGCATTAAGAATAACAAGTTGTAGCAAAGATGATAAACACCATACTAGATGATAGGCAACATGCCCCCAACAATCTGACAAACTATTACAAGATCTAACTCATCCAATCCCTACCATCCCCTTCGCCTACAGCAAGGGAATTACTCACACATGAAGGGGGAAGTCATGGAAGGATGATGGAGTGGTGATGATGATGACGATGGCGACGATCTCCCCTCTCCGGAGGCCAAATCAGCCTCCAGATTAGCCCTCCCGAAGAAGAACAGAGGGTGGCGGCGGCTCCGCGACGAAAAACAGCGAAAGGACTTCCGATCTGGGGTTTCTGCGTCGGGAGGAAAAATACGGGCTAAAGTAGGGCACCAGGGGGTGTGGGGCCCACCCAGGCGCCCCCCCCCCCCCCGGCACGGCCCAGGGGGGCGCGCCCACAGGGCGCCTGGGCACCCCCTGGCCCCCCTCTGGCCCCACTTCTGGCATTTTGTTTCTTCGGGTGCGTGGATTTTTCGTGGATTTTTCTGAGATTCTTAAAAATCCGTTTTCCTGCACACAAATAAACCATACAGGCAGCTCTGCTGAAAACAGCGTCAGTCCGGGTTAGTTTAGTCCAAATCATGCAAGAATGAGGTCAAAACAATATCAAAAGTGTTTGGAAAAGTAGATACGTTTGAGACGTATCAACTCCCCCAAGCTTAGCATATTGCTTGTCCTCAAGCAATTCAGTTCAACGAACTGGACGCGACAAAGAAAACTTTGACAAACTCTTTTGCTTCATTAGATGTATATAAGCATGTACTACGAAAAGAGTTCAGCAAGTATTAAAACAGTACTTATGAGAACAATGCAAGGAGCAATCCTTCTTTCGAGGGACCAGTCACAAATAATTAAGAGTAAACAATATAATACCGAAAATCAAGACAAGATCACATTGCACATAGCTTGAGCATATTAAGGTGGTATCTCGCTAGCCTCCATGAGTGAAGCAAAACATAAATGCAGAGACTCCTCCAGAGTTTTAAAGGAGACTAGAACTAAGAATTTCAGAATAAATCATATCACAAATATGCAGAAGACAATGTAATACTTTGGGACAATGCACATTACACTCAGAATAACAATTATGCTCTCCTAGTCAGTGCTTTGAAGAAAGAAGATGAGACTCTCGAACCGTGGCTTTTATTGGCAAGGTTGAAAACCCGTGATCGGAAACAAAAACTAAACATGTACCAGAGCTCTTGGTTTTAAAAAACAGAAGTAAATATGTTTTTGAGAGGTGCATATTTCGTCAACGAATGCTAGCAGATAACTCAATCACTTTTTAAGCTAGACAAGTCTCGAGGAACGGCTCCCGCATGAGGACAATCACATCCTCTTAATCTCCTTTGTTTATCACTGCCAAAGTTTTCTGATTTCTCATGAACAAAGCGTGAAGGAGGGTTTGTTTGTTATATTATCTTTTTGAGTCGGGCGCACTCAATGCCAGTTCCTTTTCATATTAGGGGTTTGCACATTACACATGCAATCCAGGGGTGAAATTTGTCCAACTTAAAGAGATCATGAATTAACTACTACTTCCTCATGAGCTAAAACACAAGCACAAAAAAAGGGAAATGCTTTTGATTAATTTCGAGATGGTACATGAAAGTCTTCGTTAGGAATGGCAGGTAAATACCATATATAGGAAGGTATAGTGGACTCATATGGCATAACAGGTTTAAAGTTTTTGGATGCACAAGCAGTCATTCCGCTTAGTACGGGTGGAGGTTTAGCAAAAGACTGGGAAGCGACCAACTAGAGAGCAATAATGGTCATAATCATGCAGAGCGACAAAGCAACATTGAATCGGGCATGAAAGTGATATAACTATTCTAAAACTCAAAGATCATCAAGGCAAAGTAGACTTTTAGTCTTAAACATGTGTAAGCATGTGCCAAGTCAATCCAAAAATTCTCTAAAGGGAAATGCCACCTCAGTATGCCAGACTATGAACAGTGCGATGCATGTAGATCATTTCAATAACACATTATATACTCTAGTTATTGGAGACTAGCCACAAGGAAAGCATGAACCACTGGAAGAGCATTGTAAACATAGCACTATGTCGCTACAAGCTGGTCTCTAGATCATAAGTACAGGCATATGTACAAAAGTAGAAACAATAAGAGTTCATACCGGTCTTCCTTGTTGCTTCCTTTCAGTCGATCTTCGTCATTACTGCTTGTCACTTGCACGATTGAACGTAGGAAATATAATCAAATGCCATCACGGACTCGAGCTGATCTCTGAAAACAAAGCAAACTAAAGAGAGAAAGGAAATCTTTTTGGGTTTTTCAAAAGTTGAATAAAAAGCAAAAGAAAGAGAAAATCTTTTTGTTGTTTTTGCAAAGAGAGAAATAAAGAAGAACGGGCAAAAACTTCAAAAAGATCAAAGTGAATCAAACGGATAATACAATGAAAAAGTGAGAAGGGCACGTACTCCCCCAAGCTTAGGCTTTTGGCCTAAGTTGGTAGCAGCTACTGCCCCCAGGAGCCTCCTGCTCCAGGGGTATGGTGGTGAGACCAAGGGTCGTAGACGGATGATGGCGCGTACACCGAACTCCTCGGAGTCTCCCACGAGGAAGGTTCTGAGCGCCAAACAGAGGAAGACCCTTCACCAAACTCGGTGGCGGTCTCATCCTGAAAATGTGGTGTCGGTGTACTAAGATAGGGGTACCTTAGTACCCCAACTTGTGCACGGGCAGTAGCAGCTTCCCGCGGCAGGGCTCACCACGTGCTCGCCGGAGACCTTTCTGATCCATATAAAGCCATTCAAAAACAAAGTATACAAGACAGAAGATCAAGGCCCCGGCAAGTGGAGCTTGCCGGGAAGGCCGTCCCAGGCTCAAGATTATCACATTTACACAAGACCCTGGCAAGAGGAGCTTGCCAGGAAGACCAGAAGATTGCATCTTAGAAGACATGCCTCGGCGCACCCTGTGCCCCGGCAGGGCCCGGGGAGCGACAAGCTTCCGGGCCCGGCAAGATCAAGACCCCGGCAAGGTGCTTGCCGGGGGAAGCCTGCGCTGTGTGCCCACGCTCCAGCTCATCGGGCCACGCGTCGCCCTGGGGCCCTTCCAGGGACGCGTGGCGGATGGCTGTGCAGCCTGGGGGACACGGTGGCACTCCACGGTGACGAGGCTACCGCCATGGCGAACGGAGACGCATGGACGGGTGCTTTTGGGATTGACGGTGACGGGCATTTAATGCCCTTGTCCCCCACTGTCAAGGTTAGGTGAAGAACACTGTTTATCCCCTGTTCATGCACTATTCCCGCACTGTTACAACTACCACCAAAGTTACATTTTTGCCCTCCTCTACGTTGACACCTGTCGGTGACCCCTTTGAGCTATAAAAGGAGGCCCATGCACAACGTAGAAAGGGTTCGGAACCTAGATAGCTCTCTTGCTCGGTGTAGCTAGTTCTTCAAGCTCCCGAGCTCACAAACTCAATTCAAATCAAGCAGGAGTAGGGTTTTATGCGTCCGCGCGGCCCGAACCTGGGTAAATTGCCCGCGTGTGCTCTTCGATCCGCTCTTTGTGCTTCCTCCGCTCCCTTACCACAACGTACAAGGGGCTCCGGTCCCATAGGTGTTCGTGGTGTACAGTTTCCCCCGACATCTTCGGACGCGTAAAACCCTACTCCTGCTTGATCTGTATTGTGCAGAAGTGGAGCCGCAGCTGCAGGAGCGCCTGGAGACTACTCCCGAGGAGCCACAGGTTCCACCCTCCCCGCCAAGGGCGAGCTCCCCGGTGAGGGAGGACGCTCCACCAAGGACGGGCACCCCGCCGAGGGCAGGCACCCCGCCAAAGGCGAGCAGCCCGACGAGGGTGGCCACCCCGCCAAGGGAGGACTCCCCGGCGAGGGAGCCTGTCGTCGAGGAGGTCCGCGAAGGTGAGTCTTGTAAATTTATCTTCTTGAGCTGGTCTTTTTGGATATTTGCATGAACTTTTCTTTTCTTCTTCTGTTAGACCCTTCTCCCCCGGAGCGGATGGAGACGGAGGTCACCGCCGAGGAGGAGGTGCACGCCGACGGCGGCGGTGCCACTGCTACTGAGGGCATGGCGGGAGCCGACGAGCCTGCCGCTGAGGAGACCGCACCGACCGCAGACGCCGCGGGCGAGGAAAGGACCGGCGAGCGCACTGCTGACCCGGAGGCAGCAGGAGCGTCAAGCGCTGCGCCGGCCGCCGACCCCTCTGCGTCCACGGAGCGGTCGGGCGTCTATCTTGAAGCGCCCAACGGAATCTTCATACAAGTTCCGTGGGCATCTTCGTCGCGAGCCCCCGTGGAGGGAGAGACCTTTGATGGAGAGGTCCTCGCCACCGCGGGTTTGAAGATTGTTGAAGCGCCTGGCGGGAACGACGAGCCCGAAGAGGAGAAGCTACTTCACCGGCTCCTGGCCCTTTACCGGGCCAGGCAGGCGAAGCTGGACTCCCGGGAAGCTCTCACCGCCAAGGCCGGAGCAGAATTGGAGAAGCGCGCCGCGGAGCTCCGCGCCGCCAACCAGGCGGCCCTCCGCGACCTGGCGGAGGAGCGCGAGAGGCTTGCCGGAGAGCAGCAAGAGTTCCTCCTGGAGAAGGCTGAGGCCGAGGAGCAGCAGCGACTAGTTGGTGAAGAGCTGTCTCGGCGAGAAGGAGCGCTCAACCAGCGGAAGGTCGACCTCGACGCCCACGAGGACGAACTCACCGCCCGGGAGCAGGCCCTTGGCGGGGCCCTGAAGGAGGCGAAAGCTGCCGCCGCCACCGCTGAAACCGTCAAGAAGGATCTTGAGGCCAAGGTGGCGCAGCTGGAGCAGTACCTGAAGGCGAGCACGGACAGGATCACCGCACTCAATGTGGAGCGGGAAAAGGACGCCCACACCAACTCTGACCTTCAGGTACGCCTCTCCAAGCAGGGCGACGAGCTCAAAGCCGCCAAGGATTCAATTGCTGATCTGGAGTTGAAGGTCTCTACTTTGACTGGCTCGCTTGACGCCGCCCGGGATCGCGAGACGAAGCTGAAGGCCGAGCTCCGCAAGGAACGGGGCCTGGTGGAGAGCGCTGCCACCTCAGCGAACAACTTTACCCGGGCGGTGGAGCAATGGACGGACGATCTGGTCGCTTCTGCTGCCAACATCGACAAGGAGCTGATGGTGCTGAGGGTGGAGCACCTCGTGTACTCTCCGGACCAGAATCTCCCCCACAGCGCCAAGCTAAGTCTTTTCTTCAGGGGAATCACGCCGGCGCTTGCACGGCTGCAGGAGAAGCTTCCCGCGCAGCTGGCCGAGGAGTCGCGCCAGCTTTGCGCGGGCACCTTGGAGCGCGTCTTGACGAAGATAGTCTACCGCAACCCTGGCATCAATCTCGTCAACGTCCTCCGCAGCTTGCCGGCCGATGCAGATTTGGAGGTGCTGAAGGCGCAGGTCGCCCACATCATCGCCAAGGTGAACAAGATCTCCAGGCGTGAAGGCGACCGCGTAGATTAGGCCTCTTTCTTTTTATTTCCTTTGTTGCTGCAAAGTGCGCCATGGACATGAACCTATCAGTCATTGCGACAAGTTATCCCTGTAATATATTATCTTATTTCCGAGCAATTGACGCATTGTTATCTCCCTTGCTTTTGGTCCTTTACTTTGTATGCTTTTTACCCTACGCTTTTAGGGAACTTGCCGGCAAGGGACCTTTGCCGCGAGCGCTGAGTGCTGGACTCCGAGCAGCCTGCTGGCAAAGGCCTTACCGATAAGCAACCTTGCCGCAGCTAGTCGCAACGCACTTAGCTTGCTGAGCGAACTCAAAAACGAAGTAAGGGCGCGACACTTGTCGCAGCTCACTTAAGTCGTTGAGCGTACTCGAAAACAAGGTAAGGGTGCGGCTAGCCACGGGTAGGTTCCTCCGCGCACAGGTTTTCCATACGAAGTGTGGTTGTTCAAGGAAGATAACTGAAATTTAAAAAATTTGAACTGCTAAAATTCTGGTAACTTAGCTTTCATGATCTGTTCGTTCTCCGGTAAGCTTCTCTTTCTTGAACAGCACTTGGTTCGTCCTCCACTTCCTCCCCC
>LR738713.1:189214283-189241546 GCA_902687465.1 Secale cereale | reverse complement strand
CGGCAAACTTGTGCGCGAGGAATGTTTTCTTCTGCTTAAGAGGGAAAGAAAAAGGAGAAGAGGAAACAAGTATATGGTTTCTCGGCGTGGCAATGCTTACCGGACATGTGTGTTGCACAAGATGTCAAACAATGCATGCAAATAACGAAGAAAGGCATGTAAAATGGCAAATGGTGCGAAACACAGAAGCTTTACTGATGCATGGGATCTACGCCCGGCTTTGTACAAAGGTTTACATGCGACAGCGGCAAAACTCGTACAATAGGTGGTTGCCGGAGCGGATCACGGCAACCGCGCCTTATGGGTGAAACTTGCGAAGATGCTCTATGTTCCAGGAATTGCTCACCGGTAAGCCTTCTTCGGTCTCAAGGCGGACAGCGCCGGGCCTTGTGACTTGTCTCACCCGATAAGGGCCTTCCCACTTCGGCGTCAACTTGTTGAAATTCTTGGCGGACTGAACACGCCGAAGAACAAGGTCGCCTTCCTCGAGACTCCTGGCCTTAACCTTGCGGCTATGGTAGCGGCGCAAGGCTTGCTGGTATCGAGCAGCTCGTACAGCAGCCTGGAGACGTTCCTCCTCGAGGAGCAATGCATCATCTTGTCGCAGTTGCTCTTGCTCGAGCTCATCATAAGCGAGCACTCGAGGAGATCCGTATACGAGTTCCGTGGGGAGAACTGCCTCTGCCCCATAGACAAGGGCAAAGGGTGTCTGCCCGGTGGCTCGACTTGGTGTCGTTCTGATTGACCAAAGAGCCGCCGGCAACTCCTCTATCCAGTTTCTTCCGCACTTGCGCAGCCTGTCGAAGGTTCTTGTCTTGAGCCCGCACAGCACTTCGGCATTGGCCCTCTCCGCTTGACCATTGCTCCTCGGGTGAGCAACAGAAGCGAAGCAGACCTTGGCGCCAAGGTCTTGGACGTACTGCATGAAGGTGCGACTAGTGAACTGTGTGCCGTTGTCGGTGATGACCCTGTTAGGGATCCCGAAACGGCAAACAATCGCTCTGAAGAACCTGACCGCTGACTGTGATGTCACCTTTCTCACCGGTTCCACTTCTGGCCACTTTGTGAACTTGTCGATCGCAACGTACAAGTACTCAAAGCCCCCGACAGCACGGGGGAAGGGGCCGAGGATATCGAGCCCCCAGACCGAGAAGGGCCAGGACAAAGGGATCGTCTGGAGAGCTTGAGCTGGCTGGTGAATTTGTTTGGCATGGAACTGGCACGCTTCACACTTGGTTACTTGTGCAGTCGCATCTTGGAGGGCTTCTTGCCAAAAGAACCCTTGCCGGAATGCCTTTCCGGCAAGTGCCCTTGCGCCAATGTGGTGGCCACATATGCCTCCATGTATTTCTACCAACAGCTTCTGTCCATCTTCTCTGGAAATGCACTTCAACCTGACACCATTGATCCTTCTTCTGTATAGTTCATTGTCAACGAAGTGGTACATACTTGACTGTCTGGTTATTTTCTCTATCTCTGCTGGGTCGTCGGGAAGTTCTCCAGTTTGCAGAAAACAGACGATCTGCTGTGCCCATGCCGGAGCCCGAGGCTCAACGGCAAGGACTAAAGGCATGAGGGCCGCTGCGGGGACCCCAGCTTCTACGGCAAGAACCTCTGGTTCTGCCGGAGCTGATGGTCCCCCGGCAAGCCCGCCGGGGCGAGGCTTGTCGGGAACGTTTGCTTCAACTGTACAGACCCTTGGATCTGCAGGAGCAAACTGTTCCTCAGCGTTCTGGTTGTTGATCTTGGGGACCTTGGCGGCGGCTTCGGGAAGATCCGCCGGCAAGTAGTCGCTGGAAACCAACTTTCTCTTCTTGGGCTGCCCAATTGATGGTGTAACGGATGGCTGAGTCAGCTTGAGCAGGAAGGTCCCTGGTTCCACAGGTAACTTCATTGCAGCACACTTTGAAAGGCCATCTGCAATATCATTCTGGGCTCTCAGAACGTGCTCCATTTGCAGACCTTCAAAGTGCTCTTCAAGCTTTCTCACTTCATCTACATAAGCTTCCATCAAAGGGCTCTGATAACTTTTGTTCACTTGTCGGACCACCAACTGAGAATCTCCCCGCACAATCAATCTCTTGATCCCAAGTTCAGCTGCAATCCTGAGGCCGGCAAGCAGACCTTCATACTCTGCAGTATTGTTTGTCGCTTGTTCCCTGGGAAAGTGCATCTGGATAACATACTTGAGGTGCTCTCCGGTGGGCGCTATGAGTACCACGCCGGCACCGGCGCCTTGCAGCGAGAAAGCACCATCAAAGTACATTACCCATTCGCTTGTCGCTTCTTGCACGGGGACGCTTGTCTCTGGAACTTCTTCATCCGGCGCTGGGGTCCATTCAGCTATGAATTCTGCCAAAGCTCTGCTCTGTATGGTTGAAGTACTTTCAAACTTGAGGCCAAAGCTCGACAGTTCCAGTGCCCACTAGACGATCCTGCCTGTTGCTTCTGGATTTTGCAGTATCCTCTTAAACGGAAAGCGAGTGACCACTGTTATCTCGTGTGCTTGGAAGTAATGGCGCAGCTTTCTCGAGGCCATGAGGAGGCCGAAAAGCAACTTCTGCACTCCGGAGTATCTTGATCTAGCCCCCTGCAAGAGGGAGCTCACAAAATACACCGGGCGCTGCACCATCTTCCTTCGCACTTCTCCTTGCTCCTGCGCAGAGTTGTCCTTGTCGGGGCCAGAGCTTGCCGGTGGAGCCCCCTGCTTGTCACTGGACTCGCTCGCCGAAGGTGTGGGCTCTTCCTCTGCCTCCCTTTCCGCTACCAACGCAGCACTAACCACTTGATTGGTTGCCGCTAAGTACAGCAGCAACTTCTCTTGTGGTTTAGGTGCGACAAGTATTGGAGTGGAGGATAGGTATCCTTTCAAATCCTGCAGCGCTGCCTCCGCTTCCGGAGTCCACTTCATAGGACCTGCCTTTTTCAAGATTTTGAAGAAAGGCAGGGCGCGTTCTGCAGATTTTGAAATGAACCTGCTGAGGGCAACCACACAACCAGCAAGTCTCCTTACGTCCTTGACGCGCTTCGGGGCTTCGATCTGCTCGATGGCTTTTATTTTGTCAGGATTGGCTTCAATCCCCCTCTGGGACACAAAGAACCCGAGAAGCTTGCCGGAGGGGACTCCGAAGACGCACTTCTCGGGGTTCAACTTGAGCTGGATCTTGCGCAGATTTGCAAATGTTTCTTCTAAGTCTTGGATCAGGGTATCTTTGCTCCTGCTCTTGACCACTATGTCATCCATGTAAGCTTCTACATTTCTGTGGATCTGTGGCTCAAAAGCAGTGTGCACCACCCTTGCAAATGTTGAGCCTGCATTCTTCAATCCAAAGGGCATGCGAATGAAGCAATATGTGCCACATGGAGTAATGAATGCAGTCTTCTCTTCGTCTTCCTTGGCCATAAAAATCTGGTGGTAGCCTGAGTATGCATCAAGGAAGGAGAGCAGCTCACATCCAGCAGTGGAGTCAACAATCTGGTCAATGCGCGGCAAGGGAAATGGATCTTTGGGACAAGCTTTATTCACATCAGTGAAGTCTATACACAGCCTCCACTTCCCGTTGGCCTTACGCACGACAACTGGATTTGCTAACCACGTCGGATGGATCACGCCTCTAACCAGGCCCGCTGCTTCTAGCTTCTTGATCTCTTCGGCAATGAATTCTTGGCGCTCCACGGCTTGCTTCCTGACCTTCTGCTTGACGGGCCGCGCATGAGGACAAACAGCAAGCTTGTGCTCAATTACCTTCCTGGGAACGCCGGGGATGTCAGATGGTTGCCAGGCAAACACATCGACATTCGCCCGCAGGAAGGCAACGAGCGCGCTTTCCTATTTGTTATCAAGTGTAGCACTGATGGTGAAGGTACCACCAGTGCCGTCCTCCTTGGCGGACACCTTTTTGGTTGCCGGTGGAGCGGCCATCCCTTTCTTGTACTTGCCGGTGGAGCTCGATGGAACGTCCTCGACGGCAGCGCAGCACTCCGAAGAGGTGCGTTTGCCGGAGTCGGCCCCAGAGCACTTGCCGGACTTGGTCTTGGTCTTCTTCCCCCCGGGAGCTTCAGCGGCAAGTGTGTTGCTCTCCACCGCGGCTGCCGCATCCCGGTATATCTTGTCGGCGCAGATAAGCGCGTCCTTCTTGTCGCCAGGGACAGAGATGACGCTTATCGGCCCCGGCATCTTGAGTACGTTGTAGGCGTAGTGGGAAGCTGCCATGAACTTGGCGAGGGCAGGACGTCCAAGTATCCCATTGTATGGCAATGGGATATCGGCCACGTCAAAGGTTATCCTCTCCGTCCTGAAGTTAAGCTCCCCGCCAAAGGTCACAGGCAGAGTAATCTTGCCCTTCGGCTTGCTCCTCCCCGGGTTTATTCCTTGGAACGAACCGGTTTCTTCGAGCTCGCCGTCTCGGATCTGGAGTTTCTTGATCACAGCCGAGGAGATCAAGTTCAGGCCGGCCCCGCCGTCAACCAACATTTTGGTGACCTTGAGGTTGCGGATGGTGGGAGAGACCAACATCGGCAAGCACCCGACCGTAGTTGTGCGGTCAGGGTGATCCTCAAGATCAAAAATGATGGGCGTGCTGGACCACTTCAGCAGCCTGCGCGACTCAACGGGCGGCTCTGCTGCGTTTACTTCCCGCACCCACTGCTTGAGTTGGCGGTGGGAAGCGTGCAGAGAGGCGCCTCCGTCGACACACAGAACTTCTGTGGCCTTCTGGAACTCCTGCTCGCTGTTATCACCTTCCTCCATGTCGTCGTCGTCGTCTTCTTCCTCGTCCTGGTCGCGGCCCCGGGGAGGTCGATCACCTTGCCGCTGCTTGGCCTTGCCGCGGCGTCCTCCCCGGCCATTGAATGGCCGCTTCTTGCTTGGCTCTCCTCCGCCACCTTGGGCCTTCTCCTTGTCGCGACGCTCGTATTCAGCTTTCTGCTGCTCTACGAGGTACTCGACTCGCTTGCAGTTCGAAAGGTCATGGCCCTTGGTGCGGTGGATCTTGCAATATTGCTTGTCGGAGCCGTCCTGCTTGTCGGCCGCCGCTACAGGGGCAGGTTCCTTGCCGGAACCGCCAGCCTGTGTTGTCTTGGCGGGGGCCTCCTTGCCGGACTTCTCGACGACCAGCACCTCCTTGCTCTTCTTCTTTCTGTTGTTCCGCCGCCGGCTCTTCTTTGCGGGGCGGCATCCTCGCTGTCGCTTCCCCCTACGCCAGCATCCTCCCCGGGGAGTCTCCTCCCCTCTTCGGCGCACGCGCACTTGTCGGCCAGAGCGTAGAGCTCGCTGACATCCCGTATCTTGGTCATGGCCATCTCTTCCCGCATGCGACGGTTACGCACGTTCTGGTGGAACGCGCTGATAACCGCGGCGGGGTGGACGTCGGGAATGTTGTGCTGCACGCGGCTGAACCGTTGAATGTACTTGCGCAGGGATTCCCCTTCCTTCTGGGCCAAGATGTGGAGATCACTCTACTGGCCGTGGGGTTTGTGGCCGCCCGTGAAGGCGCCAACAAATTGGTGGCACAGATCTGCCCACGAAGAAATGGAGCCTTCCGGCAAGTGCATAAGCCAAGAACGGACGTTCGGCTTAAGCACCAGCGGGAAGTAGTTGGCCAATATCTTCTTGTCGCGTCCCCCGGCAGCTTGCACCGCGATGGTGTAGATTCTAAGGAACTCCGAGGGGTGCGTCTTTCCGTCGTACTTCTCGGGTACATCGGGCTTGAAGTTTTTCATGCTGGGCCACTGGACGCGCCGCAGCTCACGGGTAAACGCAGGGCAACCTGCCGCGTACGGCAAGTCGCCTGGTTCACCGGGCGCGTGCGTGTCGACAGCGGTCCCAGCACGTTGATCCGATTGTCGCCGGGCTTCTCGCCGGCGCTCGATCGTCGTCCGAGCATCTTCTTGTCGCCGATCGTCGAGGACTTGGCGCTGGTCCCGACGGGCCCGCGGATCCGACGACGCCATGGAGTCGTCGTCGACGTTAATCCGGCGGGGAGGCGTCTTCTGCTTCCGCGGCGGGGAGTGCACGGTGGTTGCACCCCCGGCGGTCTTGTCGCCGTCGGCCTTCGTTTGGTCGACTTGCCGTGGCCGCGATGTCGCCGGCTGCTGCGGCGTGTCGTTGTTGGCGAAGGCGATGAGGCTTTGGATTGTTGCCCTCCAGTCTTCGGCCTTGTCTGCCGCTGGAGGGAAATCGACGAGCAGTTGCGCTCTTGCGAGAGCTTCTGCTGGAGAGGAGGGGAGCGGTGGCGAGCGGTGTGAGGAGCGAGATATGCTCGGACTTCTAACAGGGTTAGAAGGAGCAGTCTCTCGCCCCGGCGACCGCGCCTTGCTCGTGCCAGGACGATGGCCTTGAGAATCCCGCGAGCCTCCGGTTTGTCCTTGGCCTAGCAAGCGGATGGTACCTCCCGTACCACGGCGCTGCTGGCCTGTCGTCTGCTGAGATGGACGTGGCGCGTCTACAGACATCGAGGCCTTGGAGTTGGTCCGGTCGTCCGCCTTGTCCTTGGATTTGGCGGTGCCGTGAGTTTCCTCGCCGGCGACCACCCTTCCGCCGGCGTCTCCTCCACCCACCGTTGGTTCTGGTGGCGGGGGAATCGACGCAGACGGGCCTGCGACCTCCGAAGCCTTCTTCTTCGGGGCCATGTTGCCGCTGCTGATGAAGTTGACGAAGTTGGAGAGGTTGATGAAGAATGCGCCCGCGTGAGCGCCGGATCAGGTTCGCACAACCTCGACGCCCCCTACATGGCGCGCCAAAGATGTCGGGGGAAACTGTCCACCACGAACACCTATGGGACCGGAGCCCCTTGTACGATGCGGAAAGCGGCGGAGGAGGGGTGGGAGCAGAGGGCGCGGAAGTTTTCTGGAGGTTGAAGACGCAATGAAGACGAAGGAGGGAAACTGCCCCTGCTTCCTCTGCTTTTAAGGGGGAGGTGGGGGACGCTCCGCATTTCCCATTAAAGAACGAGGCCACGATCTCTCCCACGACGCCGCAATCGACGCGTGCCGTTAGGGAGGGGCGCGGCGGATGCGGAAGGGGATTCGGCGTGCCGTGGGCCGCGTGTGCCCGTGCACTGTTTTGGGCCTGGCCCAACAGCGCTCGGCACCGTGTGTGGCCCAGGCCCGGGGGCTCCTGTCGGTGTACTAAGATAGGGGTACCTTAGTACCCCAACTTGTGCACGGGCAGTAGCAGCTTCCCGCGGCAGGGCTCACCACGTGCTCGCCGGAGACCTTTCTGATCCATATAAAGCCATTCAAAAACAAAGTATACAAGACAGAAGATCAAGGCCCCGGCAAGTGGAGCTTGCCGGGAAGGCCGTCCCAGGCTCAAGATTATCACATTTACACAAGACCCTGGCAAGAGGAGCTTGCCAGGAAGACCAGAAGATTGCATCTTAGAAGACATGCCTCGGCGCACCCTGTGCCCCGGCAGGGCCTGGGGAGCGACAAGCTTCCGGGCCCGGCAAGATCAAGACCCCGGCAAGGTGCTTGTCGGGGGAAGCCTGCGCTGTGTGCCCGCGCTCCAGCTCATCGGCCCACGCGTCGCCCAGGGGCCCTTCCAGGGACGCGTGGCGGATGGCTGTGCAGCCTGGGGGACATGGTGGCACTCCACGGTGACGAGGCTACCGCCGTGGCGAACGGAGATGCATGGACGGGTGCTTTTGGGATTGACGGTGACGGGCATTTAATGCCCTTGTCCCCCACTGTCAAGGTTAGGTGAAGACCACTGTTTATCCACTGTTCATGCACTGTTCCCGCACTGTTACAACTACCACCAAAGTTACATTTTTGCCCTCCTCTACGTTGACACCTGTCGGTGACCCCTTTGAGCTATAAAAGGAGGCCCATGCACAACGTAGAAAGGGTTCGGAACCTAGATAGCTCTCTTGCTCGGTGTAGCTAGTTCTCCAAGCTCCCGAGCTCACAAACTCAATACAAATCAAGCAGGAGTAGGGTTTTACGCGTCCGCGCGGCCCGAACCTGGGTAAATTGCCCGCGTGTGCTCTTCGATCCACTCTTTGTGCTTCCTCCGCTCCCTTACCGCAACGTACAAGGGGCTCCGGTCCCATAGGTGTTCGTGGTGGACAGTTTCCCCCGACATGTGGTATCTCACCGTGCCTCTCCTCGTCGGGCACAACCCCCTCCATGGGGTTATGGAACTGATGCTGGACCATGAACTCATCGAACTGGACAACATCAAAGGACCATCCGTTCCTGCGAGAAAAATCAAACAAAAGAGGTGCAGGTAGGCGGATCTCGCATTCCGTGGTAGTTCCGAAACGCAAGATATAAACAAGGTTATCAAGTTTAGAGCCCATGGTAACAAACTTATGCCTTTTCATAGCAACAAGATCAAAGCTTAAATAAGTAAAATGAGTATCATCAGGGTGTGGGGTGCCTCCAAGATGCTCTAAGATAAGCGTGGCATAAATGCCACCATATAAGTCCCCCTTGTTACCGTTCATAGCAAGGCGTCGAGCAATTAAAGTACCAATATTATAATCAGACCTCCCTGAGAGGGCTGCTGCCAGGATAGCAATATCCGGAGCAGAAATGTTGCTCGTGTTGTCGCGAGCCAACACCCCTCTAGCAATATAATATGCAAAATACCTGAGGTGAGGAAACAAGATGCTGGAGATCTTCGACCGATGAATATCCCTCGTACCCATTCTGCAGAGAGAGTTGATGAAGGTTTTCAGCTCGGAGGGCTGCGTGGCCATCCTTGTCGTCCTCCCAACGTTCGGCACACCTATTACTTCACAAAAATTTCCCAGAGTCATGGTGATAAGATCATTATAAATTTTAAACTCAATAGCACATGAATCAGGATTATATCTAAAACTGTTAATGAAACCGGAGGTGAGTTTCTGATACTGAGTAACACGGCTCGTGACGAGTCGTGTCAAACCTGCATTAGCACAAAGATTATAAAACTCATCCTTGATTCCCGCAGCTTCCATGAATTCATCACATGGAAATGTCATCGCACGTGCTGGACTTGTATCTTCCAAAAACTCCAGGGGCACATGATCTTCATTATAGCTCACCCTAACAGTCGATGGTGAAGCTGCGGCTCTAGTGACTCGATCGGAGTGTGCGGGCCTCCTCTTCTCAAGCCATCCTTTTGCCCTTCCTAACAAACTCATTTCTGAAATTTTTTGCGATTTACAAAAATGAGGATTAAAACAAAGTGAGCTAAGGCAAACTACTCAACTCACTTGCCCAAGGCATAAACTTGCATCAAAACTTGGAAAACAGCTTTCTACATATGCATGCAAGCTCATCTCTACAGCACCAAGAACTACTAAATACTCACAAATGAGGCCACCAATCAAAAATCTAATTGGAGGGGTGGAGGAGTCACATACCAGGGAGTATTTGCTCAAAATTTCAGCTCAAATGATGGGCTGTAGAGAGAGATCGAAGAATCGCCCCCAAGAACAGCAAGAACAGCAAGAACAAGACCAGAACTCGGGTTTCTGGAAAAAGAGAGAGAGAGGGGAAGAAGAAGTACCTGGAGGGGGGTCCCGTGGGCCCCAGGCGCCCTGTGGGCGCGGCCAGGGGCTGGGCCGCGCCAGCTGGCCGCCTGGGCCACTGGTGGCCCCCCTGGCTGGCCCCAGGACTTTCCGGGTCTCTCCCGTTGTGGAAATTTTTAATATAATTTTTCTGGAATTTTTCTGAAAACTTCACTGTTGAAAATTTTTCGAAGTTCAAAAAGCTGCGAAACTCTCTGAAAACTTGAAGCAGTTAGTAGAATTGTGAAGCTTCAAAAACATAGATACTTGGTCCAGCAAGTAGGACAACACTAAAAACAAATAAAAACATAGAAAGCTCAACTTTTTATCCGTATATAACACGTTCACTAGTAAGGTTGATCAGGTCTTACCAACAAACAAGCGGTATATAGAACAAAAAGTCTCACCTCCTACGAAGTAATCACTGAACTTTTACCTTGATGCACATTGTCCCTACCATGATAGTTTTGTATTTGAGAGGCACATGTAGTGGACAGTCCCATTCTCCAATTTTCACGGTCTCGATATTCTCTATAGAGTTGAGGGCATGCCTCCTGTCGGTCTTCTTCGGAAAATATACCGTGTGTTCTTTATCATTCACATGAAAGGTAACCTTCCCTTTGTTGCAATCAATAACAGCACCTGCGGTGTTAAGAAAAGGTCTACCAAGAATAATGGACATGCTCCCATCCTCGGGCATGTCAAGCACAACAAAATCAGTAAGAATTAAACAATTAGCAACCTCAACTGGAACATCCTCACAAATACCTATCGGAACAGCGGTTGACTTGTCAGCCATCTGAAGGGAGATATCTGTAGGAATTAGTTTCTCTAAACAGAGCCTCTCGTAAAGAGAGAGATGCATAACACTCACTCCCGCTCCAAGATCACATAAAGCAGTTTTGACATAATTATTCTTTATGGAGCAAGGGATGGTGGGTATACCTGGATCACCGAGCTTTTCAGGAATCTTTCCGCTAAAAGAATAGTTAGCAAGCATAGTAGATATTGCATCATTAGGAACTTTTCTTTTGTTAGTCACAATATCCTTCATATATTTTGAATAAGGAAGTAACTTAATAGCATCAGTCAAAGGAATTTGAAGAAAAAGAGGATTAATCCATTCACAAAACTTATTGTAATGCTCTTCTTCTTTAGATTTGATGGACTTACCTAGAAAGGGCATGGGTTTCTGTACCCATGGTTCTTTCTCCTTCCCATGTTTCCTTGCGATGAAGTCTTCTCTAGTGTACCTCTTACGTTTGTTAGGTGCTTCTTCTTCTCGAACTTCAGGCGGATCGTTTTTCTCATTATCATTGCCTTCAGGTTCAGCACCGTCTTCAGTCTCAGCATCGGAAATAGATACACTGTTGGGATCAATAGCTGGCTCTTCATCTGCATTAGGATCATTAGAATTGTCAGTCTCTTTATGTTTCTTCTTCTTATTTGGAGAGGCAACAATTTCTTCTTCCTGCATTTGAGAATCTTGCTCGATTCTCTTCGGATGTCCCTCTGGATAAAGAGGATCTTGAGTACTAGTTCCTCCTCGGGTCTTAATCCCAAAAGCCTGCAGTTTATCTTGTTTGGCATTGTTAGCAAGCAAATCTCTTTGCACATTAGAAATTTGATCAAGCTGAGTTTGAACCATATGAAAATGCTTCACAAGACATTGGACATCATTAACTGTTCTATCTAAAACACCAAGCAACTTTTTGATAGCAAGGGAATTATCATGCAACTGACTTTCTATCCTCTCATTAAAATGATTCTGTTTCATAATAAAATTATCAAACTCATCTAAACATTGATCAGGAGGCTTACCATTAGGGATGTCACTTGCATTGAAATCTAAAAGAGAGTGTACCTCTACCGTAGAAGGGTGAGTGGTAGGCTCACACAGCTTCTCAATAGGGGGTAGATTCTTCACATCTTCAGCTTTAATACCTTTCTCTTTAATAGACTTCTTTGCTTCTCGCATATCCTCGGGGCTTAGAACAAACATGCCCCTCTTCTTTGTGGGTGGAGGTGGTTCAGGGACGGACCAATCTTCATGGTTTTTGGCAATCCTGCCCATTAAATCTTCCGCGTCGTCCGGTGTTCTTTTCCTGAAAACACAACCAGCACAACTGTCCAGATAGGACCTAGATTCATCAGTTAGACCAGCATAGAATATATCAATTAATTCATTCTTAGGAACTCCATGTCCTGGTCTAGCCTGAATCAAACCGTAGTACCTCCCCCAAGCTTTAGGGAGGGACTCATCCTGCAACTGTTTAAAATTATAAATTCTTTGTAAAGCAGCATGTTGCATATGAGCAGGAAAGTACTTATCAACAAAAGAGTGAGCTAAGTCCTGAGGACTCTTAATAGAACCGCATGGGAGTGAATCATACCATACTTTAGCACCTTCCTTCAACGAGAAAGGAAAAAGCTTGGTCACATAAAAGTAGCGTATCTTCTCATCTGTGGTAAACAGGCTACCTAGTTCACCAAGTTTAGTTAGGTGTGCAATAGCATCATCATTTTCTCTGCCATAAAAGGGGTCAGCTTCAACCAAAGGTATAAGTGAAAGATCAACAGAGAAATCAAAATCAGGATCATCAATACATATAGGAGATGTAGCAAACTCAGGATTAGGAACGGTTTTGTTTTTCAAAGAGTGTTTTTCAAATATTTTCTTAATAGTTTCAGGGTCAGAGCCGGCAAACTCTGTCAGTTCCCTGCATAAATCTTCATCAAGTATATAATAATCATCATCAAGGAGCCTCTCCTGAAGTTTACTCAATTCAGGAAAATCATAAGTTTCACCAATAGGGTAGCGAGTAACAGGAAGTTCAATTCCATATTTTTCAGCAGCAGCAGTAATTTGTTTCTCAAGAGCATAACCAAGCGAACTAATATCATCATGAAAAGTAGTAGAACCATCATCAAGAGTATCAGACATAGTAACAGATTCAATAGGAGCATCATGTGGTGGTGGTGAGGCAAACTTACTCATAACAGAAGGTGAATCAAGCGTAGCACTAGTGCTCATAGCAGTACCTCTTCTTGTAGTGGATCGTAAGATCGGAACCTTGGGGTCTCCTTTCTTACCCATAGTGAATAAAGTGCAGCAGGTAGGATACCTCAAGTAGACTTGTAAATATTGCTATGCTCCCCGGCAACGGCGCCAGAAAACGGTACTTGATAACCCTCAACCGTAAGGGATCGAGATAGTCTTCGCGGGTAAGAATAACCCAATTTATTGATTCAACACACGGGGAGCCAAAGAATATTTATAAGCTTTAACAGTTGAGTTGTCAATTCAACCGCACCTGAAATATACTAACTTGCAACAAAAGATAAGTGGTAACAGTGATATGATAGTGATGATAGTAATAGTAAAAGTAAACAGCAAAAGTAAATAGCAGTAGTAAATGGCAAAAGTAGCAACTAGTGACAAGCAAGGTTTAAAATACTGTAGGCTAGGGAGATGGATGGTTGGGCGTTGCATGGATGAGATAGTTTCTAACTCGGGGCACGGCACATGGAAAAGTGATGATCATCTAGGCAAATATCAAACATTAGGCATGTATCCCGTAGGTAGTTGTACGTGCTTGCAATAAGAACTTGCACAACATCTTTTGTCCTACCATCCCGCTACGAACGGGGCCAAAAGGAACTAATGGATATTAAGGTGCTCCTGTCAAAGAGCACCGGAACAAAGCAATGAACTCAATGGATACATGTAATCCTCAAACTACGGGCCATCCCCTTTGGTGTCCCAAGCTGTCACTTTTGGGATCGCCGGTTCCGAACCGTAACAGGTGCATACAACTCATAGATAGGATCAAGAACACAAATATATTCATGCAAACACATATGGTTCAGATCTGAAATCATGGCACTCGGGCCCTAAGTGTCAAGCATTAAGAATAACAAGTTGTAGCAAAGATGATAAACACCATACTAGATGATAGGCAACATGCCCCCAACAATCTGACGAACTATTACATGATCTAACTCATCCAATCCCTACCATCCCCTTCGCCTACAGCAAGGGAATTACTCACACATGAAGGGGGAAGTCATGGAAGGATGATGGAGTGGTGATGATGATGACGATGGCGACGATCTCCCCTCTCCGGAGGCCAAATCAGCCTCCAGATTAGCCCTCCCGAAGAAGAACAGAGGGTGGCGGCGGCTCCGCGACGAAAAACAGCGAAAGGACTTCCGATCTGGGGTTTCTGCGTCGGGAGGAAAAATACGGGCTAAAGTAGGGCACCAGGGGGTGTGGGGCCCACCCAGGCGCCCCCTCGGCGCGGCCCAGGGTGGGCGCGCCCACAGGGCGCCTGGGCACCCCCTGGCCCCCCTCTGGCCCCACTTCTGGTATTTTGTTTCTTCGGGTGCGTGGATTTTTCGTGATTTTTCGTGGATTTTTCTGAGATGCTTAAAAATCCGTTTTCCTGCACACAAATAAACCATACAGGTAGCTCTGCTGAAAATAGCGTCAGTCCGGGTTAGTTTAGTCCAAATCATGCAAGATTGTGGTCAAAACAATATCAAAAGTGTTTGGAAAAGTAGATACGTTTGAGACATATCAGACGAAAAGTATCATAGTAAAGGATATTGATGTTGTTGCCCCCGTCCATGAGCACTTTAGTGAACTTGTATCCTCCAACCTGAGGCGCCACAACCAAAGCCAACTGACCTGGATTATCAACCCGGGGCGGGTAATCCTCACGACTCCACACAATGGGCTGCTCGGACCATCACAAGTAATGGGGAACTGCCGGTTCAATGGTGTTCACAGCCCTTTTATAAAGCTTTTGATCCCGCTTGCATAAACTTGTGGTAAAAATGTGGTACTGTCCACTGTTTAGTTGCTTCGAGTTGCTCTGATAACCAGATTGCTGATGTTGATTCCCCAGATTATTCTGCTGATTGTAACCACCTTGGTTGCCTTGGCCTTGAAACCCAGAATTTGAGTCGCTGCCTCCATGACCCGGAACATGAGAGCCGGACCCTGAACCGCCGTTCGGACCATGGTTGTGCTGGATAGACTCCCTGAAATGCCTCATAATGATGCAATCCTTCAACATATGGGTAAATGGTCTCTCCTCTGTTTCGTGCTTCGGACATGGCTGATTCATTAATGCTTCAAGGTCAAATTTTGTCCCTTGAGCCGGCCTCCCCATACGACACTGGTTATAATTCCATCCAGCGGTGTTAGCTACAAAATCATTAGCCTTGAGCTTACCGCCACCGCCCTGATTGGTCGGGTTATACTGTTGTCCCCTCATACCGCTACTCTTCTTTCCCTTTCCCGATCATTCATCCTCAGGGTCGGGGTCCTTGGTACTATCAGAGTCGGCTTATTTGACAAGAGCCGCCATGAGCTCCCCCATATCATTGCAGTGACGGGTAAGCCGCCCAAGTTTCTGTTTGAGTGGAAGGAAACGGCAATTTTTCTCCAACATTAAAACCGTTGATCCGGCGTTGAAGTTATCTGAAGAATGTATGATAGTTGAGACCCGGCGCACCCGGCTGGTCGTTGATTCGCCCTCGACTTCAACACAAGAAGCCAAATCCACAATTGACATAGGCTGCTTGCACGTATCTTTGAAATTTTGGATAAACTTGGCCTTCAGCTCTGCCCACGACCTAATGGAGTTGGCAGGTAGCCCTTTCAACCAATTACGAGCCGTCCCTTCCAGCATCATGGTGAAATACTTAGCATATGCAGCTTCACTAACATCCAGCATCTCCATAGCCATCTCATAACTCTCCACCCAAGCCTCAGGGGGCCGATCTGCTGTCTAATTCAGCACCTTACGAGGGCCCTTGAAGTCCATGGGAAAATGCTCGTTTCGTAGAGCCACTGTTAAACACGGCACACCCCAAGTTATAGACGCCACACCTGCCTCCACTGAAGTTGTCGGGTAAAATGGCGCATGCTGATGAGCCGCCAGCTCGACCTCCCGGCGCGTTCTGCCTTGGTCCACCAAATCTTGTGCGTTGGCACCATTGTGCACCGGGTCATGCCTATGAAGTTGGTTACGGTGCCACTCAGTACTCGAAACTGCTGGCGAGTCAATGTGCCTTCTGTAGCTCCAGCTTGGACGAGGGGTTGAATGAATTCGGTCACGACTATAAGAATAAGCCTGCTGTTGTGCCAGTGCTGTTTGAAGAAGTTCCCTGGCCCTTTGGGTTTCAACCGCCACTGGAGTCTCGCCCTCAACTAGCAGAGCCACCAATCGCGTAGCTGCAGCAATCATATTATCCAGAGGGTTGGAATAATGACCCGACGGCGTCACCGAGTGATGAGGTGGGGTGTTATTCACATGTGGAGAACCTGTCACGCTTGGCTGAACCGGTGCTCCACCCCCGGTGCTTCATCCATTTTGTTTATCATCGGCGGGTTACTGGTCCCTACTCCAGTTGTATTGAAAAGATTCCTCGGTTCATAAACAAAAGGTACACGACTCTGGTGCTTTCTCCTCAAGACATCATTTGAAGCGTTCTGATCCACCGTGAGCCGGTATGAACCTGCTTGAATCCGCTGTGCTTGAGCGTTCATAACAGCCCGCTCTGCGGTCATCCTAGTGTTCTCCGCTGCGAGCTCTTCCTTGGCTTGTGCTATCTTATCACGCAGTTTAGCCACATCCATCTTATGATGTTCCTGGTTGTCCGGGGTTACCTCCACCCCCATCAGAATTGCTTGAGCCTCCAATAAATCTGTTAAAACTTGAGTCGACGGGTGTACTGATCCGCCTGCACCTGCTGCTGTTACCGCCGCTGCGCTGGAAGTCATAGTCGTGGTGGCTGTCGAACCGAGAACCAGCTGGGTGCCAGTCATGAAGATCGTCACCATGTTCGACGGCTCATGGGGGTCCGGAATACTGTTACCATCTGAATAGCCCCCAAGCCGTCCGTTTTGTAGTTAATTCATTGAGTTGTCTCGCCCGTGGACGATTCTCCATCGGAGTAGACGGCCATCTCACCGCAAGATACAGAGCCTTCCAATTCAGCCCCATGGGTGAACCCAACAAAGGCACGCTTCACGGCGGGTTGAACCCGGGCGGGTCGCGCACGCTGAGCCGTCTCGATGATGTCGGTGCAGATGTCCGGCTCAGGGCCCGGTTCGCCGATCTTGCCGATGAAAACGTGGATTTCGCCGAAGGGGACTTGGTACCCGTACTCAATTGAGCCGGCCTCGGGACCCCAGCCTGCATCGTCGATGTAGAGCTTGTCGCGACAACTCTTGGTCATCCGGCCCATAGCGTATCCCTTGATCCCTTCGAAGCTGCCCTTCAAGAACTTGAAACCACCGTGCGCAGGCCCCATGGTGGGCACCAACTATCGTGGGGTTGTCATGGCAGATGTCCTAGTGGAAGGACTTAGTTGTGGAGCCATTGCGACGTAGTTAGCTTAAAGGGGTTAAAACGGGACAAAGGACACGAGGAGTTTGTACTGGTTCGGCCCCTCCCGGTGAAGGTAAAAGCCTAATCCAGTTTGAGGTGGTATTGATAGGGTTTTGATTGCCAGGGAGCGAATATGCTAGCCTAGCTTTCAATCTGTTCTTTCTTGCCCTAAGCCAATGCCGGGCCGTCCCCTTATGTGCATGGGTTGACGCCCCGTGGCTTACAGAGTCCCGACCGGCTCATACAAACGTGTTCAGCCCGGTGACTTATCTTACATGCCTTACGGTACAAGTCAAGCATACACGACAGTTTACACTTACGGGCTTTAAGCCGCTTTGGGTTTTGGGCCCTTTTAACAAGCCTACTATATGAACGGCCATCTTCAAACTTTATGGGCTTGGCCCATGAATCGCCATTGGGATAACCCATCCCCTCCAGGGCGGGTCATATCCGATAGTCATATCCCCAGCAATGGTCCTCAAAACTCCATGCAGACATACGATCCTGGTCATGTATATCTTGGCCAACTTAGCACTCGTGTAAGTGGTCTTCACGGGGATAAAGTGAGCTACCTTAGTCAAGTGATCAACTATAATCCAGATAGAATTGTACCCTAAACGTGTCCTGGGTAGTCCTATGATAAAATCCATTCCATGCTTATCCCACTTCCAATCTGGTATTGGTAACAGTTGTAGCAACCCTGATGGTTTCTGCTGTTTTGCCTTAACTCTCTAACAGATGTCGCATACTGCTACATACTCGGCAATGTCCTTCTTCATTTCGGTCCACCAGAAATTTTGCTTCAAATCCAAATACATCTTAGTGTTGCTTGGATGTATCAAGTAAGGCGAATCATGAGCCTCCTGAAGAATTAACTTCCTGGTCTCCGGGTCATTGGGCACATAAATACGCTCTTTGAACCATAGTGTTCAGTATTCATCCTCACGAAATCCTTCTGTCTTTCCTTTGGTCATTCTGCCCTTTATTTCTGCAATTCCTTTGTCCGTCTTCTGGGCATCTCGAATCTTGCCCAACAAAGTGGACTAAATTTCCAAGGTGGCAACATAGCCTCTAGGGACTATCTCCAACTATAAATCTCTAAGGTCATCTGCCAACTCCTGAGGTAAACCTCCGGTTATGATAGTGTTAACATAACTCTTGCGACTTAACACATCTGCCACGACATTAGCTTTTCCTGGGTGATAATGCAATCTCATGTCTTAATCCTTTATGAGATCCAGCCATCTCCTTTGCCTGAGGTTTAACTCCTTCTGCGTGAAGATGTACTTCAAACTCTTATGATACGTGTAAACATCACATCGGTTTCCAATAAGAAAGTGCCTCTAGGTCTTGAGTGTGTGCACTACGGCTGCTAACTCCAAATCATGTGTGGCATAGTTCAACTCATGGGGTCGAAGCTGACGTGAGGCATATGAAACAACTCTTCCTTCTTGCATGAGAACGCCTCCAAGTCCTTGACGTGAAGTGTCGCAATACACTTGAAAATCCTTGCGGATATTCGGGAGAATCAGCACTGGGGCTGTAATCAAACGTTTCTTCAACTCCTGAAAACTGGGCTCACATTCTTCGGTCAAATGTACTTACTTTCCTTCTTCAATAGCTCCGTCATGGGATTCGCAATCTTGGAGAAATTCTCAATGAACCTCCGATAATATCCTGTGAGTCCAAGAAAACTGCGAACCTCACCAACTGAGGTGGGTGCCTTCCATTCCGTGACGGCCTCTACTTTGGAGGGGTCTACTACTATACCATCCCCTGATATAACATGTCTGATAAATCCGACTTCCTTCAACCAAAACTCACATTCGCTAAACTTGTCATATAACTGATGTTCCTTGAGCTTCTAGAGAACTAAATGCAAATGTTCCTTGTGCTCCTCTTCATTCTTGGAAAAAACCAATATGTCATGAATGAATACTAGCACAACTTATCCAAGAACTCCATGAACACCTTGTTCGTCATACTCATAAAATAGGCAGGGGTGTTAGTCAAACCAAATTGACATAAATGTGTACTCATAAAGCCCGTACCTTGTGGTAAAAGTTGTCTTAGGTATGTCCTACTCTCAGGTCTTCAACTGATGATATCCAGATCGTAAATCGATCTTAGAGAAAACTCTGGCTCCTTGTAACTGGTCAAACAAATCATTGATCATCGGCAGAGGGTATTTGTTCTTGATCGTCATCTCATTCAGTGCACGATAATCTACAACCATCCTTAATGAACCATCCTTCTTCTCGACTAAGAGCATTGTGGCTCCCCAAGGTGAAGAACTTGGTCGGATATAACCTTTCTCCATTAACTCCTTGATCTGCTTCTTGATCTCTTTCAAATCATTTGTGGCCATCCGGTACGGTCTCTTGGATATTGGTCCGGTGCCTGGTAATAACTCAATTAAGAATTCGATGTCTCGATCCGGTGGCATGCCTGGTAACTCCTCCGGAAATACATCGGGGTAATCCTTCACAACTGGTACTTCCTCCTGAACAACTCCCGAGAGTGTATTCACTTGCGTCTTCCGGGGTGTGTGCCTCGACACATACTTGATCCTCTTTCCTTCCGGGGTGGTGAGGAGAATAGATTTACTGGCGCAATCAATGTTTTCCTCAAACTTAGATAGCAAATCCATACCTATGATTACATCCAAACCCTCAGATTCCAAAATGATGAGGTCGGTGGGAAAAACATGTCTCTCAATAGTCAAGGGCAATTGATAACATCCTCGACTAGCCATGTACTCCGCTCCAGGGGAACTCACTAACATAGGCGACTTAAGGGATATGGTTGGCAATTTATACTTTTCCACAAAACTCCTTGATATGTATGAATGAGAGGCACAAGTGTCAAGAAGAACAAGGGCGGTAAATGCATTAACCAAAAACTTACCAACCACTGCGTCGGGCTACTCGTCAATCTCCTCCACATTGATGTGATTCACCTGTCCTCTGGTGAATGGGTTGGGCTTCTTTCCTGAGCTTCCATTGCCATTTCCATTCTTGGCTTCAGGACACTCTATGGCATAATGTCATGTCTTCTTGCACTTGAAACACGTAATGTGACTCAAATCCTTCTTGGCGGGTGTTGATGGAGTGGAACGGTTCTGATTGTTGTTTCCTCCATTCCACTTGCCATTCCTGGGGCCACTATGGTTGTGTGAATTTCCACCATTATGAGAATGGCCTCCATGGGTGGGATGGTTATGTCCTCCTGAGTATGGGGAATAGCGGGGCTTCTGCTGAGTTCCGGAGTTATACTTTCCTTGTCCATACTTCCTCTAGCGGCTCTCTATCTGCTGTTGTTTTCCTTCAATCATGATGGCTCTGTCTACCAGCTCCTGGTAGTTGTTGTAGGTTGCTACCATCAGCTGCATACTCAACTCATCATTGAGTCCCTCATGAAACTTCTCCTGCTTCGCGGTGCCAGTGGACACATCATCTGGCGCATAGCAAGCTAACTGCCTGAAATCATCCACATACTACCCCATAGTATGGTTCCCATGGCGCAAGTTGTGAAACTCACGCTTTTTCAGGTTCATGGCTCCAGCTGAAACATGTGCAGTGTGAAAGGCTTGCTGAAACTGATCCCAAGTAACTGTAGCAATGGGATAAGTAGCTGTGTCATTCTCCCACCAAGCGGCTGCTGGTCCCTCAAGCTGATGTGCGGCAAAGCGCACTCTCTCTACATCTGTGCATCCTACAGTTGCTAGCTCTCCTCCCATCTTGTGGAGCCAGTCATCTGCCACAATCGGCTCGATGCTACTAGATAACACTAGCGGATTCAACCTTAGGAAACGGGTCAGGTTGTCGTGTGGAGGAGGAGGTGGGTTGTTGTTGTTGTTATTGTCTTGGTTCTGAATAAGTAGTTGCATCAAAGTGTTCTGCTGCTGGATCAACTGAGTGAGCTCAGGTGGGAACTGGAATCCAGGCTCACGTCTCGAAGGCATCTGATGGGTTAGAGGGATGAGAAAATAGACTAGAATGAGGTCTAGGGGGATTTCACTACCCATATGCACATGAGACAAACATATTCATATCATATCACTCAATTCAACCAAGGTCACACAAAAGATCCTAAGCTACTAATACAAAGCTCGCGAACGATTCTAACTACTTGGAAGAATACTAATGATTACAAGGTGGTCATCTAATAGCTTCCATCGGAAGAGGACTCCATAATATCTGCTCCAGCTTCGTCTTCATAGTCGCTTTCAAATTTGTCGGTGTCCTCTAACAGAATGTAGTTTTTCGAATGAATGCTCGTCTCTAGTTTTGGCTTCACCACGGGTGCTCCAACCATCTTCTTTAGCTCTTCATTTTGCTCTAGTAGCACAGAGATTTCCACTTCATATCCATCGCGTGTTGTCTTGAGTTCCTCTTCTAGCTCGATGTTCTGTGTCATCACCATCTTGTCCTTCAGCATGAGCGTGCACATTTGATTCTCATACCGAAGAATGTGTTGGTCCATCTCCTGTATGAATGCTGCAATGGACTTGTCGTTCCTGGTGCGAATCATCTCCCATTGCTCGTCTCGACGTCCACAGATCTGGTAGATGGTGTCTTCAAGATCCTTGTTGTATACTTCACAAATGCGTCGAAAGGTGATGTGTGCTGCCATACTCTTTCCCAAGATCCAAGTTGGTGCATCAAAGGCAAGTTCAAGAGGTTCCGTGACTGGTGCAATAGTCCTCCCAGGAACGCTAACTTTGATCCTCCAGCACTCCTCTTCCGGCAATGTTGCAGTGAAGGTTCCAGTGAAACTTGGTATTCCGGTATGTAGGTATCGTGTGACTTCCTTCAAGTGTCTTCCAAAAGGGGTGTCATCATCAGGCTGAGTAAACTTGTTCCCAGGGTCTGACATCTATAGAATAGAAATAGAGAAGGATTAGAAATGAGTAGAGAAGAGCACCATGTGGCTTATCCTAGTGGTCGCGTCCTACAGTCAATGTGCTCTAATACCATCTTGTAGTGACCTCGATCCCGATGGATCTGAGTCTCTGTGCTTAAGTGTCATCCCTGGATCAGTATGCTCACACACACAGTACTTGAGGATTTATAACAGAGTTTTAATCACACTTTTATTGCATCGAGATCCTCATAAAGAGTCTTATTACAATAATATGGTTGAAGGCCATCTAAAAATAATTAAACTAAACTGGACTGCGGAAGCATCGCAGATAAGTTGAGTCCATCCAACTCCACGGCAAACATTGAGTGCATGACAATGACCTATCGCACCTTAATCTTCGTCAGAAAACTCTGCAACATGAGACGTTGCAGCCGTGTAGGTCAGCACATTGAATATGCTGGCAAGATCACACTGTAGCAATTATAATGAACAAGTATCTACAACTATATGCATATTTGACTGGTGAAGGCTGTAAGGTATTATTTTGCATAAAGCTAGTTTTTCCCTACAACAAAGGAATAAATTTTATTTACTACTCAGTTGAATTAAACAATATTGAGAGTGGTTCCTCCATCTCAATCCCAAAATCCACAATGTCATTAATAACCAACAACTTCATTAATAGAGTGATGAGATCAGTCCATAATTTGAATACCGGGATACTCAAGATGTCCATAACCAGGGACATGGCTACTCATGAATAGATTGTACACTCTGCAAAGGTTTGCGCACTTTTCGCCACAAGACTCGATCGCACCCATGATCGGAAGATCGAGACATTGCCTTTCAGAAGCATTCACAATTAAGCCTAGGTAGACCGGTACACCTACTTTCCCCTACATCTGCTAGTCCACCACTGCAAGAGTTCACACAACATACTCAACTATGCCAGAGCCCATAATGGCTTGTGGCTGCACACGGAAGTTTCTAGGTATGAATGATATATGATCCCTTTGAGCATGGGTGGCATTCCATAGGATGATCACACGGTTCCTCCGGGATATCCTAGGACAACACTGGATTCTCCACATGCCCTGCAACCAATCCACCTAGATGTGTATTAAAGTTGACACCTTAAAACTTTCCCTTAGTTGTTATCACACTCACAACTTTCATGACTCTCACATACCAATCCACGTCTACGAGCATGGATAAGCAATAAGTAACAAATCATATATTCCTAGGTTGATCTCAAGTCATTGGGTTCCTACCTCATGAACTACTCACCAATTCCACATGTAACCAAGTCCTACTCATGCAAATCTTTGAGGGTAGAACTAATGAAATAAAAACTAGGTATTGAAAAATATGATCAAAGTATGAACTTGTCGTGCTGATGATCGTTGAAACCTAGAGACTCATAGTAGCAATCTTGGCACTCCAGAAATTCTATCGCAAACAAACAATAGCATAGATAAGCAATCATGCAATAGAATCGAAGAACAGATCTCGAAAAACTTTGAAAACAAGCAAATGACTGTTGCAACAGAAAACAATTTCTAACAGTACCAAAATTAGGTGAATTTGTCCTTATGATAAAGTTTAAGTCGAGAGCTTCGATTTGCAAAAAGAATCAACTCAGACGGAGTTACGAAACTCAAGTTACGATCAAATGAAGTTCAAATACAAATCTATTTGAATTGAAATTTTAAAACTTTCAAAAACAAATTTGAGTTGGATTACTGGATAGATGAGATCAAAACAGAGAGTTTGGCGTTGGTTTCATCTAATTTCGACAAACGGGTAAAAAGTAGCGATAGTTTTAAGATTAGGGACTGGTCTGTAAAAACGTTAATCATCGATAGGTCCCTGACTAAAAATAACAAAAAAAGAAAATGACTAAATAACGAACGTTCGTTTTTTGAAACTAAACAGGGGACGTTCACTAAAAAACTAAACCTAAAAAAACAATCTAGGTTTTCTAAAAAACAATATAGGGTTTTAAAAAAACGAAAGAAAACTGTAAAAAAAAATGGATCGTTTTATACCGGTTTGGGTCGAGGTGCAGGTCGGGTCCGGCGACTAGGCGGGTCCGGGCGGCGGCGAGCTCCGGTGCAGCGGCGAACTCCGGCGTGGGGCGGCCCAGGGCGGCGGCGGGCTCGAGCGCGGGTGGTGGGGTGGTGCGCGGCGGCGGAGGCAAGTGGGGCGGCGAGTGGGTGCGGGAGCAGCACCGGCGGCACAGGCGGGCGGCGACGCGGTCGCGGCTTGGGCACGGGGCGGCGGTGGTGCGGCGGACAATGAGGAGAGGGCGGCGGGGTGGCGGCTAATATAGGGGGCCGGGGGGCTCCGACTTGGCCAAGGTGTCGGTCGGGCGCCGTGTCAAAGGCGGACTCCGGCGATGTCCTAGTCAGACACGGCGGGGAAGGCTGCGCAGCGCTGGGCTGGGCCTGGCGGCGAGCTGGGCTGGCTCAGTAAACTTGTTTATATAAATAGATTTTTTCTGAAAATACATAAAAATAGAAAAAGGCAATAATTATATTTTTAAAATCACAGAAAAATTCACACGTACTTAGGGCCTTATTATTGACCTGGTGAACATTTTTCTCGGCCTAAATGCCTAAAAATAAAATAAACTTTTTAGTATTAATAAAATACTAAAAAGAAATATTTTTTGCAAATAAAAATCCAACAAATATATTTTTACTCAAAACTCAATTTCCAACATTTCTATTCTATTTTTGAAGAAGTCATATTATCTTCTCTCATTGTTTTGAAAATGTTGAAAATGAAAATTGTTAAAATAAAATTTGATCCAACCTCACTTGGAAAATAATAAAAATTGTGGGTCCTCTTTGGAAAACTTCCAACTCTCTCACTTGGGTCCTTGAGTTGCTTAAAGTCTTTGGATCAATTCCCGAATAAAATTCAAATTCAGAATGCTCAAATCTTGAATGCATATGAATGATCTATGTTAACATCCAAATTGAAAATTGTGATGTTATAGAACTACAAAGGGAAAGATTACCGGTTTAAGATTATATTGTTAAGTCAGACCAATGATTCAAAAAACAAAGTGCTACACACGGCTGGTGTATTGAGCCAGAAAATGAACATTGAAGTGCACAGATATCCATATCGGTGGCTTAAAAGAGGGCTAATGGTACCCACCGGCTTAAGGATTCTTCTGATAAGCCAGACAGAGCTTAAAATTCAAGTGTATCATGCAGAGTCTGACTATGAGGATGAATAAGCAAGCATGATTAAACCGAAGAAGTATTGTCGGGTCATGCAAATTATGAAGTATATGATGGCGGTTCAAACGAGGTCTTTGCGCTTTTGTGAGGGTTTCTCATCCGTAGTTTTGGCAACCTGTGTGAGGGTTTTCTCAAACCCGGGAGGCTCTTTGTGCTTCCCTAAATTCTTAGGAAAAGATACGAACTTGAGATCCAAAATATCTAATCGCTTATTGCAAAGGGTAAACAAAGTATTCATGTGATTGATACTACCATTAATATGTTTCGGGGGTTCATTATATTTTTGCAATACAACCATGTGTTTGTGTAAATCACCAAGTGTGCCCGTCATTTGACTCCCTCTGGGGTGACAGAAAACCCTTTCTTTTGAGGTGGGATCCCCAAAGTTCCTTCTAAAATTTCATAGGCAGCATTGGCATCGAGCTCGATAAAATTCCCTTTAGTTGCGAATTCTAAGAGTTGTCTATCATGCAAAGCTAATCCTATGTAAAAGTTACGAAGAAAAATCTTAGCATCCCCTTTTAAATTGCTAATACGATAGGATTCCATAAGCCTATACCAAGCATCTTTCAAATTTTCTCCTTGTCTTTGCTTGAAGTATAGAACTTCAAAATCAGGGGACAAAGGAGGGGTAGACGCGCTAGCCATGGTGACAAGAACTCAAATTGATCTGACAAGAAAACGGCGAATGGAAAAGAAGGCGAATAAAATGGCAAATATTTGTGAAGTGGGGGAGATGAAAATGAGAGCCAATTGGAAAATATTGTAATTGCAAGGAGATGAGATTTGTGATTAGGAACCTGGTATATGTTGAAGGTGCTCCCCGGCAACAGCGCCAGAAAATTCCTTTTGATGGCTGCTAAAGCTAGATTGGTTTTTCCCCAAAGAGGAAGGGATAATGCAGTATAGCAGCGGTAGGTATTTCCCTCAGTAATGAAACCAAGGTTATCGAACCAGTAGGAGAACCAAGAAACACAATGTAAACAGCACCTGCACACAAATAACAAATACTCGCAACCCGACGTGTAAAAGGGGTTGTCAATCCCTTTCGGGCAACGGACGTGATATATATATATATATATATATATATATATATATATATATATATATATATATATATATATATATATTGGTAGATTGGTTGATAAATAAGATAAATTGCAGCAAGGTATTTTTGGGTTTTTTGTTTAATAGATCTGAAAATAAAAGCAAAGGAAAAATAGATCGCAAAGGCAAATAATATGAGAAAGAGACCCGGGGCCGTAGATTTCACTAGTGGCTTCTCTCGAGAAAATAGCAAACGGTGGGAAAACAATTACTGTTGGGAAATTCATAGAACTTCAAATAATCATGATGATATCCAGGCAATGATCATTATATAGGCACCACGTCCAAGATTAGTAGACCGACTCCTGCCTGCATCTACTAGTATTACCCCACACATCGACCGCTATCCGACATCCATCTAGTGTATTAAGTTCATGGAGAAACGGAGTAATGCAATAAGAACAATGACATGATGTAGACAACATCTATTTATGTATAAATAGACCCATCGTTTTATCCTTAGTAGCAATGATACATATGTGTCGGTTCCCCTTTTGTCACTGGGATCAAGCACCGTCAGATCAAACCCACTACAAAGCACCTCTTCCCATGGCAAGATAAAGAGATCAAGTTGTCCAAACAAAACCCAACATCGGAGAAGAAATACGAGGCTATAAGCAATCATGCATATAAGATATCAAAAGAAGAATCAAATAACTTTCATGGATATAAAAAGATAGATCTGATCATAAACTCAAAGTTCATCGAATCCCAACAAACACATCGCAAAAGAATTACATCATATGGATCTCCAAGAGACCATTGTATTGATAATCAAAAGAGAGATATGAAGCCATCTAGCTACTGACTATGGACCTGAAGGTCTACAAGGAACTACTCACGCATCATCGGAGAGGCACCAATGGAAGTCATGAACCCCTCAGTGATGGTGTCTAGATTGGATCCGGTGGTTCTGGACTCTGCGGCGGCTGGATCGAAATTATGTCTGCTCCCCTAGGGTTTATGGAATATTGGGGTATTTAGCAAAGAGGCGGTCCGGGGGGCAACGAGGTGGGCACATCCCACCAGGGCGGGCCTGGGCCTCCTGGCGCGCCCTGGTTGGTTGTGCTCCCCTCGGAGCACCCCCCCCCCCCCAGGTGCGGCCTTAGCCCATTGGGTTTCTTCTAGTCCAA
>LR738713.1:189148589-189214273 GCA_902687465.1 Secale cereale | reverse complement strand
AAATTATGTCTGCTCCCCTAGGGTTTATGGAATATTGGGGTATTTAGCAAAGAGGCGGTCCGGGGGGCAACGAGGTGGGCACATCCCACCAGGGCGGGCCTGGGCCTCCTGGCGCGCCCTGGTTGGTTGTGCTCCCCTCGGAGCACCCCCCCCCCCCCAGGGGCGGCCTTAGCCCATTGGGTTTCTTCTAGTCCAAAAAAATCTCCAAAAAGTTTCGCTGCGTTTGGACTCCGTTTGATATTGATTTCATGCGATGTAAAAAACATGCAGAAAACAGCAACTGGCACTTGGCACTATGTCAATAGGTTAGTACCAATAAATGATATAAAATGATTGTAAAACATCCAAGAATGAAAATATAACAGCATGGAACAATCAAAAATTGTAGATACGTTGGAGACGTATCGGCATCCCCAAGCTTAACTCCTGCTCGTCCTCGATTAGGTAAGTGATAAAAACAGAATTTTTGATGTGGAATGCTTCCTATCATGTCATATCATATTCTTTTCTTTATAGAATGGACAATTGGACTTGTATATGGTTCAAAGCAATAGTCTAGTTTTGTCATGAGATTTAAATACTCAAGCATATCAACAAGCAATCATGTCTTCCAAAATATCAATGCTAAAATAAGTTATCCCTAGCCCATCTTGCTCAACTATTGATCCATTCATGAAACACACTTGTATATTAGTTACACCCAATGCTCAAGTACGATCATAGTGTTTCCTAGTTGGTGCTTGTAAGAGAAGATGGAGACTCAAATTCAAAAATAAAAATTGCATAAGTTAAAAGAAAGGCCCTTCGCAGAGGGAAGTAGGGATTTGTAGATGTGCCAGAGCTCAAAGCTTAAATTGAGAGATAAAAAAATTTGGAGGTATACTTTTCCCACCAACGAGAACGACTTGAGGTTCCCAACACTTTCGATGATAGATATATCATTGGCGGTTCCCAAACAGAAAATAAAGTTTATTCCTTTTCCACCAAACTATCACAAACCATGGCTAGCCGAATCCACGGTTGCCTTCCATACCAACACTTTCCAAGGAATTTATTATTTGACAACCTAAAGTAAATTTGTTTTTCATTTTGGGACTCGGAATTCCTAATACCTTTGCCTTACTCTCGTGCAATGACAAGTGAATAAACACTCATCGTTAGAATAACACATCTAGCATGGTAAATATTGGCCACCCCTCACCGCCTCGCGAGCGGTACGGGCACACAAAAAGGGAAATTTATTTTGAAAATTAGAGATGGCACATACAAATTTGCTTAGAACGGCAAGGGAATACTGCATATAGGTAGGTATGGTGGAATCATGTGGCAAAACCGGGATAAAGGATTTTGGATGCACAAGTAGTGATCATACTTAGTGCAAAATGAAGGCTAGCAAAAGACTGGGAAGCGACCAACCATGAAACGAATAATCTCATAAGCGAACCTTGAGCATAAATAACACTGAATAATGCACCACAAGTAGGATATAATTTCATTGCATAATTATTGACTTTCGTGCTTGCATAGGGAATCACAAACCTTAACACGAATATTCTTACTAAAGCATAATTACTCATCAACATGACTCACATATCATATCATCATGTCTCAAAACTATTACAAGGAATCAAGTTTATTTTGTCCAATGATATTCATGAAAGTTTTTATTATATCCTTCTTGGATATCTATCACTTTGGGACTAATTTTCATGAGCTCGAACAAATATAAGTGAAGATCGTGAGCATAATAATTTTCTTTCTCTCAAAATAATTTAAGTGAAGCAAGAGAGAACTTCCTAAAAGCTTACTAACTCTCAAATAAATATAAGTGAAGCAAGAGAGTATGTCTTCAAAAATTCTAAAGCACACCGTGCTCAAAAATATATAAGTGAAGCACTTGAGCAAATCCATAGCTCATAAAATTTTAAGTGAAGCACAGAGAGCTATTCTAACAAGTCATGGCATAATTTTGGCTCTCTCAAATAGATGTGTACAGCAAGGATTGATGACTTAAAAAGTAAAACAAAACAAGCAAAGACTCATATCATACAAGACGCTCCAAGCAAAACACATATCATGTGATGAATAAAAATATAGTTTCAAGTGAAATACCGATGGTTGTTGGAAGAAAGAGGGGATGCCACTCGGGGGCATCCCCAAGCTTAGTTGCTTGATTCTCTTTGGATAATAGCTTGGGATGCCGGGGCATCCCCAAGCTTAGGCTTTTCCTTACTCCTTATTCCTCCATCCATCATAAGATAACCCAAAACTTGAAAAACTTCAATCACACAAAACTCCAACAAAACTTTCGTGAGATCCGTTAGTATAAGAAAACAAATCACTACTATAAGTATTGTAGTAAACCCATTCATATTTTGTATTTGTATTATATCTACTGTATTCCAACTTTTCTATGGCAAAAACTCATCAAAGAAAACTATAGAATCATCAAAACAAACACATAACATAATAAAAACAAAATCTGTCAAAAACAGAACAGTCTGTAGTAATCTGGAAGTTTCGAATACTTCTATAACTCTAGAAATCTTGAAAAAATAGGGCCAGGTGAGAAATTTGTATATTAATCTTCTTAAAAAGAATCAACCAAAAATCACTCTTCTGTTAAAAATGAGAATTTTTCTCGTGAGCGCAAAAGTTTCTGTTTTTTCAGCAAGATCAAATCTACTAACACCCAACGTGTTCCTAAGGCTTTGATTGGCACAAACTTCTATTCAAACTGCAAAAACACATCTCAATAGAGATATTAAAGGTTTTTTATTGAAAACAGCAAGGAAATCAAAAGGCAAAAAGATACAGGTTGGATTGCCTCCCAACAAGCGCTATTGTTTTACGCCCTTAGCTAGGCATAATACAAGGATCTATGTTTTCTCATTCATAGTTTTGGCAACCTTTGTAAGGGTTTTCTCAAACCTGGGAGGCTCCTTGCGCTTCCCTAAATTCTCAGGAAAAGATACCAACTTGAGATCCAAAATATCTAATCACTTATTGCAAAGGGTCATCAAAGTATTCATGTGACTGATACTACCATTAAGATGTTTCAGGGGTTCATTATATTTTGCAATTCAACCATGTGTTTGTGTAAATCACCAAGTTTGTCCATCATTTGAACTCCCTCTGGGGTGAAAGAAAACCCTTTCTTTTAAGGTGGGATCCCCAAATTTCCTTCTAAAATTTCATAGGCAACATTGGCATCGAGCTCGATAAAATTCCCTTTAGCGGCGAAATCTAAGAGTTGTCTATGATGCTAAGCTGATCCTATGTAAAAGTTATGAAGCAAAATCTTAGCATCCCCTTTTAAATTGCTAATACGATAGGATTCTATAAGCCTATACCAAGCATCTTTCAAATTTTCTCCTTATCTTTGCTTGAAGTATAGAACTTCAAAATCAGGGGACAAAGGAGGGGTAGGCGCGCTAGCCATGGTGACAAGAACTCAAATAGATCTGACAAGAAAACGGCGAATGGAAAAGAGGGCGAATAAAACAGCAAATATTGGTGAAGTGGGGGAGATGAAAATGAGAGGCAAATGGCAAATAATGTAATTGCGAGGAGATGAGATTTGTGATTAGGAACCTGGTATATGTTGAAGGTGCTCCCCGACAACGGCGCCAGAAAATTCCTTTTGATGGCTACTAAAGCTACGTCGGTTTTTCCCCAAAGAGGAAGGGATGATGCAGTATAGCAGCGGTAGGTATTTCCCTCAGTAATGAAACCAAGGTTACCGAACAAGTAGGAGAACCAAGCAACACAACTTAAACATCACATGCACACAAATAACAAATACTCGCAACCTGACGTAAACATGTGCTCCACACAAATAACATCACCTGCACACAAATAATATGAGAAAGAGACCCGGGGGCCGTAGATTTCACTAGTGGCTTCTCTCTAGAAAATAGCAAACGGTGGGAAAACAATTACTGTTGGGCAATTGATAGAACTTCAAAAAAATCATGACGATATCCAGGCAATGATCATTATATAGGCGTCACGTCCAGGAATAGTAGACCGACTCCTACGTGCATCTACTACTATTACCCCACACATCGACCGCTATCCAGCATGCATCTAGTGTATTAAGTTCATGGAGAAACAGGGTAATGCAATAAGAACAATGACATGATGTCGACAACATCTATTTATGTAGAAATAGACCCCCACATTTTATCCTTAGTAGCAATTATACATATGTGTCGGTTCCCCTTTTGTCACTGGGATCAAGCATCGTCAGAGCAAACCCACTACAAAGCACCTCTTCCCATGGCAAGAGTTAGAGATCAAGTTGTCCAAACAAGACCCAATATCGAAGAAGAAATACGAGGTTATAAGCAATCATGCATATAAGAGACCAAAAGAAGACTCAAATAACTTTCATGGATACAAAAAGATAGATCTTATCATAAACTCAAAGTTCATTGGATCCCAACAAACACACCGCAAAAGAATTACATCATATGGATCTCCAAGAGACCATTGTATTGATAATGAAAAGAGAGAGATGAAGCCATCTAGCTACTGACTACGGACCGTGAAGGTTTACAAGGAACTACTCACGCATCATCGGAGAGGCACCAATGGAAGTGGTGAACCCCTCTGTGATGGTGTCTAGATTGAATCTGGTGGTGGCCCTGGTGGGTTGTGCTCCCACGGGGCACCCCCCCCCCCAGGTGCGGCCTTAGCCCATTGGGTTTCTTATGGTCCAAAAAATCTCCAAAAAGTTTTGCTGCATTTGGACTCCGTTTGATATCGATTTCCTGCGATGTAAAAAGCAGCAACTGGCACTTGGCACTATGTCAATAGGTTATTACCAAAAAATGGTATAAAATGACTATAAAATGATTGTAAAACATCCAATAATGATAATATAACAGCATGGAACAATCAAAAATTGTAGATATGTTGGAGACGTATCACGGGGTATCGAGATTTTTCTGGCACCATTGTCGGGGAGCTGAGCGCTTTTGGGACTTGCCTTGAGTTTTGAATTATTGTGTGATCTAACCGTTTTTTGCTGACAAAGAGAAGCCTCGGTCTTCCAAGGACAATTTTATCAAGTAGGTGCTGAGTTAGTAGCAGGACCGGCTAGAGGAGAGAACTTTATAACAACTGGTCCTGACCTACCTAGTAAAGCATATGAGATAAACCCTCAGTTAATTGCTATGATAAAATATAATATATTCCAAGGTGATGTAACTAAATGTCCTTATGAGCATATTGACAATTTTAATCTTGCATGTGTAACTCTTCAGTTGCGGGTGTTAACCAATGACGAGATCAAAGCAAAAGTATTTCCAAATTCTCTTGAGGGGGCAGCTACAAGATGGCTATGATGTCAAGATATAAATACGCTGAGTAGCTGGCCAAAATTATTGGCTACATTTTCTTATTATTATTTTACTCAAGGGAAGTTATATAGAATCCGGAGGAAGATAAGCAGCTTTGGGCAGCGAGAAGGTGAGAAGCTAGTGGAAGCATATCTAAGGTATAGTGAAATACTTCTTGCATGCCATGAACATCATTATCCTGATGTTTTAATAGTCAACTTCTTTTATGGTGGGCATAATCCACAAAGTAAACAAGCTTTAGATCTTACCTCTAAAGGTTCCTTCTTGGGTGCCGAGATATCAGATGCTCGGAGTTTACTTGACAAGATGAGGTACAATGCTGAGAATTGGTACCTTTGTTCGAAGGAAAAGAGTAAATTTGATTCTGTTTATGATAGTATTAAATCTTTCCTTAGAACTTCTATAGTAAAAGATTTAAGAATTGAGCTAAATATTGGAACTGACCCCATGTTGCTTGTTTTGAAAGATGTTTCTAAGTTTTTGAACTTGGCAGAGAAGAAGTACTTCACATTAAGCAGGGAGTCTAAGGCTATTTGCATGGTGGAAGCTATAAACAAAAAGACCACTCCACCTGAAAGGCGAAAAGAAGCCTATTGTAAGCCCAATGGTAAAAGCCTAGAAGGAACACCCTTAGTAAGGGGGAAGAAGAATGTCAAGATGGAACAATATGGGACTCCACCCTATGTCAACATAATTAAAGAACTTGCTACACATATATCAGTGGTGAATAAAGAGGTCTATTTGGATGGGGATACCACTTCTTATCTAAAAGGGTGTACCGAAGGTAAATACATGTAAGAAAATTTTATCATATTCTCTGGATGCAAGACATATTTTGGGTTGCGTTATCCTGGTTCATCGGTTAATATTATTCCTTATAGTCTTTATGCTAAAATTTATGATGAGATTCCTCCTTCCACCCTTGAGCCTACTGAAGTTATTATCAAGTTTGTAGATAAAACCGAAAGGAACCCCTATGGCATCCTTAAAGATGTCAACATAATAATAGTCTCTCTCATTTATCCCATTGATATTTATGTACTAATGATCGCTAAGGATAAAGATTGTCCTATTGTTTTTGGAACCTCCTTTTTGAATGTTGTAGGAGCCTACATAAAGAACAAATCTATCTCCAAGAAGTGGGGAGATGAAATGATAAAGTTCCCATTTTCCTCTATATTAAGTAAGTCGTATGAAGAGGAAGCTCGGGACAATGAGGAGCAGGAACTAAATCAACTACCTGAAATCCATCTCCAAACACCAGAAGGTGAAGTTGAAAGGGTGCTGGTGAGTCCAGGATCCATATATGAAGATGAAGAGAAAGAGGAGATTGAGATGATAATGGTTGCTACACCAATAGTATGCCCGCACCTTAATACATTTTATGAGGCACTCGAAATAAAGGAGATTAGGATTTACCTCGTCCGAATTTAAAACCACTACCCAAAGGGTTGAGGTATGAGTTTGGATAATACATAAATATTTCCTATTAATGTTAATGCTGACCTTTTAGGTAAAGAGAAAGAGAAACTCTTAGCAGTGTTGAGTAAGCATCGAAAGGTTTTGGGCTACTCAATCTGTGATGTAAAAGAGATACATCCTTCTATATATTCTCATGCAATACCTATTGAAGAAGGGGCTAAGCGAGTAATTGAGAGCCATTGGAGACTTCCTCTGGCGTCCAAGAACATGGTGAGAAAAGAAATAATACATCTCCTTGATGCAGTGGTAATTTACCCCATATCTAGTAGAAAATGGGTAAGTCTGGTCCATTGCATTCCTAAGAAAGGAGTTTCCTTGGTAACTAACGAAAACAATGACCTAGTCACTACTAGGGTTGTTATTGGATATGGAATGTGTGTTGATTTTTGGAAATTAAATAAATATACGAAGAAGGATCACTGTCCATTGCCATTCATAAATGAGATGTTGGCAACAATTCTAATTTTTGTTACCTTTATGGGTACTTTGGGTTCTCTCATATACCAATCCGACCTGAAGATCAAGAAAACACCACCCTCACTTGCCCGTATGGTACATATGCATATTGTAGAATGCCATTGGGTCTATGTAGTGGACCACCCTCATTTCAAAAATGCATATCTAAGATCTTTCCTGATTATGTTGATAAAGTTGATGAAGTGTTCATGGACTGTTTCTCTGTCCAAGGCACATCCTTTGATAAATGACTCTATAATCTCACAAAGATTTTGCAGAGATGTGAGGAAACGGGTTTTGTGCTGAATTGGAAGAAGAGTCGTTTTATGGTCAATGAAGGTGTGGTGTTGGGACATAGCACTACTACAGGATGGTCCAAACGCGATAGTCGAATCAGAGACCCTTCGACGAAACTATGTGCGATGCATCAATCACAAACGGTTGTGTAATAAAACCGTCAAAAAAGATGCAAAACATTTGCGATGGCGGCGACATCAAACATGGTTCATATTAGATTTGTGTGTGCGATGAGTTGCAAATGGTTAATCCAGAAGAAATGTTTGAGATGATGCAGAACAACAGAAACAGGCAGCCAGATGAGGGTGTGTGCGATATACGGCATACAGTTCACTAGGATGAACTGTGTGTGATTAGGCAACACAACGGAAACGGTTCAACTGAACAAGATGTGTGTGATACGCGGCAAACAAGTTCGTAATCAGAAATGTGTGCGAAGACTAATAATAACACAGACGATTGCGGCTAATAAGCCGTGTGATTTGCTCTATCTATAGAAGAATAGCATGTATGTATATATAACTAAAATAAACATCCAATTACATAAGTGACTATACAGATCATTCGCACATACCTCAATAAATAATTGCATGCATTCTAAAGTAGGAGAAACGATCTTCTAGTCATCTACTTCTTGTGACGCTCCCGCCACTGCTTTGTGGCTCGATCCCTCGTCTGTGGCAGGAAGAAGACACTTCCTCATGTCAATGATCTGCCTGCACATCTCGTAGCTTGTGTACGCGTCCTTGGCTGTGTACTTGATGTGTTGTTCATCCAGTCTCTCATGCCAAACACTGTGCCAGGCGTTCTTGTCCTTCTTGCTCTCATCCTTCATCTTCATTTAGTAGGGTCGATGATGGCCGAGGCGAGGTCAACCAGGGAGTTCAGTTTGTTTTTTTCGCTGCCCCGGACCTTGTAATGGTCCTGGATGTTGACAAGATTCTGGCATTTCAAGCATGAAACCTTGAGCGCTTTCAGATCATTGGTGGTGTCCATCGTAGCGAAACTATAGTCGGAGATGTTGATAAACCTAGAGAAACGCTCGCAAGGCCTTGTGGCTAGGTGGTAGTGGTAGATGAGGACGTCATGTCGCACGCACAACTGGGCGACAACAACCTTCTGATCATGCCCGGCACGACCGATGGTGTACTCGAGGTCGAAGCCGACCACTTGGTACTTTTCCTTGGCAAGAAACTGCTCCATATTGTGGATGGAGCTCTCCACAAAGACCGGATCGTTCGTGTCCACCATCGAGAGGGCCTTCCCCTCACGTGGGTGTCCACTACGTGATGCGTGGTGAACTGCCCGCCGATGTCGTCGTCGGCCATTGGGAGCGCCATTGGAGCCACGGGGAGCGTCATTGGAACCGCTGGATGTCCTCTCTGCATGTGTCGTCATGGGTGTGCTTATTGTGTTGTGTGACGCGAGATATGAAGGTAAATGGCCGCAGGAATAAATGGGGGCGGGCGGCCTAGATTCTCGACGCGTCTGCATGGAAGTTTTTGCAGCGATTAACTGCATCGTCGCGCCGCGCCCAACACAACCGCATGCACATGAACGTGCGTGATCGTGCGCGCCCCAAACACTAGCAGTGCGCGTGGAGGGACAAGCATAGAGCACTCGGATGGACGCGAGAGCAGAGCGCGTGTGGCAGGACACGAGCAGAGCGCGTCACGGCCGCCTCAACCCCAAGCAACCACACGCATAGAGCAGTTGAACACGCAGGAAATGATCGCCTACAAGTTGGCCAACAATTGTGTCGCTGTGTAGAGAGCGGCCGTGTGCTACTACCTCCGTCTTGGTCTATAGTCCCCTTTGTACTATGTGACATACTTTGCCCTAAAATTTAACCAACAAAATGTTAATGCATGTTATAAAAATTATATAATTGGAAACTATGTTCAAATACGAATACAATTATATAATCTTTGGCCACATGCATTCGTATTTTATTAGTTAAATCCTAAACGTTTTTATTAACCGTATGTGTATGTGGCCTTTCGTCCTCCTCTCGCACGTCTTATCACCCCGCTGATGTAGACGGCTTACAGCGCAAGCTTGCGCAGCACGCGGGGGCTTTCTTTTGGCCAAACGGTGGCTCGAAGTGGCGCTAACGAATCGTCGGTGAGCCCATTCCCGTGCAACCACGCAGGTTACCGTCCAAGCTTCCCACTCAACTCGGTGAAATCCCCCAAAATCCCAATGCTTACCGGCCTGCTATATAAACCCTCACGGCCGGTGAGTCATGGGTCGCATTTTCCCCTCCCTCCCTGTAGCTTATTGTTGGGTAACGTAGTAATAATTCAAAAAAATCCTACGTGTCACCAAGATCAATCTAGGAGATGCTAGCAATGAGAGAGAGGGAGTGCATCTTCATGCCCTTGAAGATCACTAAGCGGAAGCATTGCAAAGAATGCGGTTGATGGAGTCGTACTCGCTGCGTTTCAAATCGCGGAAGATCCGATCTAGCGCCGAACGGACGGTGCCTCCTCGTTCAACACACATACATCCCGGCGACGTCTCCTCCTTCTTTATCCAGCAAGGGGGGAGGAAAAGTTGAGGGAGAACTCCGGCAACACGACGGCGTGGTGGTGGTGGAGCTCGTGGTTCTCCGGCAGAGCTTCGCCAAGCTCAACAGAGGAGGGGGAGGGCTACGCCAGAGGCTGAGGTATGGCTGCCCACCCATACCCCCTCTATTTATAGGGTGAATGAGAGAGGGGCCAGCCCCCCTAGATGCATCTAGAGGGGGGCGGCGGCCAAGGGGGTGCTTGCCCCACAAGTTGGTGGGGGGCGCCCCCACCCCTAGAGTTTTAACCCTAGGCGCCTTGGCCCCTTGAAAGCGAACCAGCCCACTACGGGGGTTGGTTCCCACACATGTTCCGCCCACTTGGTCCCCCGGGGCAGGTGGACCCCCAAAACCCTTTCTGTGGTCCCGGTACAATACCGATAACCCTCGAAACTTTTCCAGTGACTGAAACTGGACTTCCCATATATAAATCTTCACCTCCGACCATTCCGGAACTCCTCGTGACGTCCCGGATCTCATCCGAGACTCCAAACAACTTTCGGTAACCACAAACAATTCCCATTACAACTCTAGTGTCACCGAACCTTAAGTGTGTAGATCCTATGGGTTCGGGAACCATGCAGACATGACCGAGACACCTCTCCGGCCAATAACCAATAGCGGGATCTAGATACCCATATTGGCTCCCACATGTTCCACAATGATCTCATCGGATGAACCACGATGTCGAGGATTCAATCAATCCCGTATACAATTCCCTTTGTCCATCGGTATGTTACTTGCCCGAGATTCGATCATCGGTATCCACATACCTTGTTCAACCTCGTTATCGGCAAGTCTCTTTACTCGTTCGGTAGCACATGATCCAGTGACTAACTCCTTAGTCACATTGAGCTCATTATGATGATGCATTACCGAGTGGGCCTAGAGATACCTCTCCGTCATACGGAGTGAAAAATCCCAGTCTCGATTTGTGCCAACCCAACAGAGACTTTTGGAGATACCTGTAGTGCACCTTTATAGTCACCCAATTACATTGTGACGTTTGATACACCCAAAGCATTCCTACTGTATCCAGGAGTTGCACACTCTCATGGTCTAAGGAAATGATACTTGACATTAGAAAAGCTCTAGCAAATGAAGTACATGATCTTGTGCTATGCTTAGGATTGGGTCTTGTCCATCACATAATTCTCTTAAGGATGTGATCCCGTTATCAACGACATCCAATGTCCATGCTCAAGAAACCACAACCATCTATTGATCAACGAGCTAGTCAACACATGGCTTACTAGGGACATGTTGTGGTCTATGTATTCACACATGTATTACGATTTCGGTTAATACAATTATAGCATGAACAATAGACAATAACCATGAGCAGGAAAATATAATAATAACCGTTTTATTATTGCCTCTAGGCATATTTCCAACAGTCTCCCACTTGCACTAGAGTCAATAATCTAGTTACATTGTGATGAATCAAACACCCATAGAGTTCTGGTGATGATCATGTTTTTCTCGTGGAATAGGTTTAGCCAATGGATCTATGACATTCAGATCCGTATGTACTTTACAAATATCTATGTGTCCATCTTGAATATAACCACGAATGGAGTTGAAGCGGCGCTTTATGTGCTTGGTCTTCTTGTGAAACCTGCGCTCCTTGGCAATGGCAATAGCTCCAGTGTTGTCACAGAAGAGAGTCATCGAGCCCGACGCATTGGGAATCACTCCTAGGTCGGTGATGAACTCCTTCATCCAGACTCCTTCTTGTGTTGCTTCCGAAGCAGCTATGTACTCCGCTTCACATGTAGATGTTGCCACGACGCTTTGCTTGCAACTGTACCAGCTGACTATCCCACCATTCAAAATATACACGTGTCCGGTTTGTGACTTGGAGTCATCTGGATCTGTGTTGAAGCTAGCATCGACGTAACCCTTTATGACGAGCTCTTCGGCACCTCCATAAACGAGAAACTTATCCTTATTCCTTTTCAGGTGCTTCAAGATATTCTTGACAGTTGTCCAGTGTTCCATTCTAGGATCACTTTGGTACCTCCCTACCAAAATTGTGGCAAGGTTCACATCAGGTCTAGTATACAGCATGGCTTACATAATAGAGCCTATGGCTGAGGCATAGGGGATGACACTCATCTTTTATCTATCTTCTGCCGAGGTCGGGCATTGAGCTGCGCTCAATCTCACACCTTCCAATACAGGCAAGAACCCTTTCTTGGACTGATCCATATTGAACTTCTTCAATATCTTGTCAAGGTATGTGCTTTGTGAAAGACCAATGACGCGTCTTGATCTATCTCTATAGATCTTGATGCCAAATATGTAAGCAGCTTCTCCAAGATCCTTCACTGAAAAACACTTATTCAAGTAGGCCTTTATGCTTTCCAAAAGTTCTATATCATTTCCCATCAACAATATGTGATCCACATATAATATGAGAAATACTACCGAGCTCCCACTCACTTTCTTGTAAATACAGGCTTCTCCATAAGTCTGTATAAACCCAAATGCTTTGATCACTTCATCAAAGTGAATGTACCAACTCCGAGATGCTTGCACCAGCCCATAGATGGAGCGTTGGAGCTTGAATACCCTGTCAGCATTCTTAGGATCGACAAAACCTTCCGGCTGCATCATATACAATTCTTCCTTAAGGAAACCATTAAGGAATGTTGTTTACGACGTCCATTTGCCAGATCTCATAATCATAGAACGCGGCAATTGCTAACATGATTCGGACGGACTTCAGCATCGCTACGGGTGAGAAAGTCTCACCCTAGTCAACTCCTTGAACTTGTCGATAACCCTTAGCGACAAGCCGAGCCTTATAGACAGTCACATTACCATCTGTGTCAGTCTTCTTCTTAAAGATTCACTTATTCTCTATGGCTTGCCGATCATCCGGCAAGTCCACCAAAGTCCATACTTTGTTCTCATACATGGATCCTATCTCAGATTTCATGGCTTCAAGCCATTTGTTGGAATCCAGGCCCGCCGTCGCTTCTTCCTAGTTCGAAGGTTCACCGTTGTTTAATAACATGATTTCCAGGACAGGATTGTCGTACCACTCTGGTATGGAACATGTCCTCGTGGACCTACAAAGTTCAATAGAAACTTGATCCGAAGTTTCATGATAATCATCAGTAACTTCCTCTCTAGTTGGTGCAGGAACCACGGAAACATCTTCCTGTGCTGCGCTACTCTCTTGTTCAAGAGGGGGTACAATTACCTCATCAGGTTATACTTTCCTCCCACTTACTTCTTTCGAGAGAAACTCTTTCTCCAGAAAGGATCCATTCTTGGCAACAAAGATCTTGCCTTTGGATCTGAGGTAGAAGGTATACCCAATAATTTCCTTTGGGTATCCTATGAAGACGCACTTTTCTGATTTGGGTTGAAGCTTTTCAGGTTGAAGTTTCTTGACATAAGTATCACATCCCCAAACTTTCAGAAACAACAGCTTAGGTTTCTCCCCAAACCATAATTAATACGGTGTCGTCTCAACGGATTTAGACGGTGCCCTATTTAAAGTGAATGCGGCAGTATCTAAAGCATAACCCCAAAATGATAGCAGTAGATCGGTAAGAGACATCATAGATCACACCATATCCAATAGATTGCGATTATGACATTCGGACACACTATTACGCTGAGGTGTTCCAAGCGGCGTGAGTTGTGAAACAATTCCACATTTCCTTAAGTGAGTGCCAAACTCGTGACTCAAATATTCTCCTCCACGATCAGATCGTAAGATCTTTATTTTCCTGTCACGTTGATTCTCTACCTCGGTCTGAAATTCCTTGAACTTTTCAAAGGTCTCAGACTTGTGTTTCATTAAGTAGACATACCCATATCTACTTAAGTCATCAGTGAGGGTGAGAACATAATGATAGCCACCGCGAGCCTCAACGCTCATTGGACAGCATACATCAGTATGTATTATTGCCAACAAGTTGGTTGCTCGCTCCATTATTTCGGAGAACAGAGTCTTGGTCATCTTTCCCAAGAGGCATGGTTCGCACGTGTCAAATGAATCATAATCAAGAGACTCCAACAGTCCATCTGCATGGAGTTTCTTCATGCGTTTGACACCAATATGACCAAGGCGGCAGTGCCACAAGTATGTGGGACTATCATATCAACCTTACATCTTTTCGCATTCACACTATGAATATATGTAACATCACATTCGAGATTCAATAAAAATAAACCATCGACCAGCGAGGCATGACCATAAAACATATCTCTCATATAAATAGAACAACCATTATTCTCTTATTTAAATGGGTAGCCATCTCGCACCAAACGAGATCTAGATACAATGTTCATGCTCAAAGCTGGTACTAAATAACAATTATTGAGGTTTAAAACTAATCCCGAAGGTAGATGTAGATGTAGCATGCCAACAGCGATCACATCGACCTTGGAACCATTCCCGACGTGCATCCTCACCTCATCCTTCGCCTGTCTCCGCTTATTCCGCAGCTCCTGTTTTGAGTTATAAATGTGAGCAACCGCACCGGTATCAAATACCCAGGAGCTACTACGAGCGCTGGTAAGGTACACATCAATAACATGTATATCATATATACTTTTGACGTTGTCGAGCTTCTTATCCGCTAAGTACTTGGGGCAGTTCTGCTTCCAGTGACAATTTCCCTTGCAATAAAAGCACTCAGTCTCAGGCTTGGGTCCATTCTTTGGCTCTTCTCGGCAACTGACTTATCGGGCACGGCAACTCCCTTGTCGTCCTTCTTGAAGTTCTTCTTACCCTTGCCTTTCTTGAAACTAGTGGTCTTATTCACCATCAACAATTGATGTTCCTTTTTGATCTCCACCTCCGCTGATTTCAGTATTGAATATAACTCAGGAATGGACTTCTCCATCCCATGCATATTGAAGTTCATCACAAATCTCTTGTAGCTAGGTGGAAGCGACTGGAGGATTCTATCAATGACCGGGTCATCTAGAATATTAACTCCCAGCTGAGACAAGCGGTTGTGCAACCCAGACATTTTGAGTATATGCTCACTGACAGAATTGTTTTCCTCCATCTTAATACTGAAGAACTTGTCGGAGACTTCATATCTCTCGACTCGTGCATGAGCTTAAAAAACCATTCTCAGCTCTTGGAACATCTCATATGCTTTGTGTTGCTCAAAATGCTTTTGGATCCCCGGTTCTAAGTTGTAAAGCATGCCGCACTGAACCAGGGAGTAATCATCACAACGCGACTGCCAGGTGTTCATAACGTCTTGAGTTGCTGGGAAAATGGGTGCGTCACCTAGCGGTGCTTCAAGGAAATATGCTTTCTTGGAAGCTATGAGGATGATCCTGAAGTTACGGACCCAATCTGTATAGTTGCTTCCATCATCTTTTAGCTTGGTTTTATCTAGGAACGCATTGAAGTTGAGGGCAACATAAGTGTGGGCCATTGGATCTACAAGATAGATTGTAAAGACAATTTTAGACTAAGTTCATGATAATTAAGTTCATCTAATCAAATTATTTAATGAACTCCCACTCAGATAGACATCCCACTAGGCATCTAAGTGATACATGATCTAAATTGACTAGGCTGTGTCCGATCATCATGTGAGATGGACTAGTCATTGATGACCCACAAGTGTAGGGGATCTATCGTAGTCCTTTCGATAAGTAAGAGTGTTGAACCCAACGAGGAGCAGAAGGAAATGATAGGCAGTTTTCAGTAAGGTATTTTGTGCAAGCACTGAAATTATAGGTAACAGATAGTTTTGTGATAAGATAATTGGTAGCAAGTGACAAACGGTAAAAGTAAATAAGGTGCAGCAAGGTGGCCCAATCCTTTTTGTATCGAAGGACAAGCCTGGACAAACACTTATATAAAGTAAAGCGCTCCCGAGGACACATGGGAATTATCGTCAAGCTAGTTTTCACCACGATCGTCCGATTCGCGTTCGGTATTTGATAATTTGGTATGTGGGTGGACCGGTGCTTGGGTGCTACCCTTACTTGGACAAGCCTCCCACTTATGATTAACCTCTAATGCAAGCATCCGCAACTACAAAAGAACTATTAAGGTAAACCTAACCATAGCCTGAAACATATGGATCCAAATCAGCCCCTTACGAAGCAACGCATAAACTGGGGTTTAAGCTTCTGTCACTCTAGCAACCCATCATCTACTTATTACTTCCCAATGCCTTCCTCTAGGCCCAAATAATGGTGAAGTGTCATGTAGTTGACGTTCACATGACAGCACTAGAGGAGAGACAACATACATCTCATCAAAATATCGAACGAAGACCAAACTCACATGACTACTAATAGCAAGACTTCTCCCATGTCCTCGGGAACAAAAGTAACAACTCACAAGACATAATATTGTTCATGATCAGAGAGGTATTAATATGCATAATGGATCTGAACATATGATCTTCCACCAAATAAACCAACTAGCATCAACTACAAGTTGTAATCAATACTACTAGCAACCCATAGGTACCAATCTGAGGTTTGGATACAAAGATTGGATACAAGAGATGAACTAGGGTTTGAGAGGATATGGTGTTGGTGAAGATGTTGATGAAGATAGCCCTCCCCAAGATGGGAGAGTTGTTGGTGATGACGGTGGTGACGATTTCCCCCTCTCGAAGGGAAGTATCCCCGGCAGAACAGCTCTGCCGGAGCCCTAGATTGGTTTCCGCCTCGGTTCCGCCTCGAGACGGCAGCGTCTGGTCCCGAAAGCCTCCTTCTGATTTTTTTTCCAGGTCAAAACGCTTCATATAGGAGAAGATGGGCACCGGGGGCCTGCCGGCTGGCCCTCGAGGCAGGGGCGCGCCCTAGGAAGGGGGGCGCGCCCCCCACCCTCGAGGCCAGTCGGTGGCCCCTCTCGTGGGTTTCTTTCGCCAGATATTTTTTATATTTTCCAAAACGATGTTCTGTGGAGTTTCAGGGCTTTTGGTGCAGAATAGGTTTCAATAGTTTGCTCCTTTTCTAGCCCAGAATTCCAGCTGCCGGCATTCTCCCTCTTCTTGTAAACCTTGTAAAATAAGAGAGAAAAGGCATAAGTATTGTGACAAAACATGTATGAACAGCCCATAATGCAATAAATATCAACATATAAGCATGATGCAAAATGGACGTATCAACTCCCCCAAGCTTAGACCTTGCTTGTCCTCAAGAGAAAGCCTATATCAAAAATATGTCCACATGTTTAGAGATAGAGGTGTCGATAAAAATAGAATACGGACGTGAGGGCATCACGATCATTCTCATAACAGCGACTTATATAAATATAGTCATATGATTCTTATGCTAGAGTAACAATTCATCGACAATATCAAGTATGCATCATAAACTTCATTGGAAACTAACAAACTTTGGTCTCGGTCATTGAAGCAATTGCAATTTATCGTAATATCAGAAAGAGTCAATATAAGAGCTTTTCGGCAAGCCTACATAGTCAACTATCATATAGTATTTCACAATTGCTCACACTCATGCAATACTTATGTTTATGGAGTTTTAATTGATCAGAGAGAAAGATAGGGGCTTATAGTGTTGCCTCCCAACCTTTTACCTCAAGGGTAACGTCAACGGTAATATATCATGAAAACTTACATCCAAGTGGGTATATATGTCAGGATCTTTCCAACACAATGTGCTTGCCAAAGGATAAAATGCAAAAAGGAAAGGTGGATTTCACGTTGACACTTATAAGACAGGAATAATAGATAGGCCCTTCGCAGAGGGAAGCAGAGGTTGTCATGTGTTTTTATGGTTGGATGCACAAAGTCTTAGCATAGAAGAACTTCGCTTTATATTGCCACTTGTGATAAGGACCTTTATTATGCAGTCCGTCGCTTTTATTACTTCCATATCACAAGATCATATAAAGCTAATTTCTCCCACACTAATAAATCATACATATTTTAGCGGGTTTGCAACATGACAACTTACTTGGAAGGATCTTTCTCAATCCATAGGTACGTATGGTGGACTCTCATGGCAAAACTGGGTTTAAGGATATATGGAAGCACAAGTAGTATCTCTACTTAGTGCGAGGAGTTTTGGCTAGCATGAGGAGGAAAGGCAAGCTCAACATGTTGGATGATCCATGACAATATACTTTATTTCAGATATAAGAAGACATAACCCATTATGTTGTCTTCCTTGTCCAACATCAACTCTTTAGCATGTCATATTTTAATGAGTGCTCACAATCATAAAAGATGTCCAAGATAGTATATTTGTATGTGAAGCCTCTCTTCTTTTATTACTTGCTATTAACTGCGACGATGACCAAAACTATGTTTGTCACCTCCCAACAACTTTTATTTATCATACTCTTGTATGTGAAGTCATTACTTCCCATAAGATCGATATGATCGCTTTGATACTCTTTATGTTTTCTTTCTTTTTATCATGACCCAAGTGAGCAAATCAAGCCCTTGAATCAACACTAATCTTTATTATATAGCTCACGGACTCGATTACAAAGGGTAAAGCTCACCAAGCAAAAGCTCACAACTAGATCATGCTAACTTTATTCTAATAGATCAACATACTACCAAAAGGATCGAACTAAGTAAAACGGTAAAGATAGGAGTGATGGTGATACGATACCAGGGTCACTCCCCCAAGCTTGGCAGTTGCCAAGGGGAGTGCCCATACCCATATGATTGTGTCTCCTTCTTCGGGGTTGGTGATGACGGAGTTGCTGATGATGTAGGCTTGCTGTTCATCTTCCAAGGTATGGGCTCACCATCGTAGAAGGATGTCACACCCTGCATTTTGTAACATGTTATTTGCATCAATGAAGCATGAAAATTTGGACCAGCAAATTTTTTTGGCATCATTTGGCTTTTATTTGGAATTGAGTTTTTCTTCCTATGTTTTTCATGTGCTCATTAAAGTCAACTATTATCTCTTGTAGAATTCATCTCCTTACCCAAAACTTCTGCCCAATGATCATGCCAAGTGTTATATAGCAGTATAGTATTTTCTTATAAAATTAATTTGGCCAAAATGTATTTCTAAAATTTAGTTTTCCAAAAACCCCTGAATTGAGGTTTGCACTGCAAGTGCTTGATTTAGGGTGAGAAAATTATTTCAAAAAGAATATTTGAGACCTAGTAGTCATAGGACTCCCAGAAACCACAAAAGTATAATTTTTAAAGTTATTTTCCTATTTTATTTAAAAGCTTTTTCTTAAGGCCAGAAATGGTCTTTAATAGGGAAAAATTATTTAAGTATTTCAAAAATATTTGCCAAAATTCAGGGAAACTCATAGGACATATATTGTCCATATATAAGAGTTTCAACACTTGGTCATGTTCAAAATAATGGGCTAATCCCGCTAAAACCCTTTCTGGATATTTCAAGCTTTTGAAATATTTACAAAGGAAATATTCTCCAAAAATTCCAGGGAAATTCTATCATGTCATATATGACATATTTGATGATCTTGCCAAGCCCCATGCCTTGGGAAGCAAGAAAGCATCCTCAAAACCCTTCATAACCATTCTGTCCATATTTGAAGTTTGAGCAACTCTACATTGCCAAACTTGTCCAAATGCCCTCAAACTTGGTGCACATGCTAGAAATGCCTAATAAGGCATCTAGACCAAATGGCACAAGAATTGGAATAGGGCAACTTGATCAGAATACCCCAAAACCATTTCTGTTCAAATGCAAATTTGAACAACTTTACATTACCAACTTTTTACCTGGAGCTTCAAACTTTGTGGGCATGATCATAACCCCAAATGATGAAACTACACCAAGTGGTGCATCAAGGGGAGATGATTAGCTTGACTTAAACAAGATGAAGCCATTTCTGTTGATTTCTAGGGTTCACCAAAGTTACATTGGCTAGTTTCCTCAAATGAGCCCAAATTTGGTGAAACACCCTATTTCCATATAACATTCAATCCTGTTAAAGTGTCATGGCAAGTGGAGATCATTTGCTTGACCAAAACATGATCAAACACCTTCTGCTATTTTACCAAAACTACCATCTTGACCCCTTTTACTATTTACTTTTGCCTCAGCTTTCTACCACAGCTTCATCTAGTTACTATCTACCTCCAGTAACTCCCCCATGTCCACAGCTCCATGATTGAGGGGTGAAAACCCTAGTTCACCTTGCTGGACAGCCAAAATTCACCTAGTTACCAGCTTCACCTCTCTCTCCTTGATCATCCAGAGCATCCAAGGCCTCAGCTGAGACCTCTGCTTCGTGCTGGACCCCCCAGACACGGCGGACACGCCCAGAGGGCCAATGGCATGCCATGGCATGCGATAAGGCCGCTCCAGAGCGAGCTGCAGTGCGCACCCGCACTGTAGCTTCGCCCAATCCAGCGCAGCCGACCACCTCGAGCTCTCCCCTCGCGCCTACCGATGCTCCTCGACGTCTGCAACCTCCCCCGGCGTTGTACCCCTCCTCCTCCGCCCTCCAGTGGCCGCCTTCGCACGCGCGCTGGTCGCCCGCAACCTCCACTCATCGGCCTCACACGTGCGAGCCCTCCGGCGCTGTCCCCGCTCCTCCTCTCCCCTCTACTAGGCGTGGACCTCACCCACGAGCACCCCAGACTCAATCCCATCGCTCCCCGTGCACTGTGGCGTCGAGCAGAAGCTCGCCGGCGCACAGGTCCACGGGACCTCGTCGCTCCCCTATAAATAGGGCCTCCGAGCCCCTCCTCTCTTCACCAACAACCTCCTCTCCCTCTCAATCGCCTCCCTGAGCCACTCACCTCTCCCCAGACCCACCCGAGCTCGAGATCGAGCTCGAGCTCCGCCGCGGCGGCTTCCCGTCGCCAGCCCAGTACAGCCTCCCTCCGACCCTACTTTTGCTCGATCTGGAACCGTCGTTCCTCACTGATGCTTTCCCCTCTCTTCCCCCTCTCTGCAGCTGCCGAAATCGAGCCAGCCAGCAACCTCCGGACGTTCCTCCGCCGTCCCACCTCGTCGCCGGCGAAACAGGCCCCTCCGGCAAGCCGTACCACCACCACTACATCCGCGACATGCTGTTGAGCCCGTTTCTGCCCTCCGTTTGCCCCGCCTGGCCCAGAATCGTCGCCGGTGAGCTCGCCGTCGCTCTGACCGTGAGGTTGAAGATGACAGGCGGGCCCCGCCTGTCATCCTCACCTCCCTCCCGCACCCCTCTCTGTCACTGACCGCCGGGCCCCGCCCGTCAGGTTTAAAACCCTGACGCGCGCGCTGGCGCCCGTGCGGGTGGGCTAGTTTCCCTAGGCCGTGCACTGTGGCCGTTCTGGCCTAGTGGCACAGGGCCATTTCCTCTTTTTCTTTTCTGTAAAAGTTCAAATAATTTTACAGAAATAAATAATTGTCCAAATGAATTAATTCCAACTCCTAAAATCTGGTAATATTCCAACCTATTTAATGGTGTCACTTTCACACATATCCATGAAACTTTTCTGTTCTGTTCAAATTTAAATTCAAATTTGAGCAATAAAACTCCTGTTCAAAAATCCTTAGATTCCATTATGTAACTCCAAACTCAAACTAAGAATTTTTGCCATCTTAGTTTTCCCTCTAGTATTTAACAAAAATATGTTGACATTTTTCTGAGCACTTTGGTTTTTCTATTTTTATTGTGGTCTTATTTTCCCGTTGTTATTTTGCGACGAATAGATACCGTATTTGACGAAGTTGCTGAAGAAGAAGGTGGGGAAGGATTTGAAGACTTTGAAGACCAAGCCAATCCAGGCAAGCAGCCCTTTGACCATGATACACTTGTGTTCTTCGGAACCCGTTTGTTTCCGAATGCATGATGATAAGAGTTACGGTGGTGACCAAGTTAGGAACCACCACATGATGCATGCTTACCCATGATCTTGCTATGTGTTAGATGTCATGCAAATGGTTAGTAGTGATGCTTGGTGATGCATGTGTGACATGAACCTTCGTGGTTGAAATCTTTTTCATAAACCCCATCGGGTGCCCCTAATGCCCGAGGGTGATGTTGAGTCAGGTCATCACTTGAGGAAGAAGTGATGTGCCGGTAAAAATCTTGTGCATGGGTGAAATGATGGATTAGATTTATGTGTGACTACCTTCCCAACCAAACATGTGCAACCACTCTACCTCTTATGGGACGGGGTCCCCACAGAGCTAGTATCAGAGCCATCCTGACTGTAGGAAGCCTTAGTTAGCATGGGTGTTAGTTAGCTGAGACCCCTTTTCAAAAACCTTCTGAACCTCTCTTCTTTTCCAAACCTTACCAACCTGAGTTTTCATCAGCTTATTAACCTCTCCTATTCCACCTTTGTAGATGGCCGCTGTACCTGAAGAGCACCTGACCACTGGGTTTCCCTTGCTTCTCGAGGATAGCCTCCAGGAGTGCCAGTTCCACCGAGCGCCCATCCTCACCTACCTTGAGCATTGGGTTAGCGACACTGAGGTGGAGTACCATGTGGAAGTGATCGTGAAGGCAAACGATCCTCCCACAAGTTGGTTCTTTGAGGGACCCCAGATGGCAACACTACCTCTCGATGTCGAGGCTGCTGCACTCAAGGCACTAACCCGTCTCCGCGAGCTTCTTCCGGAGATGGCAGCCAAGATGACAACCCGCTTCTTGCCTTACCGGAAGGAAGGCGAAGATGAAAGCAGCGCACTAGCCCCTCCACTGAAGGAAGGACTCTCGCTTCGATTCCAGACCTACTTCAGTCTATGTGCCGATAGCTTGGCACAAGACTTGGCCTCGGAATCGATGAAGCTTCGAGAAGAACTTCACAAGACCAAGGCACTTCTTCGTCGAGCACAAGAGAAGACAAATAGGATCAAGAAAGAAGGAGCGCCTTCCGGATAGTCCGCTATCGCATACCAAGGTGGAAGGCCCTCCGAAGATGTATCTTCCAAGAATGAAGAACCACCTCGGCGACGCCGGATGACGGCAAGGGAATATCGCAAGCTTTTCCCTGCACCACCGACGAAGCACCGTCGTATTCAACTCCTCCACTCCCTTACACCCTCAAGTGACAAGGGGGCCCAGACAGATGAAGACAAGGAGGAAGACCCAGAAGAGCCGGAATACGCGACCAAGCTTTCCGCCGCTTAGGCATTATTCGCTACTCGGATATGCCAGTTCGTGACCTCTACGGTAGGATAGGTCGTGTAACCCCTATGCGCAGTCGAGTCCTTGTATGGTTCATATGAAACCATCTAGTGTTGCTTTTGTTGTGTTTGGATGCATGCCGTATTCTTCCTTCGGGAATGTGTAAACGACTACATCACCCATTTGGATTTTTAATGAATGTGTTTGGCCTTTCGGCCCTTGCATGATTTGATTAGTGTCACACCCACCCCCTTACTAGGCGCACATTTATCTTGCTTTCCCTCTTCCAAGTCATGTGACCTTTTACCGCTCCAACAGGATGCCTGTTGTAACTCGTACTGGTACCTCTACCCAGCAGCCTGAAGCCGGAGCATCCGCTCAGTCAGAGGCCGGCCACGACCAAACCAACGACCAAGCTCCACCACCACCACCTCCTCCAAACATGGACATGGCTCAGCTTCTCCAAGCTTTCCGAGAGGAACGCCAAGCCAACACCGCAGCCCTTCAGTTGATTGCTCAAGGTGTCACCAACAACCGCCAGCCGGCGGGGAATGGCAATGGACGTTCCACGTTGGCAGAGTTCAAGAAGCATGCACCGCCAACTTTCATCGAGACTGCTGAACCCCTGGATGCAGACGACTGGGTCCGCACCATTGAGGACTTGCTGGAACTAGTCGGATGCACCGAAGACCGCGAGAAGGTGGCTTATGCAGCCCACTGCCTCGGGGGGACTGCTAGAGCTTGGTGGGATGGATTCAAGGTCATGCATGCTGAACAAGACATCACTTGCGTCAACTTCAAGGCAGAATTCCGCAAAGCCCACATTCCTTCCGGAATCATGGCTATCAAAAAGCGTGAGTTCCGAGCTCTGAAGCAAGGAAGTGGCACTGTCAAGGAGTACATGCAGAAGTTCAGTGTTCTGTCAAGGTATGCCCCTGAAGATGTCAGCACTGATGCTGCAAAAAGGGAGCGCTTCATGGAAGGCCTCAATCAGACTCTGCAGTACTCACTTGTCGTGTGCGACTGCCCGACCTTCTCTGACCTAGTGAACAAAGCACTCATGCTTGAAGACAAGCGGCGTGCTCTGGAAGACATTCGCAAGCGCAAGATGGTCAGCAAGGGAAGTTCCAGCAACCAGAAGCCTCATCTGTGGCAGTCAGCCCCGGCCAAGCCAACCTATCAGCCACCAAGAACTCCTGCCTCGTACCAACTATCAGCCTCAGCAGTATGCCAACCCAAGGCCAGCCTTCAACCCCAATAACAGTGGTGGCAACAAGATCATCAATCCAAACAAAGTCACTTGCTTTGGATGTGGCCAGTCAGGACACATCTCAAGGGTGTGCCCCAACAAGAAGCCCGATGCCCCGCGCCCCAATGTGCAGAACCCAGGACAACGCTGCGGGATGCCACCAAGGAACCCAGCTCCTCGCAACCCGCCTAACCATGGGAAGGGGCGTGTGAATCACGTCACTGCTGAAGAAGCCCAGGAAGACCCGGACGTCGTGCTGGGTACGTTCCTTGTCAACTCAGCACCTGCAACTGTCTTGTTTGATTCTGGAGCAACGCATTCATTTGTCACTCAAAGATTTGCATTAAAAAGTGGCATGACCCCTACACCCCTGAGTAACCCTATGGTGGTACAAACCCCCGGCGCAGAGATGAGAGCCAAGATAGGTTGTAAGGGAGTCAGTATTACCATTAACGGTGTAGATTTCCTAGCAGACCTCATCGCCCTGAGATCACAAGGCCTGGATGTGATCCTAGGCATGAATTGGCTCAGCAAGCACCAAGGCTTGTTAGACTGTGCCAATCGGACAGTCACTGTGACCAATGACCAAGGAGTCGAAGTCAAGTTTGCTTCCAACTCCTCTTCCGCTCAAGCCGCTCAAGTCAACTGTCTGTCTGAAGTTGGGTTAGAGCAAGTACCGGTGGTATGTGAGTATCCTGATGTCATTCCGGATGAACTACCGGGAATGCCTCCTGACCGTGACATTGAGTTCATCATCGAGCTCGTGCCCAGGGCAGGACCCATCTATAAGAAGCCTTATAGAATGGGGACGGAAGAATTAGCCGAGTTGAAGAAGCAAATGGAAGAGCAGCTGAGGAAGGGATTTATCCGCCCAAGTGCCTCCCCTTGGGGATCACCTGTTCTGTTTATGGCAAAGAGGGACGGTACCATCCGCTTATGCATCGACTATCGTTCCCTCAATGAAGTTACAATCAAGAATAAATATCCACTTCCCAAGATTGAAGATCTGTTTGATCAGCTCAGCGGAGCCAAGGTATTCTCCAAGATCGACCTCAGATCTGGGTATTACCAACTGAAGATCAGACCCCAAGATATTCCGAAGACGGCATTCGTAACCAGATATGGCATGTACGAGTGCACGGTCATGTCCTTTGGGTTAACCAATGCCCCAGCTTACTTCATGTATCTCATGAATAAAGTCTTCATGGAATATTTGGACAAGTTCGTTGTTGTCTTCATCGATGACATTCTTGTCTTCTCGAAGATGGAGGAAGAACACGAGCAACATTTGAGGATGGTCCTAGACAAGCTTCGGGAGCACCAACTATATGCCAAATTCAGCAAGTGTGAGTTCTGGCTGCATAAAGTTGGATTCTTAGGTCATGTCTTGACCGAAGAAGGATTATCAGTTGATCCCGCGAAGATCGAAGCTGTGACCCAATGGCAATCTCCAACGACCGTCAAGGAAGTCAGAAGCTTCCTCGGACTTGCGGGCTATTACCGCAAATTCGTGGAAGGATTCTCTAGCATTGCCCGGCCAATGACTCAGCTCCTCAAGAAGGACAAGAAGTTCGAGTGGACGCCAAAATGCGAAGAAAGCTTCCAAGAGCTCAAGAAGAGGTTGACCACCGCCCCAGTTCTGGCAACACCTGATATTCACAAGGAGTTCGTGATATATTGTGATGCCTCTCGAACCAGATTGGGAAGCGTTCTGATGCAAGAAGGCCGAGTCATAGCATACCTCTCCAGGCAGCTACGACCTCATGAAGAGAACTACGCTACTCACGATCTTGAGTTAGCGGCAGTGGTTCATGACTTGAAGACATGGCGGCATTACCTCCTAGGGAAACGGTATGAGATATACACAGCCCACAAAAGTCTGAAGTACATTTTCACCCAAAAGGAATTGAACATGAGGCAGCGAAGATGGTTGGAACTCATCAAAGATTACGACCTTAGTGTTCAATATCACCCCGGGAAGGCTAACGTGGTGGCCGATGCCTTAAGCAGGAAGGCTTGCTCTTTGAATGCCATTATTCAAGAGAGGCAGCCAGCCTTGTTTAAGGAACTCGAACAATTCAATTTGGAATTGGTCACCCCTGGATTTCTGGATCATTTGGAAGTCAGACCAACTCTGATGGACGAAGTCAAGAAGGCGCAAGGTGGGCACGCAATCATTGAAGGCATCAAGAAGAAGATGAAGCTAGGCAAGGCCCCAGGATTCTCTGAAGACAAGCACGGGATTGTTTGGTACAAGGGCCGCATCTGCGTACCAAACAAGATGGAGCTAAAGAACCTGATCCTGCAAGAAGCCCACGACACTCCGTATTCCATCCACCCTGGAGGAACCAAGATGTACCAAGACCTGAAGGAAAGATTCTGGTGGCACGGGATGAAAAGAGAGATTGCAACCTATGTTGCAAAGTGTGATGTGTGCCAAAGGGTCAAGGATGAATATCAGCGACCTGCTGGATTGCTTCAACCACTCAAGGTTCCTGAGTGGAAGTGGGATAAAGTCGGAATGGACTTCATCACTGGATTGCCACGGTCGAATAGAGGACATGACTCCATCTGGGTCATAGTCGACCATTTGACCAAGGTGGCCCATTTCATTCGTGTCAAAACTACTTATGATGGCAACCGGCTGGCAGCTCTCTACATCGACAGAATCGTAAGCCTTCACGGCATTCCCAAGGAGATTGTGTCAGATCGAGGAACCCAGTTCACCTCAAGGTTCTGGAAGAAGTTGCAAGAAGCCTTGGGAACCAAGTTATCTTTCAGCACAGCTTTCCACCCACAGACCGGAGGTCAGACAGAACGAGTAAATCAAAATCTCGAAGACATGCTCCGAGCCTGTGTCTTGGCGTACGGAGCCAAGTGGGAAGATTGTCTCCCTTTTGTCGAGTTCTCCTATAACAACAGTTACCAGTCGAGCCTTCAGATGGCACCATTTGAGGTGTTGTACGGACGCAGATGTCGCACACCCCTCAACTGGTTGGAGACTGGAGAAGGGCTAGTCTTTGGACCGGATATTCTCCGCGAAGCAGAAGAGCAAGTCCAACTAGTCCGAGAGCATTTGAAGGCAGCCAAGTCAAGGCAGAAGAGCTATGCTGACACTCACCGTCGGGACATGAGTTTCCATGTCGGGGACCATGTGTACCTGCGGGTAACTCCTCTAAAGGGAACCAAGCGTTTCCACGTCAAGGGGAAGCTCGCACCAAGGTTCATTGGACCCTTTGAGATCATTGCACGACGAGGAGAAGTGGCTTACCAGTTGGAACTACCACCTGAGCTCTCCGATGTGCACAACGTATTCCACGTGTCACAACTCCGGAAATGTCTCCAAGTTCCGAACAAGCCTGATCTCTACAAGGATGTTGATCACCAAGCCATTGATCTGCAGCCTGAATTGACCTACCGCGAGAAGCCCATTCGCATTCTGGATGAAGCGGAACGACGGACGCGAAGCCGCACCATCAAGTACTTCAAGGTCCAGTGCAGCAACCACACGGAAGCAGAAGCAACCTGGGAACGTGAAGACTATCTTAGATCCGAGTTTCCCGATCTCTTTTAAGACCTAGTTTAGGAATCTCGGGGACGAGATTCTTGTAAGGGCGGTAGGTCTGTCACACCCTGCATTTTGTAACATGTTATTTGCATCAATGAAGCATGAAAATTTGGACCAGCAAAAATTTTTGGCATCATTTGGCTTTTATAAGGAATTGAGTTTTTCTTCCTATGTTTTTCATGTGCTCATTAAAGTCAACTATTATCTCTTGTAGAATTCATCTCCTTACCCAAAACTTCTGCCCAATGATCATGCCAAGTGTTATATAGCAGTATAGTATTTTCTTATAAAATTAATTTGGCCAAAATGTATTTCTAAAATTTAGTTTTCCAAAAACCCCTGAATTGAGGTTTGCACTGCAAGTGCTTGATTTAGGGTGAGAAAATTATTTCAAAAAGCATATTTTAGACCTAGTAGTCATAGGACTCCCAGAAACCACAAAAGTATAATTTTAAAAGTTATTTTCCCATTTTATTTAAAAGCTTTTTCTTAAGGCCAGAAATGGTCTTTAATAGGGAAAAATTATTTAAGTATTTCAAAAATATTTGCCAAAATTCAGGGAGACTCATAGGACATATATTGTCCATATATAAGAGTTTCAACACTTGGTCATGTTCAAAATAATGGGCTAATCCCTCTAAAACCCTTTCTGGATATTTCAAGCTTTTGAAATATTTACAAAGGAAATATTCTCCAAAAATTCCAGGGAAATTCTATCATGTCATATATGACATATTTGATGATCTTGCCAAGCCCCATGCCTTGGGAAGCAAGAAAACATCCTCAAAACTCTTCATAACCATTCTGTCCATATTTGAAGTTTGAGCAACTCTACATTGACAAACTTGTCCAAATGCCCTCAAACTTGGTGCACATGCTAGAAATGCCTAATAAGGCATCTAGACCAAATGGCACAAGAATTGGAATAGGGCAACTTGATCAGAATACCCCAAAACCATTTCTGTTCAAATGCAAATTTGAACAACTTTACATTACCAACTTTTTACCTGGAGCTTCAAACTTTGTGGGCATGATCATAACCCCAAATGATGAAACTACACCAAGTGGTGCATCATGGGGAGATGATTAGCTTGACTTAAACAAGATGAAGCCATTTCTGTTGATTTCTAGGGTTCACCAAAGTTACATTGGCTAGTTTCTTCAAATGAGCCCAAATTTGGTGAAACGCCCTATTTCCATATAACATTCAATCCTGTTAAAGTGTCATGGCAAGTGGAGATCATTTGCTTGACCAAAACATGATCAAACACCTTCTGCTATTTTACCAAAACTACCATCTTGACCCCTTTTACTATTTACTTTTGCCTCAGCTTTCTACCACAGCTTCATCTAGTTACTATCTACCTCCAGTAAGTCAGTAACTCCCCCATGTCCACAGCTCCATGGTTGAGGGGTGAAAACCCTAGTTCACCTTGCTAGACAGACAAAATTCACCTAGTTACCAGCTTCACCTCTCTCTCCTTGACCATCCAGAGCATCCAAGGCCTCAGCTGAGACCTCTGCTTCGTGCTGGACCCCCCAGACACGGCGGACGCGCCCAGAGGGCCAATGGCATGCCATGGCATACGATAAGGCCGCTCCAGAGCGTGCTACAGTGCGCACCCACACTGTAGCTTCGCCCAATCCAGCGCAGCCGACCACCTCGAGCTCTCCCCTCGCGCCTACCGATGCTCCTCGACGTCTGCAACCTCCCCCGGCGCTGTCCCCCTCCTCCTCCGCCCTCTAGTGGCCGCCTTCGCACGCGCGCTGGCCGCCCGCAACCTCCACTCGTCGGCCTCACACGCGCGAGCCCTCCGGCGCTGTCCCCGCTCCTCCTCTCCCCTCTACTAGGCGTGGACCTCACCCACGAGCACCCCAGACTCAATCCCATTGCTCCCCGTGCACTGTGGCGTCGAGCAGAAGCTCGCCGGCGCACAGGTCCACGGGACCTCGCCGCTCCCCTATAAATAGGGCCTCCGAGCCCCTCCTCTCTTCACCAACAACCTCCTCTCCCTCTCAATCGCCTCCTGAGCCACTCACCTCTCCCCAGACCCACCCGAGCTCGAGATCGAGCTCGAGCTCCGCCGCGGCGGCTTCCTGTCGCCAGCCTAGTACAGCCTCCCTCCGACCCTACTTTTGCTCGATCTGGAACCGTCGTTCCTCACTGATGCTTTCCCCTCTCTTCCCCCTCTCTGCAGCTGCCGAAATCGAGCCAGCCAGCAACCTCCGGACGTTCCTCCGCCGTCCTACCTCGTCGCCGGCGAACCAGGCCCCTCCGGCAAGCCGCACCACCACCACTACATCTGCGACACGCTGTTGAGCCCGTTTCTGCCCTCCGTTTGCCCCGCCTGGCCCGGAATCGTCGCCGGTGAGCTCGCCGTCGCTCTGACCGTGAGGTTGAAGATGACAGGCGGGCCCCGCCTGTCATCCTCACCTCCCTCCCGCACCCCTCTCTGTCACTGACCGCCGGGCCCCGCCCGTCAGGTTTAAAACCCTGACGCGCGCGCGCTGGCGCCCGTGCGGGTGGGCTAGTTTCCCTGGGCCGTGCACTGTGGCCGTTCTGGCCTAGTGGCACAAGGCCATTTCCTCTTTTTCTTTTCTGTAAAAGTTCAAATAATTTTACAGAAATAAATAATTGTCCAAATGAATTAATTCCAACTCCTAAAATCTTGTAATATTCCAACCTATTTAATGGTGTCACTTTCACACATATCCATGAAACTTTTCTGTTCTGTTCAAATTTAAATTCAAATTTGAGCAATAAAACTCCTGTACAAAAAATCTTAGATTCCATTCTGTAACTCCAAAACTCAAACTAAGAATTTTTGCCATCATAGTTTTCCCTCTAGTATTTAACAAAAATATGTTGACATTTTTCTGAGCACTTTGGTTTTTCTATTTTTATTGTGGTCTTATTTTCCCGTTGTTATTTTGCGACGAATAGATACCGTATTTGACGAAGTTGCTGAAGAAGAAGGTGGGGAAGGATTTGAAGACTTTGAAGACCAAGCCAATCCAGGCAAGCAGCCCTTTGACCATGATACACTTGTGTTCTTCGGAACCCGTTTGTTTCCGAATGCATGATGATAAGAGTTACGGTGGTGACCTAGTTAGGAACCACCACATGATGCATGCTTACCCATGATCTTGCTATGTGCTAGATGTCATGCAAATGGTTAGTAGTGATGCTTGGTGATGCATGTGTGACATGAACCTTCGTGGTTGAAATCTTTTTCATAAACCCCATCGGGTGCCCCTAATGCCCGAGGGTGATGTTGAGTCAGGTCATCACTTGAGGAAGAAGTGATGTGCCGGTAAAAATCTTGTGCATGGGTGAAATGATGGATTAGATTTATGTGTGACTACCTTCCCAACCAAACATGTGCAACCACTCTACCTCTTATGGGACGGGGTCCCCACAGAGCTGGTATCAGAGCCATCCTGACTGTAGGAAGCCTTAGTTAGCATGGGCGTTAGTTAGCTGAGACCCCTTTTCAAAAACCTTCTGAACCTCTCTTCTTTTCCAAACCTTACCAACCTGAGTTTTCATCAGCTTATTAACCTCTCCTATTCCACCTTTGTAGATGGCCGCTGTACCTGAAGAGCACCTAACCACTGGGTTTCCCTTGCTTCTCGAGGATAGCCTCCAGGAGTGCCAGTTCCACCGAGCGGCCATCCTCACCTACCTTGAGCATTGGGTTAGCGACACTGAGGTGGAGTACCATGTGGAAGTGATCGTGAAGGAAAACGATCCTCCCACAAGTTGGTTCTTTGAGGGACACCAGATGGCAACACTACCTCTCGATGTCGAGGCTGCTGCACTCAAGGCACTAACCTGTCTCCGCGAGCTTCTTCCGGAGATGGCAGCCAAGATGACAACCCGCTTCTTGCCTTACCGGAAGGAAGGCGAAGATTAAAGCAGCGCACTAGCCCCTCCACTGAAGGAAGGACTCTCGCTTCGATTCCAGACCTACTTCAGTCTATGTGCCGATAGCTTGGCACAAGACTTGGCCTCGGAATCGATGAAGCTCCGAGAAGAACTTCACAAGACCAAGGCACTTCTTCGTCGAGCACAAGAGAAGACAAATAGGATCAAGAAAGAAGGAGCGCCTTCCGGATAGTCCGCTATCGCATACCGAGGTGGAAGGCCCTCCGAAGATGTATCTTCCAAGAATGAAGAACCACCTCGGCGACGCCGGATGACGGCAAGGGAATATCGCAAGCATTTCCTTGCACCACCGACGAAGCACCGTCGTATTCAACTCCTCCACTCCCCCACACCCTCAAGTGACAAGGGGGCCCAGACAAATGAAGACAAGGAGGAAGACCCAGAAGAGCCGGAATACGCGACCAAGCTTTCCGCCGCTTAGGCATTATTCGCTACTCGGATATGCCAGTTCGTGACCTCTACGGTAGGATAGGTCGTGTAACCCCTATGCGCAGTCGAGTCCTTGTATGGTTCATATGAAACCATCTAGTGTTGCTTTTGTTGTGTTTGGATGCATGCCGTATTCTTCCTTCGGGAATGTGTAAACGACTACATCACCCATTTGGATTTTTAATGAATGTGTTTGGCCTTTCGGCCCTTGCATGATTTGATTAGTGTCACACCCACCCCCTTACTAGGCGCACATTTATCTTGCTTTCCCTCTTCCAAGTCATGAGACCTTTTACCGCTCCAACAGGATGCCTGTTGTAACTCGTACTGGTACCTCTACCCAGCAGCCTGAAGCCGGAGCATCCGCTCAGTCAGAGGCCGGCCACGACCAAACCAACGACCAAGCTCCACCACCACCACCTCCTCCAAACATGGACATGGCTCAGCTTCTCCAAGCTTTCCGAGAGGAACGCCAAGCCAACACCGCAGCCCTTCAGTTGATTGCTCAAGGTGTCACCAACAACCGCCAGCCGGCGGGGAATGGCAATGGACGTTCCACGTTGGCAGAGTTCAAGAAGCATGCACCGCCAACTTTCATCGAGACTGCTGAACCCCTGGATGCAGACGACTGGGTCCGCACCATTGAGGACTTGCTGGAACTAGTCGGATGCACCGAAGACCGCGAGAAGGTGGCTTATGCAGCCCACTGCCTCGGGGGGACTGCTAGAGCTTGGTGGGATGGATTCAAGGTCATGCATGCTGAACAAGACATCACTTGCGTCAACTTCAAGGAAGAATTCCGCAAAGCCCACATTCCTTCCGGAATCATGGCTATCAAAAAGCGTGAGTTCCGAGCTCTGAAGCAAGGAAGTGGCACTGTCAAGGAGTACATGCAGAAGTTCGGTGTTCTGTCAAGGTATGCCCCTGAAGATGTCAGCACTGATGCTGCAAAAAGGGAGCGCTTCATGGAAGGCCTCAATCAGACTCTGCAGTACTCACTTGTCGTGTGCGACTGCCCGACCTTCTCTGACCTGGTGAACAAAGCATTCATGCTTGAAGACAAGCGGCGTGCTCTGGAAGACATTCGCAAGCGCAAGATGGTCAGCAAGGGAAGTTCCAGCAACCAGAAGCCTCATCTGTGGCAGTCAGCCCCGGCCAAGCCAACCTATCAGCCACCAAGAACTCCTGCCTCGTACCAACTATCAGCCTCAGTAGTATGCCAACCCAAGGCCAGCCTTCAACCCCAACAACAGTGGTGGCAACAAGATCATCAATCCAAACAAAGTCACTTGCTTTGGATGTGGTCAGTCAGGACACATCTCAAGGGTGTGCCCCAACAAGAAGCCCGATGCCCCGCGCCCCAATGTGCAGAACCCAGGACAAGGCCGCGGGATGCCACCAAGGAACCCAGCTCCTCGCAACCCGCCTAACCATGGGAAGGGGCGTGTGAATCACGTCACTGCTGAAGAAGCCCAGGAAGACCCGGACGTCGTGCTGGGTACGTTCCTTGTCAACTCAGCACCTGCAACTGTCTTATTTGATTCTGGAGCAACGCATTCATTTGTCACTCAAAGATTTGCATTAAAAAGTGGCATGACCCCTACACCCCTGAGTAACCCTATGGTGGTACAAACCCCCGGCGCAGAGATGAGAGCCAAGATAGGTTGTAAGGGAGTCAGTATTACCATTAACGGTGTAGATTTCCTAGCAGACCTCATCGCCCTGAGATCACAAGGCCTGGATGTGATCCTAGGCATGAATTGGCTCAGCAAGCACCAAGGCTTGTTAGACTGTGCCAATCGGACAGTCACTGTGACCAATGACCAAGGAGTCGAAGTCAAGTTTGCTTCCAACTCCTCTTCCGCTCAAGCCGCTCAAGTCAACTGTCTGTCTGAAGTTGGGTTAGAACAAGTACCGGTGGTATGTGAGTATCCTGATGTCATTCCGGATGAACTACCGGGAATGCCTCCTGACCGTGACATTGAGTTCATCATCGAGCTCGTGCCCAGGGCAGGACCCATCTATAAGAAGCCTTATAGAATGGGGACGGAAGAATTAGCCGAGTTGAAGAAGCAAATGGAAGAGCAGCTGAGGAAGGGATTTATCCGCCCAAGTGCCTCCCCTTGGGGATCACCTGTTCTGTTTATGGCAAAGAGGGACGGTACCATCCGCTTATGCATCGACTATCGTTCCCTCAATGAAGTTACAATCAAGAACAAATATCCACTTCCCAAGATTGAAGATCTGTTTGATCAGCTCAGCGGAGCCAAGGTATTCTCCAAGATCGACCTCAGATCTGGGTATTACCAACTGAAGATCAGACCCCAAGATATTCCGAAGACGGCATTCGTAACCAGATATGGCCTGTACGAGTGCACGGTCATGTCCTTTGGGTTAACCAATGCCCTAGCTTACTTCATGTATCTCATGAATAAAGTCTTCATGGAATATTTGGACAAGTTCGTTGTTGTCTTCATCGATGACATTCTTGTCTTCTCGAAGATGGAGGAAGAACACGAGCAACATTTGAGGATGGTCCTAGACAAGCTTCGGGAGCACCAACTATATGCCAAATTCAGCAAGTGTGAGTTCTGGCTGCATAAAGTTGGATTCTTAGGTCATGTCTTGACCGAAGAAGGATTATCAGTTGATCCCGCGAAGATCGAAGCTGTGACCCAATGGCAATCTCCAACGACCGTCAAGGAAGTAAGAAGCTTCCTCGGACTTGCGGGCTATTACCGCAAATTCGTGGAAGGATTCTCTAGCATTGCCCGGCCAATGACTCAGCTCCTCAAGAAGGACAAGAAGTTCGAGTGGAGGCCAAAATGCGAAGAAAGCTTCCAAGAGCTCAAGAAGAGGTTGACCACCGCCCCAGTTCTGGCAACACCTGGTATTCACAAGGAGTTCGTGATATATTGTGATGCCTCTTGAACCGGATTGGGAAGCGTTCTGATGCAAGAAGGCCGAGTCATAGCATACCTCTCCAGGCAGCTACGACCTCATGAAGAGAACTACGCTACTCACGATCTTGAGTTAGCGGCAGTGGTTCATGCCTTGAAGACATGGCGGCATTACCTCCTAGGGAAACGGTGTGAGATATACACAGCCCACAAAAGTCTGAAGTACATTTTCACCCAAAAGGAATTGAACATGAGGCAGCGAAGATGGTTGGAACTCATCAAAGATTACGACCTCAGTGTTCAATATCACCCCGGGAAGGCTAACGTGGTGGCCGATGCCTTAAGCAGGAAGGCTTGCTCTTTGAATGCCATTATTCAAGAGAGGCAGCCAGCCTTGTTTAAGGAACTCGAACAATTCAGTTTGGAATTGGTCACCCCCGAATTTCTGGATCATTTGGAAGTCAGACCAACTCTGATGGACGAAGTCAAGAAGGCGCAAGGTGGGCACGCAAGCATTGAAGGCATCAAGAAGAAGATGAAGCTAGGCAAGGCCCCAGGATTCTCTGAAGACAAGCACGGGATTGTTTGGTACAAGGGCCGCATCTGCGTACCAAACAAGATGGAGCTAAAGAACCTGATCCTGCAAGAAGCCCACGACACTCCGTATTCCATCCACCCTAGAGGAACCAAGATGTACCAAGACCTGAAGGAAAGATTCTGGTGGCACGGGATGAAAAGAGAGATTGCAACCTATGTTGCAAAGTGTGATGTGTGCCAAAGGGTCAAGGCTGAATATCAGCGACCTGCTGGATTGCTCCAACCACTCAAGGTTCCTGAGTGGAAGTGGGATAAAGTCGGAATGGACTTCATCACTGGATTGCCAAGGTCGAATAGAGGACATGACTCCATCTGGGTCATAGTCGACCATTTGACCAAGGTGGCCCATTTCATTCCTGTCAAAACTACTTATGATGGCAACCGGCTGGCAGCTCTCTACATCGACAGAATCGTAAGCCTTCACGGCATTCCCAAGGAGATTGTGTCAGATCGAGGAACCCAGTTCACCTCAAGGTTCTGGAAGAAGTTGCAAGAAGCCTTGGGAACCAAGTTATCTTTCAGCACAGCTTTCCACCCACAGACCGGAGGTCAGACAGAACGAGTAAATCAAAATCTCGAAGACATGCTCTGAGCCTGTGTCTTGGCGTACGGAGCCAAGTGGGAAGATTGTCTCCCTTTTGCCGAGTTCTCCTATAACAACAGTTACCAGTCGAGCCTTCAGATGGCACCATTTGAGGTGTTGTACGGACGCAGATGTCGCACACCCCTCAACTGGTCGGAGACTGGAGAAGGGCTAGTCTTTGGACCGGATATTCTCCGCGAAGCAGAAGAGCAAGTCCAACTAGTCCGAGAGCGTTTGAAGGCAGACAAGTCAAGGCAGAAGAGCTATGCTGACACTCACCGTCGGGACATGAGTTTCCATGTCGGGGACCATGTGTACCTGCGGGTAACTCCTCTAAAGGGAACCAAGCGTTTCCACGTCAAGGGGAAGCTCGCACCAAGGTTCATTGGACCCTTTGAGATCATTGCATGACGAGGAGAAGTGGCTTACCAGTTGGAACTACCACCTGAGCTCTCCGATGTGCACAACGTATTCCACGTGTCACAACTCCGGAAATGTCTCCAAGTTCCGAACAAGCCTGATCTCTACAAGGATGTTGATCACCAAGCCATTGATCTGCAGCCTGATTTGACCTACCGCGAGAAGCCCATTCGCATTCTGGATGAAGCGGAACGACGGACGCGAAGCCGCACCATCAAGTACTTCAAGGTCCAGTGGAGCAACCACACGGAAGCAGAAGCAACCTCGGAACATGAAGACTATCTTAGATCCGAGTTTCCCGATCTCTTTTAAGACCTAGTTTAGGAATCTCGGGGACGAGATTCTTGTAAGGGCGGTAGGTCTGTCACACCCTACATTTTGTAACATGTTATTTGCATCAATGAAGCATGAAAATTTGGACCAGCAAAATTTTTTGGCATCATTTGGCTTTTATAAGGAATTGAGTTTTTCTTCCTATGTTTTTCATGTGCTCATTAAAGTCAACTATTATCTCTTGTAGAATTCATCTCCTTACCCAAAACTTCTGCCCAATGATCATGCCAAGTGTTATATAGCAGTATAGTATTTTCTTATAAAATTAATTTGGCCAAAATGTATTTCTAAAATTTAGTTTTCCAAAAACCCCTGAATTGAGGTTTGCACTGCAAGTGCTTGATTTAGGGTGAGAAAATTATTTCAAAAAGCATATTTGAGACCTAGTAGTCATAGGACTCCCAGAAACCACAAAAGTATAATTTTAAAAGTTATTTTCCTATTTTATTTAAAAGCTTTTTCTTAAGGCCAGAAATGGTCTTTAATAGGGAAAAATTATTTAAGTATTTCAAAAATATTTGCCAAAATTCAGGGAGACTCATAGGACATATATTGTCCATATATAAGAGTTTCAACACTTGGTCATGTTCAAAATAATGGGCTAATCCCTCTAAAACCCTTTCTGGATATTTCAAGATTTTGAAATATTTACAAAGGAAATATTCTCCAAAAATTCCAGGGAAATTCTATCATGTCATATATGACATATTTGATGATCTTGCCAAGCCCCATGCCTTGGGAAGCAAGAAAACATCCTCAAAACTCTTCATAACCATTCTGTCCATATTTGAAGTTTGAGCAACTCTACATTGACAAACGTGTCCAAATGCCCTCAAACTTGGTGCACATGCTAGAAATGCCTAATAAGGCATCTAGACCAAATGGCACAAGAATTGGAATAGGGCAACTTGATCAGAATACCCCAAAACCATTTCTGTTCAAATGCAAATTTGAACAACTTTACATTACCAACTTTTTACCTGGAGCTTCAAACTTTGTGGGCATGATCATAACCCCAAATGATGAAACTACACCAAGTGGTGCATCATGGGGAGATGATTAGCTTGACTTAAACAAGATGAAGCCATTTCTGTTGATTTCTAGGGTTCACCAAAGTTACATTGGCTAGTTTCTTCAAATGAGCCCAAATTTGGTGAAACACCCTGTTTCCATATAACATTCAATCCTGTTAAAGTGTCATGGCAAGTGGAGATCATTTGCTTGACCAAAACATGATCAAACACCTTCTACTATTTTACCAAAACTACCATCTTGACCCCTTTTACTATTTACTTTTGCCTCAGCTTTCTACCACAGCTTCATCTAGTTACTATCTACCTCCAGTAAGTCAGTAACTCCCCCATGTCCACAGCTCCATGATTGAGGGGTGAAAACCCTAGTTCACCTTGCTGGACAGCCAAAATTCACCTAGTTACCAGCTTCACCTCTCTCTCCTTGATCATCCAGAGCATCCAAGGCCTCAGCTGAGACCTCTGCTTCGTGCTGGACCCCCCAGACACGGCGGACACGCCCAGAGGGCCAATGGCATGCCATGGCATGCGATAAGGCCGCTCCAGAGCGTGCTACAGTGCGCACCCGCACTGTAGCTTCGCCCAATCCAGCGCAGCCGACCACCTCGAGCTCTCCCCTCGCGCCTACCGATGCTCCTCGACGTCTGCAACCTCCCCCGGCGCTGTCCCCCTCCTCCTCCGCCCTCCAGTGGCCGCCTTCGCATGCGCGCTGGCCGCCCGCAACCTCCACTCGTCGGCCTCACACGCGCGATCCCTCCGGCGCTGTCCCCGCTCCTCCTCTCCCCTCTACTAGGCGTGGACCTCACCCACGAGCACCCCAGACTCAATCCCATTGCTCCCCGTGCACTGTGGCGTCGAGCAGAAGCTCGCCGGCGCACAGGTCCACGGGACCTTGCCTCTCCCCTATAAATAGGGCCTCCGAGCCCCTCCTCTCTTCACCAACAACCTCCTCTCCCTCTCAATCGCCTCCCTGAGCCACTCACCTCTCCCCAGACCCACCCGAGCTCGAGATCGAGCTCGAGCTCCGCCGCGGCGGCTTCCCGTCGCCAGCCCAGTACAGCCTCCCTCCGACCCTACTTTTGCTCGATCTGGAACCGTCGTTCCTCACTGATGCTTTCCCCTCTCTTCCCCCTCTCTGCAGCTGCCAAAATCGAGCCAGCCAGCAACCTCCGGACGTTCCTCCGCCGTCCCACCTCGTCGCCGGCGAACCAGGCCCCTCCGGCAAGCCGCACCACCACCACTACATCCGCGACACGCTGTTGAGCCCGTTTCTGCCCTCCGTTTGCCCCGCCTGGCCCGGAATCGTCGCCGGTGAGCTCGCCGTCGCTCTGACCGTGAGGTTGAAGATGACAGGCGGGCCCCGCCTGTCATCCTCACCTCCCTCCCGCACCCCTCTCTGTCACTGACCGCCGGGCCCCGCCCGTCAGGTTGAAAACCCTGACGCGCGCGCGCTGGCGCCCATGCGGGTGGGCTAGTTTCCCTGGGCCGTGCACTGTGGCCGTTCTGGCCTAGTGGCACAGGGCCATTTCCTCTTTTTCTTTTCTATAAAAGTTCAAATAATTTTACAGAAATAAATAATTGTCCAAATGAATTAATTCCAACTCCTAAAATCTTGTAATATTCCAACCTATTTAATGGTGTCACTTTCACACATATCCATGAAACTTTTCTGTTCTATTCAAATTTAAATTCAAATTTGAGCAATAAAACTCCTGTTCAAAAATCCTTAGATTCCATTCTGTAACTCCAAAACTCAAACTAAGAATTTTTGCCATCTTAGTTTTCCCTCTAGTATTTAACAAAAATATGTTGACATTTTTCTGAGCACTTTGGTTTTTCTATTTTTATTGTGGTCTTATTTTCCCGTTGTTATTTTGCGACGAATAGATACCGTATTTGACGAAGTTGCTGAAGAAGAAGGTGGGGAAGGATTTGAAGACTTTGAAGACCAAGCCAATCCAGGCAAGCAGCCCTTTGACCATGATACACTTGTGTTCTTCGGAACCCGTTTGTTTCCGAATGCATGATGATAAGAGTTACGGTGGTGACCTAGTTAGGAACCACCACATGATGCATGCTTACCCATGATCTTGCTATGTGCTAGATGTCATGCAAATGGTTAGTAGTGATGCTTGGTGATGCATGTGTGACATGAACCTTCGTGGTTGAAATCTTTTTCATAAACCCCATCGGGTGCCCCTAATGCCCGAGGGTGATGTTGAGTCAGGTCATCACTTGAGGAAGAAGTGATGTGCCGGTAAAAATCTTGTGCATGGGTGAAATGATGGATTAGATTTATGTGTGACTACCTTCCCAACCAAACATGTGCAACCACTCTACCTCTTATGGGACGGGGCTTTATTGATTACTTAGGCCGATACTAGCATGGTGCCCGCATTACTAGTGACGGGAAGACTTGAGGTCTTTCCCGGGACGGGGTCGTGCTTGGATAGACGACCATGACTGTTTTTACAGGGCACCGGACACACCGTTGGTCCCTTCGGGTACGCGTGACATTGAAATTTAGGGCAAGTCTCATAATCTATTGTTTGTACTCGAGGGCCGTGTACCAACGAGTGGACTCTATGTTAGTGTTGTTCTAAGGAAAGATAATGATCGGGTGCTTCCCCCGAGTACTTGAGGTACTGCGGGATCGTGGGTGACACGAAAGGTTCCCGGATCTTGTGGGTAAAGTGCGCAACCTCTACAGAGTGTAAAACTATTCGAATAGCCGTGTCCACGGTCATGGACAGTTGGGTGGTGCTACTTAAACTATGTCCAGAATTTTACTTCATCGGTGAAAGTGTGTGCGTATGATGAGTCAAGGTGGTGACTTGACTCGATGAGTTGAATCATATTCATGTTGATATCGGTAACCTGTCTTCGAGGTTACGTGAGTTTATTGATGCATACACTTGATGGTAGGATATTCTGGCTCACAGCTAGATTGATCATTGTTATTCAATTGCATTATTACTTTGAACCAAATCATGGGTTGCTTGCGAGTACATTCAAGGTACTCATTGGCTTGCCACTGGTTATTTAATTGGCCAGGCATGGAGGAACAGGAATATGAAGAAGAGTTCTATGGAGACGAACATGCGAACTAGGATGATATCCCAGTCAGAATGCCTGTAGGGTTAAGGCAGATGGCATGGGTTCTACTTATCATCGAAGACTTCCGCTATTTGAGTTATTTGCTATTCAGCCCTTGAGGCTTTATCTATGTAAGGCTTGGCCATAATGGCCATAATTTGTGTAAGACGGTATTTATGGATGTAAGACTCTTGTTATTCAGCTTCTGTGTGTTCAGTGAGCATTGATCTCTGGGATCACTGTACACGTGCATTCGGTGATCTCGACTTCTAAGTCGGGGTCCCCACAAAGGATGACCGAGTCTCCGGGATACTCAAATCTGCAGCCAAACTCATGTTCTTGAATCTATATTCGTACTCACAGTTTTGGTACTGCAGGTCATAGATCTGGGCTTGGAGGTGATCGGTCTTCTCTTGAAGATTGGAGATGGCTTCCATGAAGATCCTTGAGTCCATCTTGAGGTTGTTGGCAAGCTCCAAGATCATCATGTGGTTGGCGTCAAGTCCTCGTTCCACCATACCTTGGCACTTGAAAACTTAATCAAAGCACTACTAGTTGGAATAGCTTCTACCCACTTAGTAACGTAATCAACAGCGACTAAAATATGTGTGTACCCATTAGAGGGAGGAAAAGGTCCCATATAATCAAAGCCCCAAACATCAAATGGTTCAATAACGAGTGAATAATTCATAGGCATTTCTTGACGTCTACTAATATTACCAATTCTTTGACATTCATCACAAGATAAGACAAACTTACGGGCATCCTTGAAGAGAGTAGGCCAATAAACACCGGATTGCAATACCTTGTGTGCAGTTCTGTCTCCCGCATGGTGTCCTCCATAAGCTTCGGAGTGGCACTTGCGTAGGATCTGTTCCTGTTCATGCTCAGGCACACAACGTCTAATAATACCATCTACTCCTTCTTTATAAAGATGTGGGTCATCCCAAAAGTAATGCCTCAAATCATAGAAGAACTTTTTCTTTTGCTGGTATGTGAAGCTAGGGGGTATAAACTTAGCAACAATATAATTAGCATAATCAGCATACCATGGAGCAGTACGAGAAGTATTTATGATAGCTAGTTGTTCATCAGGAAAGCTATCATCAATAGGTTGTGGGTCATCAAGTATATTCTCTAACCTAGACAAGTTATCTGCTACGGGGTTCTCAGCTCCCTTTCTATCAATAATATGCAAGTCAAATTCTTGTAGCAATAGAACCCATCTAATAAGTCTAGGTTTAGCATCTTTATTTTCCATAAGGTATTTGATAGCAGCATGATCAGTGTGAATAGTTACTTTAGAATCAACGATATAGGGTCTAAACTTATCACAAGCAAATACAACTGCTAAAAATTCTTTCTCAGTGGTAGCATAGTTTCTTTGGGCACTATCTAGAGTTTTGCTAGCATACTGGATAACATTCAATTTCCTATCAACCTTTTGCCCTAGAACAGCTCCTACAGCATAATCACTAGCATCGCACATAATCTCAAAGGGTAAACTCCGGTCAGGAGGTTGGACAATAGGTGCAGAGATCAATGCTTTCTTAAGTATTTCAAATGCTTCTAGACAATCATCATCAAAGACAAAAGGAATATCTTTTTGTAAGAGATTAGTCTGAGGCCTGGAGATTTTGGAGAAGTCCTTAATGAACCTCCTATAAAACCCGGCATGACCAAGGAAACTTCGTATACCTTTGATATCCTTAGGGCATGGCATCTTTTCAATAGCATCAACTTTAGCTTTGTCAACTTCAATACCTCTTTCGGAAATTTTATGTCCCAAGACAATGCCTTCATTAACCATAAAGTGGAACTTCTCCCAATTCAAGACAAGGTTAGTGTCTTCACATCTCTGCAAAACTCGATCAAGGTTGCTTAAGAAATCATCAAAAGAAGTTCCATAAACGGAGAAATCATCCATGAACACCTCAACAATCTTTTCACAAAAATCAAAGAATATAGCCATCATGCATCTTTGGAAGGTAGCAGGTGCATTACATAAACCAAAAGGCATACGTCTATAAGCAAAGGTACCGAAAGGGCAAGTAAAAGTGGTCTTTTCTTGATCCCCCTTTGACACAGGTATTTGAGAGAAACCGGAATAACCGTCTAGAAAGCAGAAATGGGTACGTTTGGATAACCTTTCTAGCATTTGATCAATAAATGGCAAGGGGTAATGATTTTTCTTAGTAGCTTTATTTAACTTACGGAATTCAATTACCATCCTATAACCTGTAACTATTCTTTGCGGGATCAATTCATCCTTATCATTAGGGACAACAGTCATACCTCCTTTCTTAGGAACGCAATGGACAGGACTTACCCACTGACTATCAGCAACTGGATAGATAATACCTGCTTCTAGGAGCTTTAGTATTTCCTTCCTCACCACTTCTTTCATCTTAGGATTTAACCGTCGCTCATGATCAATAACTGGTTTAGCATTTTCTTCCAATTTTATCTTGTGTTGGCATATAGTGGGACTAATGCCCTTAAGATCATCTAGAGTATATCCAATAGCAGCTCGGTGCTTCTTCAGAGTTTTCAATAACCTTTCTTCTTCCTGCTTTGAAAGGTTAGTACTAATAATAACAGGATATATCTTATTTTCATCAAGATAAACATACTTAAGATTATCAGGTAAAGGTTTAAGTTCAAACACGGGATCACCCTTGGGTGGAGGAGGATCCCCTAGGATTTCAACAGGCAAGTTGTTTTTCAATACGGGTCCCTGTATAAGGAATATTTCATCTATCTCCCTTCTCTCATTCATATGCATATCATTTTCATGGCCTAGCAAGTATTGTTCTAAAGGGTCATTAGGTGGCATGGCAATAGAAGCAAGACCAATAATTTCATCTTTACTAGGTGGTGCCTTTTCAAGGGGTTGTCTACAGAATTTAGCAAAGTTAAAATCATGAGACATATCCCCTAATCCGACAGTGACAATATCTTTCACGCAGTCTATCTTGGCATTAACAGTATTCAAGAAGGGTCTGTCAAATATAATGGGACAGAAAGCATCTTGTGGGGAACTAAGAACAAGAAAATCAACAGGGTATTTAACCTTCCCACACAAGACTTCAATATCTCTAACAATCCCAACTAGTGAAATAGTATCTCTATTAGCAAGCTTAATAGTAACATCAATCCCTTCTAACTCAACAGGTGCAATATCATGCACACTTTCGTTATACAAATCAAGAGGGATAATACTCGCACTAGCACCTACGTCGCATAAACCATGATAGCAATGATCCCCTATCTTAAAGGAGATAACAGGCAAGCCTACAACAGGTTTATGTTTATTCCTAGCATTGGGTTTGGCTATTCTAGCAGACTCTTCTTGGAGATAAATTACATGTCCATCTAAATCTTCTACCAAGAGATATTTAACCATAGCAACACTAGGTTCAACTTTAATTTGCTCAGAGGGTGTAGGTGTTCTAGTATTACTCTTATGAACTATAGTTGAAGCTTGAGCATGATCCTTTATCCTAACAGGGAAAGGTGGTTTCTCGATATAAGTGGTAGGAATAACGGGATCAACATTATAAGTGATAGTCTTTTCTTCAACTTTAATAGGTTCAACTACTTTTACTTCAATAGGGGATGGTATTTAAACCACTTCTCCCTGGGGAGATCAACATGAGTAGCAAAATATTCACAGAAAGAAGCTACTATCTCAGAGTCAAGTCCATATTTAGTGCTAAACTCACGGAAAACATCGTTATCCATAAAAGCTTTAACACAATCAAACTTATGGGTCATACCTGACTCCTTACCTTCGTCAAGATCCCAATCTTCGGAGTTGAGTTTAATTCTTTCCAATAAATCCCATTTGAAGTCAATAGTCTTCATCATATAAGAGCCAGAATAAGAAGTATCGAGCATGGAGCGATTATTATGAGAAAGCCGAGCATAAAATTTTTGAATGATCATTTCTCTTGAGAGCTCATGATTGGGGCATGAATATAACATTGACTTAAGCCACCCCCAAGCTTGAGCGATGCTTTCTCCTTCGCGAGGCCAGAAATTATATATATAATTACGATCACGATGAACCTGGTGCATAGGGTAGAACTTCTGATGAAATTCCAACTTCAGACGATTATAGTTCCATGACTCCATATCATCGCATAGCCTAAACCATGCCAATGCATCTCCCTTCAAAGATAAAGGGAATACCTTCTTCTTGATAACATCCTCAGGCATACATGCAAGCTTAAACAATCCACAAACTTCATCCACATAGATTAGATGTAAATCGGGATGCAGTGTTCTGTCTCCTGTAAATGGAGTTTCAAGAAGTTTCTCAATCATGCCCGAAGGAATTTCAAAGCAAACATTTTCAATAGGTGCAATAGGTTGAGGAGCAACTCTTTGCTCTCCTGCTCGGGGTGAAGATACCCCGAACAAGCCCCTCAAAGGATTTTGAGCCATAGTAACAAGTGACAATAAATTTCAGCACACTATATAAATTTTTCCTTACCAAATTCCACTTACCAAAGGCGCTTCACTCCCCGGCAACAGCGCCAGAAAAGAGTCTTGATGACCCACAAGTGTAGGGGATCTATCGTAGTCCTTTTGATAAGTAAGAGTGTCGAACCCAACGAGGAGCAGAAGGAAATGATAGGCAGTTTTCAGTAAGGTATTTTGTGCAAGCACTGAAATTATAGGTAACAGATAGTTTTGTGATAAGATAATTGGTAGCAAGTGACAAACGGTAAAAGTAAATAAGGTGCAGCAAGGTGTCCCAATCCTTTTTTTAGCAAAAGACAAGCATGGACAAACTCTTATATAAAGTAAAGCGCTCCCGAGGACACATGGGAATTATCGTCAAGCTAGTTTTCATCACGATCGTCCGATTCGCGTTCGGTACTTTGATAATTTGGTACGTGGGTGGACCGCTGCTTGGGTGCTGCCCTTACTTGGACAAGCCTCCCACTTATGATTAACCTCTAATGCGAGCATCCGCAACTACAAAACAAGTATTAAGGTAAACCTAACCATAGCCTGAAACATATGGATCCAAATCAGCCCCTTACGAAGCAACGCATAAACTAGGGTTTAAGCTTCTTTCACTCTAGCAACCCATCATCTACTTATTACTTCCCAATGCCTTAATCTAGTCCCAAATAATTGTGAAGTGTCATGTAGTCGACGTTCACATGACACCCCTAGAGGAGAGACAACATACATCTCATCAAAATATCGAACGAAGACCAAACTCACATGACTACTAATAGCAAGACTTCTCCCATGTCCTCAGGAACAAAAGTAACTACTCACAAGACATAATATTTTTCATGATCAGAGGGGTATTAATATGCATAATGGATCTGAACATATGATCTTCCACCAAATAAACCAACTAGCATCAACTACAAGGAGTAATCAATACTACTAGCAACCCACAGGTACCAATCTGAGGTTTGGATACAAAGATTGGATATAAGAGATGAACTAGGGTTTGAGAGGAGATGGTGCTGGTGAAGATGTTGATGAAGATAGCCCTCCCCAAGATGGGAGAGTTGTTGGTGATGACGGCGATGACGATTTCCCCCTCCCGGAGGGAAGTATCCCCGGCACAACAGCTCTGCCGGAGCCCTAGATTGGTTTCCACCTCGGTTCCGCCTTGAGACGGCGGCGTCTGGTCCCGAAAGCCTCCTTCTGATTTTTCCAGGTAAAAACGCTTCATATAGGAGAAGATGGGCACCGGGGGCCTGCCGGCTGGCCCTCGAGGCAGGGGGGCACGCCCCCCACCCTCGAGGCCAGCCGGTGGCCCCTCTCGTGTGTTTCTTTTGCCAGATATTTTTTATATTTTCCGAAACGATGTTCTGTGGAGTTTCAGGGCTTTTGGAGTTGTGCAGAATAGGTTTCCAGAGTTTGCTCCTTTTCCAGCCCAGAATTCCAGCTGCCGGCATTCTCCCTCTTCTTGTAAACCTTGTAAAATAAGAGAGAAAAGGCATAAGTATTGTGACAAAACATGTATGAACAGCCCATAATGCAATAAATATCAACATATAAGCATGATGCAAAATGGATGTATCAGTCATCAACGGTGAACATCTCCATGTTGATCGCATCTACTATACGACTCATGTTCGACCTTTCGGTCTCTCGTATTCCAAGACCATGTCTGTACATGCTAGGCTCGTCAAGTCAAGCTAAGTGTTTCGCATGTGTAAATCTGGCTTACACCCGTTGTATGCGAACTTTAGAATCTATCACACCTGATCATCACATGGTGCTTCGAAACAACGAAACTTCGCAACGGTGCACACTTAGGGGAACACATTTATTGAAATTTTAGTAAGGGATCATCTTATTTATGCTACCGTCATTCTAAGCAAATAGGATGTAAACATGATAAACATCACATGCAAATCATAAATTGACATGATATGGCCAATATCATCTTGCGCCTTTGATCTCCATCTGCGAGGCGCGGCATTATCACCATTGTCACCGGCATGACATCATGATCTCCATCATCGTGTCTTCATGAAGCTGTCTCGCTAACTATTACTTCTACTACTATGGCTAACGGTTAGCAATAAAGTAAAGTAATTACATGGCATTTTTTATTGACTCGTAGGTCATACAATAAATTAAAACAACTCCTATGGCTCCTGCCGGTTTCTAGCAAGAACGTTTCTTGCTTACACAAAAGACACAATGGTGATATGTCAATTTCTGTTTACCCTTCAAAAGGACCCTCTTCATCGAATCCGATCCGACTAAAGTGGGAGAGAAAGACACCCGCTATCCACCTTATGCAACAAGTGCATGTTAGGCGGTGGAACCAGTCTCACGTAAGTGTATGTGTAAAGTCGGTCCGTGTCGCTTCATCCCACAATGCCGCTAAATCAAGATAGGACTAGTAACGGCAAGCAAATTGACCAAATCATCGCCCACAACTACTTGTGTTCTACTCGTGCATAGAATCTATGCATAATTCAAAAAAAATCCTACGTGTCACCAAGATCAATCTAGGATATGCTAGCAACGAGAGAGAGGGAGTGCATCTTCATACCCTTGAAGATCGCTAAGCGCAAGCATTGCAAAGAATGCGGTTGACGGATTCGTACTCGCGGCGATTCAAATCGCGGAAGATCCGATCTAGCGAAAAACGGATGGCGCCTCCGCATTCAACACACGTACAGCTCGGGGACGTCTCCTCCATCTTGATCCAGCAAGGGGGAGGAGAAGTTGAGTGAGAACTCCGGCAGCACGACGGCGTGGTGGCGGTGGAGCTCGTGGTTCTCCTGCAGAGCTTCGCCAAGCTCAACGGAGGAGGAGGAGGTGTAAGAGGGGGAGGGCTGCGCCAGGGGCTGAGGTATGGCTGCCCTGCCACCCCCCCCCCCCTATTTATATGGCGAAGGGGAGAGGGGGAGGGGCCCCTAGATGCATCTAGAGGGCGGACAAGGGGGGGTGCTTGCCCCCCAAGTTGGTGGGGGCGCCCCACCCCTAGTGTTTTAACCCTAGGCGCCTTGGGCCCCTTGGGGGGTGCACCAGCCCACTAGGAGGGCTGATTCCCACCCATATTCTGCCCACTTGGTCCCCCGGGCAGGTGGCCCCTCCCGCTGGACCCCCGGAACCCTTTCGGTGGTCCCGGTTCAATACCGATAACCCCCGAAACTTTTCCGCCGACTGAAACTGGACTTCCCATATATAAATATTCACCTACGAACCATTCCGGAACTCCTCGTGATGTCCGGGATCTCATCCGGGACTCCGAACAACTTTTGGTAACCACATACAATTCCCATTACAACTCTAGCATCACCGGACCTTAAGTGTGTAGACCCTATGGGTTCGGGAACCATGTAAACATGACCGAGACACCTCTCCGGCCAATAACCAATAGCGGGATTTCGATACCCATGTTGGCTCCAACATGTTCCACGATGATCTCATCAGATGAACCACAATATCGGGGATTCAATCAATCATGTATACAATTCCCTTTGTCCATCGGTATGTTACTTGCCCGAGATTCGATCGTCGGTATCCCCATACCTTGTTCAATCTCGTTACCGGCAAGTCTCTTCACTTGTTCCGTAACACATGATACCGTGACTAACTCCTTAGTCACATTGATCTCATTATGATGATACATTACCAAGTGGGCCCAGAGATAGCTCTCTGTCATACAGAGTGACAAATCCCAGTCTCAATTCGTGCCAACTTAACAGACACTTTCGGAGATACCTGTAGTGCACCTTTATAGTCATCTAGTTACGTTGTGACGTTTGATACACCCAAAGCATTCCTATTGTATTCGGGAGTTGCACAATCTCATGGTCTAAGGAAATGATACTTGGCATTAGAAAAGCTCTAGCAAACGAACTACGTGATCTTGTGCTATTCTTAGGATTGGGTCTTGTCAATCACATCATTCTCCTAATGATGTGATCCCGTTATAAACGACATCCAATGTCCATGGCCAGGAAACCACAATCATCTATTGATCAACGAGCTAGTCAACTAGCTTACTAGGGACATATTGTGTTCTATGTATTCACACATGTATTACGGTTTCTGGTTAATACAATTATAGCATGAACAATAGACAATTATCATGAACAAGAAAATATTATAATAACCATTTTATTATTGCCTCTAGGGCATATTTCCAACACTTATCTCGTCTGCTTCTCCCACAATCGTCAATGGCACCGGTCCATCGTCCTCGCTCAGCCACTCTGCCATCATCAGAGGACAGCTCCAGCTGGGAGGCTACACCATGGCGGTGGCGCACTCCCCGGCATACTGTAGTGGGCGGAACACCCACCACACGCTCCGCCGCCGCTGCCCGTCGGCAGCTATTGCCGATCACCGTTGCCGCCACACCACCATCGAAAGCTAGGGCCATCGCCCTCTCCACTGCTGCGGCCCGAAGGCGGGAGGTGGTCGTCGTGGCCGCCATCCCACTACCGGCCACCGTGGCCATCACCAGCTCTTCCACCGTGGCGTGAAGACGGGAGGTGGTGGTCGTGGCCGCCGCCCCATCGTAGGCCGCCATGGCTGCCAGCCCATCGTCAACCACCGGGGTCATCACCCGCTCTGCCACCGCACCCCGAAGGTGGGAGGCATAGGTGGAGGCCAATGCACGTGCGTCAGCGACCTATGCGCTTACACCGAGTTCCTGCGGGATGAGGAGGAGTGCCTCGTCGAGCACGCAAAGAGCCTTACCGCCGTCGCGGCCGCGACACGTGCCGCCTCAGAGGCGAGGAATTAGGAGATATACGAGGTAGTAGTGGTAGTAGTGGTAGTAGTGGTAGTAGTAGTAGTAGTAGTAGTAGTGGTGGTGGTGGTGGTAGTAGTAGTAGTAGTAGTAGTAGTAGTAGTAGTAGTAGTAGTAGTAGTAGTAGTAGTAGTAGTAGTAGTAGTAGTAGTAGTAGTAGTAGTAGTTAGGGGCTATTTTGTTCAGTTCATCTAACTATAGATATGGTGGAACTGTACAATGTACTTAAAATTAGCTAGTATATATAGTTGAACTTGTTATTTCAGTACGTGGTTGGAAACAATTGAAGAAAAGTTTGGTTGGTTTAGCTGTCGAGTTAAACTGTTTGTATAAAGAACGACTGCTTAATCTATGAATGAAATCTATGCTTAATTATTGAATTTTAGTTGCGAAAATTAGATAGTGCTAGTGATTTTTAGCTGCATATTTTTACAAATCGCAGTGTTACAAGGTTGAAAAATCAATGATACTAGATCAACAAATGCCAATCTTTCCAGTTTGACAAATGGCAACATACCCAATATGACAGATGCAAATCTTACCAAATTATTTATACATGGTTGCACACGGGTCATCCAAAGCAACCGTTTGAGTTGAAGGGATGCACAAATCCTGATCGGCACAATTTCTCATGGCTTAGCACCGAAGTCTGGATTTGCATACCGTATTCAATCTGAACCGTTTGCATTGAAGAGATGCACAAATCCTGCGCTGTGAATTTTCCCTTGACTTAAGGGGGAGGCCATATCTCTCACTTTGCATACGGGTGTTCTATCTAAAACGTTTGCGATCAAGAGTTGCACAAATCCTGCTCGGCATATTTTCCCTTGGCTTCCTGGGGAAGCTGTCGGTTTGCATACGGGGGTTCTAACTAAAATGTTTGCGATGAGTGTTTTATATTTAAAAACCATTGACGTTTTTTTCAAAAGAAAATCATTTGATAAGTTTGTACATTAAGAGAGAAAAACACAAGTTTGTTCAAACCATATCTTTCATTCAATCACACTGCGAACTTATATTCATATGATCGAGATAAAGTATTAAACCCAAAAAAACTATTTCCGGCGGCGGCGGAGGTGGCGTGCCGCGCCGACGTTGTCGTTGTCGTCCTCCGGGATGCTATTGTTGAAGTCTTCAAGGCTGCACAAAATGTTCTTCACTTGTAAATCAAACATCATGTCGCCGCGCGATCGACGGGCGGGGTCCGGGAGGACGGCAACTGGCGGCGCTGAGAGGTAGCGGTCGACGGCGGCGGCCCATAACGCTGAGGGAGGCGCGCGCACATGCACGGGCGCGGCGTGTGCAGCCAAATGCACGGGGATCGGCGCCGCGGTGGGTGGAGGGGCGCGCACGGGCACGGGCGCTGGCTCTGGCATGTACATGAGCTTGCGCGGGTCCGCGGAGACCTCGCTGACGCTCGCGGTTTTCAGCTATGCGATAGTGCTTGGCGACAAGCCCTTCAATGCTACGGGGATGGTCGCTGGCACGGGCGCGGGGATGGGAGCTGGGGCGGGAGCGGAGGCAGCGACCGTCGTGGCCAGCTCATTTAGGGCCATGTCCATGAGGCCCCATTCCTCCTTATTTTTTATCTCCTCCGCCTCGGAGTTGACTTCACCAAACTGGACGACTAGTGGCAGATGATCCTTCTGCGCCATGGCATTGGTGGAGGTGTGCGGGAGGGAGGGGAATGGGAGGCAAACAACAAGGCCACCATACTAAATAGCGGCTCGGGCGCCATTAATGGAGAGGAAGGCGGGTGGCCATGGAAGTCAAAGGGCTCGCTTCCCAGTAAGCCTGCGCGGCGTACAGCTCGCACGCTTCCTGGTAAACCTCTGCATTGGAGGATAGATTGCATGCCTCTCGGTCAGCCTGCGCACCGGACTGCGCTTGCACGCCTCCCGTTCAGTCAAGTAGTTGTCCGCACGGCATCTCCTATAGCCATTAAAACCAAGACATGTGGCGTCACGTTAATGGTTAACAGAACGCACACGATTTGAATTATACAAACATTTGAGATATTAAAGTGGCAGCTATTTTTTTCAAAATGCCTTTGTTGGTTGTTATTCGAGTGCGCCATCTCTCAAAATGGACATGAAAAATACCATAGCATGTCGGGTGCCATTCCATGATAGCATGCCAAGATTCATGAATTTCAAACGAGTTTTGGATTTACTAGAATTTAAAAACAAAGTATATCAAAGTTTCTCTGACAATCAATAGTGCCCTGGTGTTTGAAATTCATTTCCATTTCTTGCATGGGACCTTGGCATGCACCCAAGGACACATATTTGATTTTTCAAATAATTTATATGCACTGGAGCATGTGCATGTAGTTCAAATTTGAGTTATGCACATACAATACCTAGAAAACCCAGTTAATGTATAAAAATGTCCAAACGAACCCCGAAAAATTCTAAAATTTAACACAACACTCCTGTTGTTCTATGTTGATACTACAAAAAAATTAAAGCAATAAGAGGCAACGGATATCATTTCGTCCCCAAAGGTGGGACGTTCCCTACCAAAACCATCAGGCTTGTTGTGAGAAGCTCTGGTTTGTGAGAAGCTTATACCAAAACCTGCCCCAAATAGGACAAAAAAATAACCACGGCATGTTGATGCCGCTCCATGATAGCATTCCAAGTTTCATGAATTTCAGACGAGTTTTGGATTTACTAGGATTTAAAAACCAGGTATCTCAATTTTTGCGGCCGAGTGACGGTGGCAGGGTGTTTGACATTCATTCCCATTTCTTGCATGGGACCTAAGCATGCAACCAAGGACACATATTTGAATTTTCAACCAATTTATATGCATTAGAGCATGTGCATGTAGTTCAAATTTGAATTATGCACATAAATGCATAGAAAACTCAATGTGTAAAAATGTCCAAACGAGCCCCGAAAAATTCCTTAAGTTAACACAACACTCATGTTGTTCTATGTTGACACTAGAAAAAAATTGAAATCAAGAAGAGGCAACGAATATCGTTTCGTCCATAAAGGTGAAACGTTCCCTACCGTAATCATGAGGCTTGTTGTGAGAAGCTCCGGTTTGTGAGAAGCTTATATATCCCAACCTGCCCCAAATGGGACAATAGTTTTACTAGTGCATGTTGATGTCGTTCCATGCTAGCATGTCAAGTTTCATAAATTTCAGACGTGTTTTTGATTTACTAGAATCTAAAAACCATGTATCTCAATGTTAGCGGCCGAGCGACGGTGGCGAGGTGTTTGACATTCATTCTCATTTCTTGCATGGGACTTAAGCATGTAACCAAGGACACACATTCCAGTTTTGAATCAATTTATATGCACTGGAGCATGTGCATGTAGTTTAAGTTTGAATTATGCAGATGAATGCATAGAAAACTCAGTTACTGTATAAAAGTGTCCAAGAGAACCCCGAAAAATCTAAAAAATTGACACAACACTCGTGTTGTTATATGTTGACAGGAGAAAAGTTTTGAAAGTAAGAAGAGGCAATAGATATCGTTTCGTCACCCAAGGTGGCACATTTCCTACCGAAACCATCAGGCTTGTTGTGAGAGAAGCTCTGGTTTGCAAGAAGCTTATACCGAAACCTGCCCAAAATGGGACAATATTTTTACCACGGCATGTCGATGCCGTTCCATCATATCATGTCAAGTTTCATGAATTTCAGAAGAGTTTTTGATTTACTAGAATTTTAAAACCATGTATCTCAATGTTAGCGGCCGAGCGACAGTGCCAAGGTGTTTGACATTCATTATCATTTCTTGCATATGACCTAAGCTTGCAACCAAGGACAAACATTTGATTTTGCAACCTGTTTGTATGGACTGGAGAACGTGCATGTAGTTCAATTCTGAATTATGCACATAAATGCCTAAAAAACTCAGTTAACATATAAAAATGTCCAAACGATGCCCGAAAAAATCTAAAATTTAACACGACAGCCCTATTGTTCTATGTTGACACCAGAAAAAAATTGAAAGGAAGAAGAGGCGACAAATATTATTTTGTCCACAATGGTGACACATTTCCCTAACGGAACCATGAGGCTTCTTCTGAGAAGCTCTGGTTTGTGAGAAGCTTATATCGTAACCTGCCCCAAATGGGGCAATATTTTTTTCCCCAGCATGTTGATGCCATTCCATGATAGCATGCCAAGGTTCATGAATTTCAGACGGGTTTTGGATTTACTAGAATTACAAAAGCAAGTACCTCAACGTTTGCCGATAGTCACGGTGCCGTGGTGTTCAAAATTCATCCCCATTTCTTGCATGGGACATAAGCATAAACCCATGGACACATATATGATTTTACAACCCATGTTGGTGCACCCGAGCATGTGCATGTAGTTTAATTTTGAATTGTGCACCTGAAATGGCTAGAAACCAATTTAATGTATAAAATGTCCAAACGAACCCTGAATAATTCCATTTTTTTTACGACACACATATAGTTGCATGTTCACTGCATGTAAAAGTTCTAGCAATTCAAACACCGTCCATTGCCGTTGTGGCCCCATTATGTAATTGAAATCAAGATGAAAAATCAAGTAGATCCCACAAAGTTTATCATCACCAACCGTGTGAGATGCAGTACAAAATATCCTGGAGCACCGTCGGTGTATAGTACGCATATGGCTTACGCGAGAAGGTGTGTCGGCTACAGTCCACAACCGGCGTGTCAAGCACACTAGTTCACTCCTCAAATATCATTTCACTGTTCAATCATCTCTGGTGAAAGATGGGGACATGGACCCACGTCGTGAGGGCAACTTCGGCGGCCCACTCGGGCGAGAGCGCGGCCACAGTCATCGTGCGCGTGCTAATAAGGTGCATGAGCGCGGCCGCAATATGCGACCGAGCGGCCAAGGCATCCCAAACGGCCGATGTTGCTTGTTAGGTGGCGGCAGCAACATCTGCCTCGGGGATAGCAACTGGCGAGAGCGGCACAGCAGTTGTCCGTTCCGCAGCTGCGGCCTTAGCCCTGATGGAGGCCGCCCACGACCATGCCGAGGCCGCCCACGCCCAGCTTGTGGCAGTCACCGCACAAATCGAACGAAGCTTCTTCGACAATGGTCGGCAACCCACGGCCAAAAAGTTGCCAATCGACGAGAGCGTTTGAGCAGCCGTCCGTTCCTCTATCGCATACCTTGCCACGACGGAGCCCGTCCAAGCCCAGATCGCGGTCACCCATGCCCATCTCGTGGTGGCCTTTTCCAAAGAGATGGCGGGCGCGGATGGCGAGATGCTTGCCGAGTATGGTGTGATGGATGCCATGGAGCCCCTTCCCCAGGAGACTACCGGGCGCGAACTGGACATGGAGGAGGCGGCGGGGATCGACAAGCACCAGCCGTAGTAGTACTCTTTGTTTTGTTTAATTAAGAGCGCCGGTTTTTAATTTGTTATAGTAATGTTTAGGTCAGCTACTTTGTTTAATTGTTGAACTTGCTCGATTAAGAAGTGTGTGTGTGTGTTGTAGTCTCCTTTGTGTACCCAAATTATGCAATGACGTGGATGAACACTATAACCAGGGAAATTCGAACCAAAATTTTGATGTTCAAACTCATCACACACGGGTTAAGCTATTTGAATCGTTTGTGATTTTCACCTGTCGTACATAGTTCTGAATAAGGGACTGTGTTTGGTGACACTTTGCGCGCCAATTTTTCTGTTGGACCGATTCAACATTTTCGGCTTCCGCGGAAATATCTACCTCCCCGTCCCCTCCCCTTACCAAAAGCCACATTTCCCCTATTTCCGCCTTCCTTTCCAAGTTGAAACCTTCACTCCTTACTTGCAGCGCCGCCTCATCGCCGGTGACCCTCCTTCCCGCTGCTCGGCCTCGTCTATCCAGACAGGTAATCCACACCCGAGCCCCATCCTCCTCCTCCTTCCACATCCCACATGCCCCGACCATCGGCGCGACACCTTCCACCCAAATCACTGACCCCTCCACCAAATAAGCGCCACCCTAAGCCATGGTGCACGTAGTATAGCCAGGAGCTCAAGGAGCATTTGGCACCGGAGAAGCAAATCGTGGCCACACGGGCGGATGAGGTCGCGATGGCTGCCATTCGTGCCGACCCCCAAATCTTGGAGGAGCACCTTGCCATTTTCTAGCTATGTCGGTTAAGCATGCTTGGTTTACCCGTCACGTCTGCTGCTCCTGCCTTTCCTTAACAAATTCTAGTGAATTGTGCTATCTAATTTTACCATGCAATTTGTTGCTATAGTGTATATGGTCTATATGTCGTGCAGTGTGGTGCTCACTTATTAATTGTTTGGTGAATTAGTTGTCGTCTTCAGTTAACTGTTTGGTTCAATTCTGCAAATGTGATGTTCAATTCTTCAAGCTGCTATTTTGTATTGTCTTCCATTTGAGAAATAAATCGAATTTTGAAGGAAATATGCCCTAGAGGCAATAATAAAGTTGTTATTTTATATTTCCTTATATCATGATAAATGTGTATTATTCATGCTAGAATTGTATTAATCGGAAACTTGATACATGTGGGGATACATAGACAAAACATCGTGTCCCTAGTAAGCCTCTACTAAACTAACTCGTTAATCAAAGATGGTTAAGTTTCCTAACCATAGACATGTGTTGTCATTTGATGAACGGGATCACATCATTAGGAGAATGATGTGATGGACAAGACCCATCCGTTAGTTTAGTATAATGATCGTTAAGTTTTATTGCTATTGCTTTCTTCATGCCTTATACATCTTCCTCTGACTATGAGATTATGCAACTCCCGAATACCGGAGGAACACCTTGTGTGCTATCAAACGTCACAACGTAACTGGGTGATTATAAAGATGCTCTACAGGTGTCTCCGAAGGTATTTGTTGGGTTGGCATAGATCAAGATTAGGATTTGTCACTCCGAGTATCGGAGAGGTATCTCTGGGCCCTCTCTGTAATACACATCATAATAAGCCTTGCAAGCAAATGACTAATGAGTTAGTCACGGGATGATGTACTATGGAACGAGTAAAGAGACTTGCCGGTAACGAGATTGAACTAGGTGTGAAGATACCAACGATCGAATCTCGGGCAAGTAACATACCGATGGACAAAGGGAATTACGTATGTTGTCATAACGGTTCGATCGATAAAGATCTTCGAGGTTCCGCTATTGGTTATTGACCGGAGAGGTGTCTCGGTCATGACTACATAATTCCCGAACCCGCAGGGTCACACGCTTAACGTTCGTTGACGCTAGAGTAGTATTGGGATATTTGATGTGTGGTAACCAAATGTTGTTCGGAGTCCCGTATGAAATCCCGGACATCACGAGGAGTCTCGTAATGGTCGAGAGGTATAGATTCATATATGGGAAGTCATATTTTGGGTTCCAGAAAAAAGTGCAGTTTTTTCGGTATTGTACCGGGAAGCTTCCAAAAGGTTCCGGAGGATTCCGGAGGGGTCCGTAAGTCCACAAGTGGGTTCACCATGTCCCAAGGGCTGGCATGGGCTAAGGGGAGGCGCCCTTGCCTTATTGGGCCAGGCGCACCATGTCCTAAAAAGCCCATGTGGCTAGGGAAGGCAAAAAGGGGAAGGAATCTTAATAGAAATAGGATTTGACTTGGAGTCCAAGTCCGCTCCCCTATTGCTGCGCCCTAGGGCTTGGACGGGCTGTTTGCCACACCCCTCCACATATATATTGAGGGGAGGGGGTGCCCCAAGAGGACACACCAAGCCCTTGGCGCCCCTCTCTCTCTCATTACTCCGTAGTTCCATCGCCTCATCCCGGTGACGCTTAGCGAAGCGCTGTCGGTGCTCCACCACCACGCCGTCGTGTTGGTTGTGATCCCATATACTTCTCATCTCCCGCTTGCTGGATCAATAAGGAGGAGACGTCATCGAGCCGAGCGTGTGCTAAACTCGGAGGCGTCGTACGTTCGGTACTTGATCGGTTGGATCGTGCAGTTGTTCCACTACATCAACTGCGTTGATATAACACTTCCGCTTATGATCTATGAGGGTACGTAGACACACTCTTCCCCTCTCGTTGCTATGCATCTCCTAGATAGGTCTTGCGTGAGCGTAGGAAATTTTTGAAATTGCATGCTACGTTTCCCAACAAAATTATCTTTACAAAATGCATGAGAAACGAATACAGTTGATATATTTCTAAGTTGTCAAGCATGCTTGGTTTGGTTATACATTGTGCAATGTGGTGCTCAGTTAACGTTTGGTTCATTTGTTGTGGTGTTTAGTTAATTGTTTGGTTCAATTCTGCAATGCGATGTTCAATAGTTGTGGGTGCATTATGTTATTGTATACCATGTGAGAATTAAATCAAATATGGTTGTACTAAATATATGAGAAACAAATACAATTGCTATATTTCCAAGTTGTTAAGCATGCTTGGTTTGGTTAACTGTATGATCTTCTATTAGGAGTATGTTATATTGTGCAATGCGGTGTTCAGTTAACGTTTGGTTCATTTGTTGTGGTGTTCCGTTAACTGTTTGGTTCAATTCTGCAATGCGATGTTCAATTGTTATGGGTGCATTCTGTTATTGTATACTACGTGAGGAATAAATTGAATTTGGTTGTACTAAATACATGAGAAACAAACACAATTGCTATATTTCCAAGTTGTTAAGCATGCTTGGTTTGATTAACTATCTGATCTTTTATTAGGAGTATGTTATATTGTGCAATGTGGTGCTCATTTAATGTTTGGTTCATTTTTTGTGGTGTTTAGCTAACTGCTTGGTTCAATTCTGTAATGTGATGTCCAAGGCATTCTCATAGAGTTCGGATTCCCCACTAGTATGTGTCTACACCACCGATACCTAAGCATAATTTTGGATTCCTAAGCCACTTTATATGTTTCAACGAGTGGGTGGATCCAAGTACAAATACGTGCATGCATGCAGCAGCCTCGTATCCAATACGCCACTACCATTCATCCCCACTCCAGTTACGGAATGGTAATTAAGGGTTTTTCCATGGACACATCTAATGTGATCTCCGTTCATCCCCTATTGCAATGATCCGGGAAAGAGGGAGATAAGCACTGTCACTACCGACCTCCGCTTCCCACCTCACACCAATCTTTACCTAATAATAAAGCACGGAACGAGTTTGTCGGGTTCACCGTCACAATACACTTTCTTCTCATGTCATAATACGCTTTTACAATTTGTATGAAGAAAATCGTAATATAAACGAGGTGGTACTAATTTTAGAATCAACCCAATAGCCCGACCGTAAGTGAGAAAAAAATATTTCGGTCCCGAGCGCCTTTGTCCCGAGCGAAGCGGCCGCAGTTCCTTTGTCCTCTCCTTCTGCCGTACGAGAAGGCAATAGCCCCGGCGCTAGGGTTCCTCCGCCGCCGCACTCCATTCCTCCGGCCTCCTCTCCTGGCAGCAGTCGCCGACCTCCCCCCTTCCCTTGCAGTCGCCGTCGTCGTAGTACCACGCCGTCGATAAATAGACTTGACGAAGCCCCTGCCAACGGCTCCATGGAGCACACCACCCACCGGTAGCTGCGATGGAGCGCCGGTGGACGCCATGATTGTGCGCGTCGTCGCCGCCTTCGTCGTCCCTTCTCCTTCCTGTTTCTAAGCTCGGCATATTCTGGCACAGATGGCGTTTGTGATCAAGCTGAGCACTTTGATGCTTCTGAAAGTGCAGAAATGGAGATTTGCATTTACTGTTTGCTAGATTTGCATTAGCTTTGGAGGGAAAGAAAAAGGAGGAGAAACAATGATTACATGATAAATAGAACAGCTTGGTCGCAGTGAGCATGATGAGCTAATTAAGGAAACTGATTTACTCAAATTAAGTTTGCTGAGATAGAACATGCATGCATATTTATGAGATATTTAATTATGTGTGATGCATGTAAGCTGCAGATTTCAGGTAGCCTTTCGTAAGTAGAGGAGCTTAAATTCTTTGGATCACTAACACTGACATTTGTATTTAAATGATGATAGATAGATATCTCACTACTGGGTTTGTATAGTTGCAATCCTCGAGCATGATAATTGTGGTACATTGTACATCATAGAGATGTCTCATGTGAGTAGTGAATTGGCTTTTTTTTCTCTTAATTTTTTTGTTGAGGAATCCTATTTTCTCAATATACACCATATATGAAATTTATCATCTACACTTCTCTTTATCCTACTAACTTGAGTTTGTTGCAAAGGAAGTATAGAATATAAAATTGCTAAGAGGTCATGTCATTATGATGTGGACTCGCTTGTATAAATTTGAACAACGTATTTGAATTTATGTGTTTACTATTATTTGTCCATCATGTCTCCACCGCCCCTATCACCGCGAGGAAGCTAGGAAGACGACGCCAAGCTAGGCAGCGGCACTAGGCTGTACGTCGAGCCTCCGTCAGCCGCCTCCCTCCTCTGTTTTGATCGGCTCTGCTCCAACTTCGACCTACCACTGGTGCCCCGCCTCGACCTGCTCTACCCCGGTCTAGATCTGCACCTCCCCGAGCTCCACTCCATGGCACTCCTCCGCCAGACCCCGTCCAACCTTGTAAGTCAACTTACATGTGGAGGAGCCTAGCACAACTAGCTATTTTCATGCTTGATAGTTCCTCTTCTGAAGATATGAATTAACTTTCTGAACCTATCCACACGACATCAAGTATTAATTAGATTTCTTTGCATGAGTTAACTTTCTAAACCAATGCTTATGGCATCAAGTATTACCTAGAGTTCTTTTCTTAAGTTGTTGTCCATACAAGAATGTGTGCGTATCAATTGGTTCAGATTCCAGCAGCAAGAACACATTGTTTTTTGTAGATGTGTAACATTTTTCTTATGAATATATGGTCTTCCAACAGTAACAACATTTTCAATCTAATGGCCATAGCACAGTCATGCATCAGGATGATGTACACCACGTGGGTATTAATACAAAAAAGGTGAATGGCGATAATGATATATCCAAAGATATACTAGGCCGGATCAATTTATTTTCTCTGGAATTATTTCTTAGGTATGCGCAGATGTAGATGATATGCATGCCAATGTGATCACTTACCCTTTTCATTAGACAGTGTGTTCCCATCGATCCATCCATACACTGAACCGACAATTTTTGTCACTCTATGTCAGTGAAATACTTCTTGCTTGCGTGAGTGGAAGTTTGAAATAGAAGAAGAGCAGACAACAAAGTGTATGGACTATGCCTTATTGCTTGACTTGCAATGAAGGAGTCCAGGTCCTTCCATATAGGACTTAATTACAAACTGACTACAGAGTGAGTATTTCTACTTAATGCCTTTATCATTGCAATTTTACTGTCTCTGAAGCATTAGGTAAAAGGGAACATATCACTTTCTTTTAAATGGGTTCTGTTCTGAATCCAGTTAGCATATCCAGGCCATAGGTTTGCTCTTTTCTCATATTTTTAGTTCATTGGATTTTTTTATAGATTACATGTTTATAAGAATGACTCAATATTCTCATGGAAAAATGAGGATGGGGCACCCTTCTCATCTAACATCTGTTCTACCAGTAGGGCTGGTAGCACTCTATGGAATACGGAGCTACTTGATAAGTCATGGCATGAGATTGCCCGCCTTTGATATAAGCCAAGCATTAGCCTTGAGGTGTAATAAACAAGAAAAGGCGTGTGATAATTTTTTTCCCGTTGCAAAGCACGGGCATTTGTGCTAGTAATAATAACATTTCGTCCAAAGGAGGCATATGTTGGATTGTCGACTTCACCCAACATCAATAAGATCATAACATAAACATATAAATAGGATATTTAAACATATTATCATTCAATCGTAAACATACTAGGGTTCATCCATATCCCTGAGAACTAGGGAGACTACTCGCACATCAAGGCCATAAACATCACGAAGTGAATCATGACGAACATCACGATAACGTCTAAATACTACAAAGGTGAATCCACCAAAAAAAAAGGCATCCTATGCTTCCTAAAAAGGGAAAAGCATAGCATGTGCTTCCAAAAAAGAAGTGAAAAACACAGCTGTGCTTTTGGGGTACATTTTTTTATTAGATTTTTTCCTTTTGTTTTCTTGGTTTTCGATTTTCTTTGTTTTCCTTTTAATTTCAATTTTTTATAGTTTTTTCATATATAAAAAGTTCATTGAAACATATTAACGATCTAGTTTCGAAGACCTTAACGCAAAAAAATCCAACGATGAAAATGATTCATAATTTGGACGCATGTTTCAAGAGTTAAAACATTTTAAAAAACAAGTCTGTAAGAAAAAAAAAACTCTCAAATTGCGACAAGTGACACACATGAGATAAAATGTTTTGAAGAAGACAAATCTAAGAAAAAGAAAACTCTCGGTTTGTGACAAATGAGACGCATGCAGCAGGAGAAGGTGGGAGGGGCCTCTTTGCAAGGTACCCTTAATTAGTGATTTAAAATAACGGTGAATAGATCTATCAGTGTTTGTTTCCTTAAGATATAGGAGTACTTATTTCCCATCAGTTGCATCAAACTTTTAACAATGAATAGATCTCTTACTCAAAATAATAATAACCATATTTAAATATGTAGCCTACATGAGTATATCATAGCCCGATATCGCCAACAACATTAGTATTTAATTTTCCAAGGGGGGCACCACCCATTATACTCTTAACACATCACACTGAAGTCACCATACATTAGCACAATAACACAACATGTAGTCCCAAATCTGAAGTGCACCTGCTGCTCTTATTTTGAATGCGCCTCTGACTTTGTCGGCATGGTACGAACGTTCTTGAGAAGATCCTGAATTTTGGACAGCATCAACGCCTGAGAGGGAGCCTGAGAGGAATCTCCAGGCACGCTGCTGCTTGCCTGCGGGGGCCTATGGCCGTCCTGAAGCTTTATTTTCTCAAAAAGAAACTGCTTCTCTGCCTCCGCTTCCTCCAGGCGCCGCTTGAGGTAGAGGCTAGCGTAGTCCTGCTCAGCCCTCTCAGATTTGGCAAGCGCGATGCTCTGGAGCCTCTCAGCCTCCTGGCGGGCCTCACTTGCCTTGAGCTGGAACATCTCAGCCTCGGCCTGTTTCAACCGAACAATGCTCTCGAGTTCCTCCACCTGCTGCTTCTTCCGCAGCCTCTCGGCCTTGAACTCCTGAACTTGTCTGGCCTTCTCATCAAGCTCACGGTCACAGGCCTCCACAGCGGTGCGAGCCTTTTTGTACAGTCCCATTTTCTCTTCAGCAACAAGCTCCATCTTTCTGACAGCTTCTTGGACTACCTCTGCAATACGATTACATGCCTCCTGGGGGGTGATCAAGCGTCCCGATTCTTCATTTTCAGAGCTCTTTGGGGAATCCATCTCAAGCTCTGTGAAAACATAAGCATAGTACAGCATCCATCCATTAGTTACTAAGCAACCAAAATAAAGCATTTATCGGTCAGTTCATTCCTAAGCAGCCAAGCGAACTGCATATGGTAAAATCTATAAAACAAAGTAGTGTTGACAACCGTGTTATTAAGAGACTCGAATGACTAATCAACTTAACTGTGACATGCAAAATGAATAAAATAGGCATGATCGGTACTGAACTCAGGCAAAGGACAAGCAGAATCCAGCCAACCAACTTTAAATACATGTACAAAGGGAGCATCTAGAGTCTATAAAGCTATGTACTTGCTAGAACTTCTAAAGATTTTGGTACTATGACCTGTTGGGGATTATTGTAATTTATAATTGTGGAAGGAAACCAAGTAGTGATGACAACTGTGTTATAAAGAGACTCCAATTGACTTAAATGTGACATAAAGAAAATGAATAAAGTAGGCATAATTGACACTGAGCTCAGGCAAAACACATGTAGAGTTCAGCCAACCAATTTATACACTTGCAAAAAGGGAATGCCTTGCCTCTAGAAAGCTATGTGCTTGCTAGAAATTTCTTAAATTCCAGCGCTATGACCTTTGGTTAGGATTATTGTAATTTGTAACTGTGAGGGAGATAACTGGTTAACTGCTATTGTACTTGTAATGAGATCGAGCAAGTCCTAGAGGAATAGGAATTCAGGGAGATAACTTCGGTATTAAATAATCCTTTCCTGAAAAAATATCTAAACTTTCTAATCTTATACTCCCTCCGTCCCATAATATAAGAACGTTTTTGACACTAGTGTAGTGTTGAAAACGTTCTTATATTATGGGACGGAGGGAATACTTTCCAGGAGCTGCTCATAGAAATGTTTTTCATTTAGACTTGTGTGTAAAATCAATACAAATGGGTTACTGAAACCTTTAACATTAAGTTATACTCCCTCCGTTCCTAAACATAAGTCTTTTTAGACATTTCAAATGGACTACAACATACGAATGTATGTAGACATATTTTAAAATGTAGATTCACTCATTTTGCTCCGTATGTAGTCACTTGTTGGAATCTCTAGAAAGACTTATATTTCGGAACGGAGGGAGTAGCAGTTAAATGGTAACAGGTCTCCAGGACAAAGGTACCAAAATGGATTTAATTGGAAGAAAAAAATGAATGAAACAATACTAGCTCTTTCTTTCACCATGTAATCATGTGATGGCTGATGATTGATGAATGTGTCTCAAATTCTTGTCTGACATCAATAGCAAATGACCTCATTTAATTTAATTATGGAGTCTCTCCATCCTACCAAAAATCAACAGCTTGACAGCACAACTTAAGAAATAATATGGGTTGGATTATATAGCATAAAAAGAGTGAAGCACTCGCATTTTAAACAATGTATAAATGAGTTGAACCGTAGCTTAGTAAAGAAACTGGAAACCGTAAGTAGTCCCGATAGGGCGGTGCGCGTGACCGGAAGTATCAGAAGGGATCGTGCTTGCACACAAAGCGTTTACCCACGTTCGGGTCCTCGTGGTAGAGGTAATACCCTGCTCCTGCTTGGGTTTGATTGATGTATGGGTCACCTTGTACGAGCGGCGTTACAATGGTGTTCAGGTCTATCAAGACTAAGGTTGAAGGTGGTAAAAGTATCTCTAGTTACCCACGGCAGTGTTCGTGCATATCGCTCCATCAAATACGCCTCGCACCCGCACCTTCCCTTGGCACTTGGTTCTTGTCTAGATGCAACCTCGTC
>LR738713.1:189086304-189122323 GCA_902687465.1 Secale cereale | reverse complement strand
GAGGCTTTCTCTTCTCGCTCTCACTCACGTAAGCTAGTTGCTAGTTGCTGCTGCAGACACTTATTCTTTCTTCAGCCTTATCCTCTCCCAAGGCTTAAATAGCCTTGTTACCCGGGAACGGGATTGCTGAGTCCTCTGTGGCTCATAGTTACTTCACCACACCAGATGCAGGTCCAGTTGTGAGCTATCCAGGTGATGGCACCGAGCTGGATTGGGAGTACGACGAGGAGCGTAGTCGGTACTATGTTCGTTATCCGGATGATCAGTAGTGGAGACTTCTACTAGGATTCGATCCGCCTGTGGTTTATTTATCTAAGTTTGGTATCTTGACATTTGGATTTTGCCCTTAGAGGGTTGTGATATTCTTAATGTATGATGTTTGAGACATGTATTGTATTTGTGTGACGTGGCGAGTGTAAGCCAACTATTTATGTTTACAATCCCCTCTTTTACATGAGATGTGCAAAGATTACCAAACTTGAGATCATTCTAGGATGGACTTATGCCTTTAAGTCGTGCCTCGACACGTAGGAGGTATAACTCCATCCTGGGCATTACAGAAAGATTACACCTGAACCTAAAACCTGCCATTATACGCACACAGGAGTCCTATCCGGATACGAGAGACGATCTTCAGCGATGATCTTCATGGCCCACCAGTTTGGCCCACCATGAATTATCCGGCCACATGAGGACCCCTCAATCCAGGACTTCCTCAGTAGCCCGTGAACCGGTCTTCGATGACGATGAATTCGGCTTCCGTATTGTCTTCGGCATTGCAAGGCGGGTTCCTTCTTTTGAACATATCGAGGCACTATCTTCTGCAAAAAGTGTACTGTGTCCGGCTCTGCATGGTTAGTGAAACCTTTAGCCTTCAGGGCAAGGCATCGAAAGAAAAACGAATAGTGTGTCTTTGCTGATAACTTTTTGGTGAAGCGTCATGTCCATCCCACTAACATATCGAACCGTTTTACTTGGTCCTAGTTTCGTGTTTCGAGGTATAACCCCACTGACACGTCTTATCAAAACAGAGATCGTGCCTGATTACTATGGGATCCTTATAATGTGATGTGAGCATCCAAACCGCATTACGCACGACCGCTTTGGGAACCGGAGAGGTTTATGGCTAAAGTGGGGGACGTTCTGTATTCACAGCGTTATAAAAGGATATCGATCCCTTCCATTAGCCCCACGCCTTCCTCGAGCCTTAGCTCTCCAATCTTCCTAGCCCCAACATCCTCATCTCTTGCGCCCACAGCTCTCAGTTCCTCAACCACCACTTACTTCCCCAGCAATGGCTGGATCTGGCGCCAGAGTAAAGTGGGAGGCCTCCACGGTTACTGAGAAGACCGCGGAGGATCTCCGGAGCGCGGGCTACCTCGCCACCAACATCGCGCACCGAGTCCCCGCCCAGGATCAGGTGATTCCCGTCCCAGAGGTGGGTAAGAGAGTCGTGTTCCTCTCACACTTCATTAGGGGCCTAGGATTCCCTCTCCACCCCTTCGTACGGGGTCTGTTGTTTTTCTATGGGCTGGATTTCCATGATCTAGCCCCGAATTCAATCATTCACATCTCCGCTTTCATAGTGGTGTGTGAAGCTTTCCTCCGCGTTCCCCCACACTTCGGCCTATGGCTCATGACCTTCAATGTGAAGCCGAAGGTGGTGGACGGGCAACATGCGGAGTGCGGGGGCGCTATGATAAGCAAGCTCCCGAATGCAACATGGCCAAAGGGGTCGTTCGTGGAGACGAACAAGGTTTGGCAGCATGAGTGGTTCTATATCACCGAGCCCCGCGACACCCAATGGGCGGCGGCGCCTGCTTTCAGATCTGGACCCCCGGAGAGGCTAACCTCCTGGACCGATAAGAGTCCTAACTGGGGGGTCTCAGATTGAGGTGGCGGCACTCCAAGGCCGCGCGTCCAGCATGATCACCAAAGGCTACCAACTCACAACTGTTGTTCGGGTAATGCTGGCTTGACTTGGCCTTCCTTGCCAACGTCGGGACTCCTCTCTATCGGAGTTCGATCCGGCAGGAGCCCGGCCCTTGAAGCATCTATACGGATCCATGCACGAAGAGATCTGGAAACACCTCTTCAAGAGCCAGAAGGAGTGGCCAGAGGAAACTGAGGACTGAGGCTACAACACTGCGTTTACCGCACCAGAGGTAATCAAAAACTCCGCCGAACATATATTCCCTCCTTATTTTAACGATAATAGGAATTGGAGTTCTTACGTGATATATAGAGTTGGACGAAGAAGGTAGTTTGGATCAAGTGTCCGGCCCCTTTGCCAGAAGACCCAGCCACGCCTCAACTGTTGGCGATGCTGGTCCGGCGTCGTACAAGGCGTCGAACAATAAGTCCAAGAAGAAGGACAAGAAGGCCAAGAGCGGCCCCCACCTTGCGAACGCGAAGTCCGGGGAGATCAGCATCCTCTCCTCTTAAGTGGAGGATGATGATGACGAAGAAGAGGCCCCCGCCTAAGGCAAGGGGAAGAAGAGGGCGGCCCCTACTGACACAGACAAGGCTGCACCCCGAAGCAGGCTAAACCTCCCCACCCATTCGGACTCATCATCCGAACATAGCTTTGTAGTGAAGCCTAGGGAGAAGCCCCTAGCCGAAAGGTAAGTTGTTCGGATATATTAATTACTGCACTTTGTTTATTAGCATATTAATACTTTTTGAGTGTTTCTCACCAGCTGACCTACAGCCCTCCCCGTGCACACCCCAACGCCTCCTTATCGGAGGGGAACTCTATTGGAAATATGCCCTAGAGGCAATAATAAAATGTTTATTATTATATTTCCTTGTTCATGATAATTGTCTATTGTTCACGCTATAATTGTATTATCCGAAAATCGTAATACATGTGCGAATACATAGACCACAACATGTCCCTAGTGAGCCTCTAGTTGACTAGCTCGTTGATCAATAGATGGTTACCGTTTCCTGACCATGGACATTAGATGTCATTGATAACGGAATCACATCATTAGGAGAATGATGTGATGGACAAGACCCAATCCTAAGTCTAGCACAAGATCGTGTAGTTTGTATGCTATAGCTTTTCCAATGTCAAGTATCTGTTCCTTAGACCATGAGATTGTGCAACTCTGGGATGCCGTAGGAGTACTTTGGGTGTGCCAAACGTCACAATGTAACTAGGTGGCTATAAAGGTACACTACGGGTATCCCCGAAAGCATATCTTGGGTTGGCGCGAATCGAGACTGGGATTTGTCACTCCGTATGACGGAGAGGTATCTCTGGGCCCACTCGGTAAGACATCATCGTAATGAGCTCTATGTGAGTAAGGAGTTGGTCATGTGATGATGTGTTACAGAAAGAATAAAGAGACTTGCCGGTAACGAGATTGAACAAGGTATCGGTATACTGACGATCGAATCTCGGGCAAGTGCTATACCGGTAGACAAAGGGAATCGTATACGGGATTGATTGAATCCTTGGCATCGTGGTTCATCCGATGAGATCATCGTGGAACATGTGGGAGCCAACATGGGTATCGAGATCCCGCTGTTGGTTATTGGCCGGAGAGATGTCTCGGTCATGTCTGCATAGTTCCCGAACCTGTAGGGTCTACACACTTAAGGTTCGATGACGCTAGGGTTATACGGAATATATGTACGTGGTTACCGATTGTTGTTCGGAGTCCCGGATGAGATCCCGGACATCACGAGGAGTTCCGGAATTGTATGGAGGTAAAGAATTATATATAGGAAGTGAGGTTTTGGCCATCGGAAGTGTTCCATGCATCATCGGTAATGTACCGGGACCACCGGAAGGGTTCCGGGGGTCCACCGGGAGGGGCCACCAGTCCCGGAGGCTTGCGTGGGCCAAGAGTGGGAAGGAACTAGCCCCTGGGTGGGCTGGTGCGCCTCCCACCAAGGCCCAAGGCGCAAGAGAGGAGAAGAGGGGGCAAACCCTAGGCGTAGATGGGACTTAAGGCCCACCCTAGGCGCGCCCCCCTCTCCCCCCCCTCTGGCCGCGCCCCCAGATCCAATCTGAGGCTGCCACACCCCCTAGGGAGGGAGCCCTAGATGGGGGTGCAGCCCCTCCCCTCCCCCTATATATAGTGGGGATTTTGGGGCTGCCAAACACATGAGTTTTCCTCTCTCTCTTGGCGCATCCCTACCCCTCTCCCTCCTCGTCTCTCGTAATGCTTGACGAAGCCCTGCTGGAGTGCCACACTCCTCCACCACCACCACATCATCGTGTTGCTACTGGACGGAGTCTTCCCCAACCTCTCCCTCTCCCCTTGGTGGATCAAGGCGCGGGAGACGTCACCGGGCTGCACGAGTGTTGAACGCGGAGGCACCGTTGTTCGGTGCTTAGATCGGATTCGACCGCGATCTGAATCGCTTCGTGTATGACTCCACCGACCGCGTTCTTGCAACGCTTCCGCATCGCGATCTTCAAAGGTATGAAGATGCACCCCCCCCCTCTCGTTTCTAGTAACTCCATAGATAGATCTTGGTGATGCGTAGGAAAAAAATTGATTTTCTGCAACGATCCCCAACAGTGGCATCATGAGCTAGGTCTATGCGTAGTTACTATGCACGAGTAGAACACGAGTTGTTGTGGGCGTATATTATGTCAATTTACTTGCCGTTACTAGTCTTATCTTGATTCGGCGGCATCGTGGGATGAAGCGGCCCGGACCGACCTTACACGTACGCTTACATGAGACAGGTTCCACCGACTGACATGCACTAGTTGCATAAGGTGGCTAGCGAGTGTCTGTCTCTCCCACTTTAGTCGGATTGGATTCGATGAAAAGGGACCTTATGAAGGGTAAATAGTAATTGGCATATCACGTTGTGGTTTTGGCGTAGGTAAGAAACGTTCTTGCCAGAAACCTATAGCAGCCACGTAAAAACTTGCAACAACAATTAGAGGACGTCAAACTTGTTCTTGCAGTATGTGCCGTGTGATGTGATATGGTCAAAAGGATGTGATGAATGATATATGTGATGTATGAGATTGATCATGTTCTTGTAATAGGAATCACGACTTGCATGTCGATGAGTATGACAACCGGCATGAGCCATAGGAGTTGTCTTATTTCATTGTATGACCTGTGTGTCAATGAAAATGCCATGTAATTACTTTACTTTATTGCTAACCGTTAGCCAAAGTAATAGAAGTAACGCTTGGCAAGACAACTTCATGAAGACACGATGATGGAGATCATGGTGTCATGCCAGTGACGATGGTGATCATGGAGCCCCGAAGATGGAGATCAAAAGGAGCAAAATGATATTGGCCATATCATGTCACTATTTGATTGCATGTGATGTTTATCATGTTTTACATCTTATTTTCTTAGAACAACGGTAGCATAAATAAGATAATCTCTCACTAAAATTTCAAGAATTGTGTTCCCCCTAACTGTGCACCGTTGCTAAGGTCCGTTGTTCCGAAGCACCACGTGATGATCGGGTGTGATAGGTTCTAACGTTCGCATACAATGGGTGTAAGCTAGATTTACACACACAATACACTTAGGGTTGACTTAACGAGCCTAGCATGTACAGACATGGCCTCGGAACACGGAAGACCGAAATGTCGAACATGAGTCGTATAGAAGATACGATCAACATGAAGATGTTCACCGTTGATGACTAGTCCGTCTCACGTGATGATCGGACACGGCCTAGTCGAATCGGATCATGTATCACTTAGATGACTAGAGAGATGTCTATCTGAGTGGGAGTTCATTAAATTTGTTTAGATGAACTTAATTGTCATGAACATAGTCTAAATCCTTTACAATATGTATTATAGATCCAATGGCCCACGCTATTGTTGCCCTGAACTTCAACGCGTTCCTAGAGAAAACCAAGCTGAAAGACGATGGTAGCAACTATACGGATTGGGTCCGTAACTTGAGGATCATCCTCATAGCTGCCAAGAAAGCATATGTCCTTGAAGCACCGCTAGGTGATGCACCCGTTTTCCCAGCAACTCAAGACGTTATGAACGCCTGGCAGTCGCGTAGTGATGATTACTCCCTGGTTCAGTGCGGCATGCTTTACAGCTTAGAATCGGGACTCCAAAAGCGTTTTGAGCAAAACGGAGCATATGAGATGTTCCAAGAGCTGAAAATGTTTTTCCAAGCTCATGCCCGAGTCGAGAGATATGAAGTCCCCGACAAGTTCTACAGTTGTAAGATGGAGGAGAATAGTTCTGTCAGCGAGCATATACTCAAAATGTCTGGGTTGCATAACCGCTTGTCTCAACTGGAAGTTAATCTCCCAGATGACGCGGTCGTTGACAGAATCCTCGAGTCGCTCCCACCTAGGTACAAGAGCTTTGTGATGAATTTCAATATGCAAGGGATGGAGAAGTCCATTCCTGAGGTATATTCAATGCTGAAATCAGCGGAGGTGGAGATCAATAATGAACATCAAGTGTTGATGGTGAATAAAACCACTAAGTTCAAGAAAGGCAAGGGTAAGAAGAACTTCAAGAAGGACGACAAGGGAGTTGCCGCGCACGGTAAGCCAGTTGCCAGGAAGAAGCCAAAGAATGGACCCAGGCCTGAGACTGAGTGCTTTTATTGCAAGGTAACGGGTCACTAGAAGCGGAATTGCCCCAAATACTTAGCGGATAAGAAGGCCGGAAACGTCAAAGGTATATGTGATATACATGTTATTGATGTGTACCTTACCAGCGCTCGTAGTAGCTCCTGGGTATTTGATACCAGTGCAGTTGCTCACATTTGTAACTCAAAGCAGGAGTTGCGGAATAAGCGGAGACTGGCGAAGGACGAGGTGACAATGCGCGTCGGGAATGATTCCAAGGTCGATGTTATCGCCGTCGGCATGCTGCCTCTACATCTACCTTCGGGATTAGTTTTAAACCTCAATGATTATTATTTAGTGCCAGCTTTGAGCATGACCATTGTATCTGGATCTTGTTTAATGCGAGATGGCTACTCATTTAAATCTGAGAATAATGGTTGTTCTATTTATATGAGAGAAATGTTTTATGGTCATGCCCTGCTTTTCAATGGTTTATTCATATTGAATCTCGAACGTGATGTTACACATATTCATAGTGTGAATGCCAAAAGATGTAAGGTTGATAATGATAGTCCCACATACTTGTGGCACTGCCGCCTTGGTCATATTGGTGTCAAACGTATGAAGAAGCTCCATGCAGATGGACTTTTGGAGTCTCTTGATTATGAATCATTTGACACGTGCGAACCATGCCTCTTGGGCAAGATGACCAAGACTCCGTTCTCTGGAACAATGGAGCGAGCAACCAACTTGTTGGAAATCATACATACTGATGTGTGCGGTCCAATGAGTGTTGAAGCTCGCGGTGGCTATCGTTATGTTCTCAACCTCATTGATGACTTAAGTAGATATGGGTATGTCTACTTGATGAAACACAAGTCTGAGACCTTTGAAAAGTTCAAGGAATTTCAGAATGAGGTTGAGAATCAACATGACAGAAAAATAAAGTTATTACGATCAGATCGTGGAGGAGCATATTTAAGTCACGAATTTGGCACGCACCTAAGGAAATGTGGAATTGTTTCACAACTGCCGCCGCCTGGAACACCTCAACGTAACGGTGTGTCCGAACATCGTAATCGTACTTTGTTGGACATGGTGCGATCTATGATGTCTCTTACCGACTTACCGCTATTATTTTGGGGTTATGTGTAATGCCTAGTATGTGGCTATGTCTCCCACGTGTCGAGGCACGACTTAAGAACATAAACTCATACTAGAATGATCTCAAGTATGGTATCTTTGCACAACTCAAGTAAAATTCAGGGATGAAAGTGTAAAATGATAGTTGGCTTACACTCGCCACGTCACACAAGTGAATAAAATAGCATACATCATCCAAATAACATCACAGTCCGACTACGGACGAAATCCAAATGAAAATATACCATAAATAACACAAGCCCGGATCCTCCTAGTAAGAGCCACTACTGATCGCCGGGATAAGACACATAGTATCGTCCATGCTCTTCATCGAACTTCCAGTACAGCTCTGAACCATCTCCTGTATAGTTATCAACGGTACCTGCATCTGGTGTGGTGTAGAATCTGTGAGCCATAGAGGACTCAGCAATCTCGTTCCCGGGTAGCAAAACTATCCAAGCCTTAGGTGTGGAAAAGGCTGAAAACAAAGGTTGCAGCAAGCACTAAGCACTAGCTTACGAGTTTAGAGCGAGAAGAGAACAAGTGCCAACGATCGCCAAGTTGATCAAGAAGTGATCCTAACTACTCACGATCAAACATAACCCCACCGTGTTCACTTCCCGAAGCCCTTCGGAAAGAGACCATCACGGTTACTCACGCAGGTAGTGTATTCATGAACATGGTGTCAAGTTATCTACAACCGGATATTAACAAAATCCCATCTGCCACATAACCGCGGGCACGACTTTCGAAAGATCAAACCCTGCAGGGGTGTCCCAACTTAGCCCATCACAAGCTCACGATCTGCGGAGTCGCAACTCCAAAGTGGGAAGACCTGAGTACTCTCGGAATCCCGTGCTCAAGATATTTCGACAAAGGTAAAACTAATCCAGCAAGACCTCCCGGCGTGCCGACACCCTGATAGTAGCCGCGCTTATCTCGTCTCAGGCCACGACCGGATGGGACAACCTACAGGAAAATACCAGATACCTCGGGTTTCCCCAAGGCGGCCCTGTAGTCTGCCCGGTTGGACCAACACTCATGAGGAGCACTGGCCCGGGGGTTGTTAATTAAGTCCACTGGGTAGCTAGTCCCTATGCAAATTTTAGTTATTAGGCAAATGTAAAACCAATGTTGGGCCTTGCCGGAAAAGCTTTAGCACAGAGCGAATTATCAAGGGGGCCCATAAACCCCAACCGTGTTAGGGACGCAAAATCAAGGAACATAACACCGATTTATCGGTTCCTAGGGTGGCATGAGTGGAACAAAACACCAAGCAAGAGGCTTAGCCTTCCACCCATTACCAATATATAGGTGCATTAGTTTAACAGGTAATATATATTGTGATATCCCAACAACAACTTCATCACGGAGCAATCTTCAAAACTTCACCTGCAACTATCAACGCTATAAGAGGGGCTGAGCGATGCGTACTTAGTCAAACAACGGTTTGCTAGGAAGGTGGTTAGAGTGTTTCATGGCAACAATAGGAGGGCTGACAAACATGAATAGGCATCGAGGCAATATCTAAAGAGCGAGATATCTAGCATAGGCAAAGATAGAAGTGATATATGGGAATGGTCATCTTGCCTGTTGATTCCACGGAGGGATCGTAACCTTGCTCCTTAAACTCAGCCTCGGTGGTAACCTCGAACTCCGAATCGGCTCCCGGCTCTACCCAACACAAGAACATAACAACGACACAATATCAAACACGGTGCAATGCATAATCAACATGATGCAAGTCATAACATGGGATGCAAGTATGATGTGTGTATGCATGAGGAAGCTCTTGAGCCTAAGGAGAAGATGATGGAAAAGGCCTCATCTTGGGAAACCAAGCAAGCCACTAGATAGAGGGGAAGATTTCGGTTGAAATCGATATAAAGATCACCGGAAACGGATGCACGGTTTGCAAATGGCAAGCAAAACAAGATTCAAGCAAAACTGCAGTTTACAGCAACATGGCATCTTTGGAGCAAGAAGTAATTATGCTACAACACCCAAACTTGGAGATAGAGGGAATGGATGTGAAATAGACATGATACTTAACAAGCATGAACTTAGAACACATCCAAAACCTTGCTGGAACACAATTAAACAAGCATGGCAAGTTGCAATAAGTTTACAGAATTCTCAGACTTAGTGAAAATTACAAGGCATGGCAGAATTACAACGAATAGGCATGTTTGCAAGCTTGTGCAACTCAACTCTAAGCATATCATGGCAAGTTAAGATAACCCACAACAAGAAGGCATATTTGAGAAGCTACTCATGTCAAGAACATGCTTATAGGGTGCTTAGAACACTAGCTACACTCGTGGCAAAACTGAACTTGTTGATAACATGCTGACAGATACATTTTATAGCCTCTTGAGAGCATGAAAACAACAAGCTACAACAAGCCAACATGCAAGCAAAAGGCATGGCAACAACATAAATAACATGCTCTTCAAGAATAACCACATGGCTACTTCTACAACATACTCGAACATGCCCCAAACACCATGGCAAAAGTGCAAAAGTTTATCCAGACTTAGAAAAATCTGGGCATGCTGACAGATAAATTTTATAGCAAAATCTGGGCATGCTGATAGATAAATTTTATAGCAACTTGAGGGCCTCATAACAACTAGCTACAACATGGCATCATGGCAAACAAGAGCATGGATAGCTAGAGCATAACATATACATCAAGGAGCACCCACTAGACAACTCTAAACACGCACAACAAAGACGGTGGCATCATGGATACATGGCATAAAATTTACCATATTCATACTTAGCAGAAATTTATAAACATGATGACATGTTAACAAGCTTGTTGCACTCATATCAAGACATATCATGGCATGAAAATGAATCTATCATGTAGATCACATACTCAAGAGCAAAACTCATGTTAACACCTAGCTCATATGACACATGGATAAATAAGCACAAGCAAGGCAAAACATCATCTCATAACAAGTTCAGAAACTTATCAGCTAAATGCACTTTTGCAACAGAGATAAACATGGCAATATGACACCTAACATGAATGCTATATCAACCATCATGTAGAGCATTTCACAATGAAGATCTGGACATATCATTCACTCCATTCGGACCAACATGCACTAAGTTACTAGCACACGAACATGGCAACAAATTTACACAGACAACAAGTGCTGAAACAGTTTCAGCAACATGCACTCTTGCCACGAAGATTGAGTCAACTAGAAGAACTCTAACATGCATGAAAATGATACTAACATGTAGAGCACGACGAGACGAATATTTCGACATATCATACGCGCAAAACAGAGCACTGAGCACAAAGTTATCACATGGCAAAGGAGGCAACAAATTTAAGGAATCCGGGGACTTAGTGGATTTTTACCATCCGAAAAGTCAACGGGACGGGATGGAGCGGGATGGAGAGATCCGGGCGCGGAGCGGGGGCGTTTGGATCGGTGAGGTGGTGGATCTGGTCCACCCGACCAGATCCACCGGATCGGCGGTGGCCGGAGGCGGCGAACGGGGCCGGCTGGGGCGGCGGGCGGCGGGGCGATGGCCGGCGAGGTGGCGGGGCACGCCAGCAGGAGGCTCGCGGCGGTGCGGGGCAGCACCGGCTGGAGGCGGCGGCGGGCGGATCGCGCGCAAAGGCGGGCCGGGAGGGCCGACCTCGGGCCGAGCGGGCCCGGTGGCAGCGCGGTGGGAGGCTGGCGGTGGAGGCGAAGTGGCACGCAGAGATTGGCCGAGCGCGGCGGCTGGACTCGTCCGGCGGCGTCTGGACGTGTCCGGCGTGGAGAGGGAGATGGATCTAGGGTTTTTACCCGAAAATGGAGGGGATGTGGCTGATTTATAGGTAGAGGGAGCTAGGAGTGTCCAAATGGAGAGCGGTTTTCGCCCACACGATCGCGATCCAACGACCAAGAGGATGGGAGTGGTTGTGCTGGGTTAGTGGGATGTTGTGGAGGGGGTCTTGGGCCAAAAGGAAGAGGAGCTTTAGCCCACTAGGTTAACCGTTGGAGTATCAAACGACCTCCAAACGCGATGAAACTTGACAGGCGGCCTACACGTACTAAAACAACAACGCACGACAAGTCTCACCTCATTCCGAGAACGTTACACGGCCACACACGAAAGAAGGACTCGGAGGTGTCACGGGCACGTGTGTGAGTGTCGGAACTTGAAACGGACAACGGGAAGAGACGAGCATGACCGAGTGCAAGTGACAACACGAATGCAATGCAAAGCACATGATAACATGACATGGATGAAATGCACACATGCACACGACAAAATGAAGAAACCCGAAATGAAAGAAGATCCCAGAATGGAATTGATTAAGTCAACTTTGCATATATTGCCATAAATGGAAGGTATCACATATGGGGTGTTACACACTCTCCTCCACTACAAAAAGATCTCGTCCCGAGATCTAGGACTGATAGAAGGAGGGATACTCGTAACGAAGGTGATCTTCTCATTCCCACGTAGCTTCTTGGTCGGTATGGTGTGACCACTTAACTTTTAAGAATTTGATGGACTTGTTGCGGGTCTTGCGCTCAGTTTCTTCAAGAATAGCAACAGGGTGCTCACGATAAGACAAGTCTTGTTGAAGATCAATCTCTTCGAACAGGATGGTGCATTCAGGCGTCTTGAAGCACTTGCGGAGTTGAGACACATGAAACACATCACGAACATTTTCAAAGTTGGAGGGAAGCTCGAGTTGGTAGGCTAGATCGCCTCTCTTGCCAAGAATCTTGAAAGGGCCCACATATCTTGGAGCAAGCTTGCCCTTGATACCGAACCTCTGAGTGCCCTTCATGGGAGAATCACGGAGATAGACATGGTCTCCAATGTTGAAAGCCAAGTCACGATGCTTGCCGTCATAGTAGCTCTTTTGACGCGATTGCGCGGCCTTGAGATTCTCACGTATGACTTTGCACATTTCTTTGGCTTATGAGATCAAATCATTTCCAAGAAGTTGACGCTCACCAGTCTCGGACGAGTTGAGAGGGGTACGACATTTTCTGCCATAGAGGATTTCAAAAGGAGCTTTGTAGGCACTTGCTTGGAAGCTGTTGTTGTAGGAGAATTCGGCAAACGGGAGGCAATCTTCCCATTTCATACCGAAGAAGATGACACAAGCTCTTAGCATATCTTCGAGGATATGGTTTACTCTTTCGACTTGACCACTAGTCTGAGGGTGAAACGCAGTGCTGAAGCGAATCTTTGTGCCCATGGCTGACTGGAAAGAATCCCAGAACTTGGAGGTGAACAAACTTCCACCGTCTGAGGAGATCACTTGAGGAATGCCATGCAAAGAAACAATTCTGGAGGTGTACAGCTCTGCCAGCTGAGCTGCGTTGATGGATTCTTTGACTGGAAGAAAATGTGCTACTTTAGTTAGCTTGTCAATCACCACAAAGATATCATCATTTCCCTTCTTGGACTTGGGAAAACCAGTGACGAAATCCATTTCAATGTGATCGAATTTCCACTCGGGAATAGGTAGAGATTGAAGGAGTCTGGCTGGACGTTGATGCTCTGCCTTCACTCTTCTGTAGACATCACATTCATTCACGAATTGGGCAATCTCCCTTTTCATGCGAGTCCACCAATATGATTGCTTGAGGTCATGGTACATCTTGTAACTTCCGGGATGTATCGAGAGGAGGGAGTCATGTGCTTCGTTCATTATGAGCTTCCTAAGATCACCTTTGGGAACCACGATCCTGTCCTCAAAGAACAAGGTGTCTTTCTCATCAACGCGATAGCACTTGTACTTGGGAGTACCCTTTGCAATACCATGTTTCAATTTCTGCACCATAGCATCACTGAGTTGGGCCTCACGGATTTGATCTTCCAAGGTAGGAGCAACTTGAAGGTTTGCAAGAAAGCCTTGCGGAACAACTTGGAGGTTGAGCTTCCTAAATGATTGGATTCCCCCTTCCTTTCCCCCTCCCCCTATTTCCGCCCCCCTCCAAGCAAACATGGCAAGGAGGGTGCACGGCCAAGGAGGACCCCGAGTAGGATTCGGCCTACTTGGGGCACCCCATGGCAGCCTCTCCCTCTCCCTCCCACCTATATATATGAAGGTGGCGCCCTAGCCCACCCAGACAATTGAGTAGCCGTGTGCGGCGCCCCCTCCACAGTTTACAACCCCGGTCATATTTCCGTAGTGCTTATGCGAAGCCCTGCGGAGATCACTTCTCCATCACCGTCACCATGCCGTCGTGCTGACAGAACACATCTACTACCTCAATGTCTTGCTGGATCAAGAAGGCGAGGGACATCACCGAGATGAACGTGGAGGTGTCATGCGTTCGGTACTTTATTGGTTGAAGTGCGAAGAAGTTCGACTACATCAACCGCGTTGTGAAACGCTTCCGCTTACGGTCTACGAGGGTACGTAGACACACTCTTCCCCCTGTTGCTATGCATCTCCATGGATAGATCATTGCGTGTGCCTATACTTTTTATTTTCCATGCAACGTTTCCCAAACTAATGCATGTTCATGACCGTCTTCGCTCTCTAGCTGGCCACTTCCCGATCTATTTGCTAGCCTTCGCCTGTATTAAGCAGAAATACTGCTTGTGCATCAAAATCCTGAAACCCAAGTTATCTCAGATGACTCCACCATACCTACCTATATGTGGTATTACCCTACCGTCCTAAGTAATTTTGCATGTGCCACCTCTAAAAACTTCAAATAAAAAATATTTTTTGTGTGCCCGGATTGTTCATATAGCAACAGGAGGTAGTCGATATCTTCCATGCTATGCGGGTTATTCTCATGACGAGTGTCTATTCACTTGTCCGTGCACGAGAGGGGCGGTAATAGGGAATTCCAATCCCGAATTCAAAAATAAAAGACTTACAAATAATGAAATAAAAACTCCTACAGAGTAAAACCTTTATTGGCATGGAAGATATTGATAACTAATGGTCGTGATGTAAACAGGAAGGGTGCATTTCCCAAAAATACATTTATATCTGTTTTAAAATTATGAGCTCTGGCACCTCTGCAAATCATTGATTACCTCTGCGAAGGGACTATCTATTTACTTTTTTCTTACAAATTGGATTTATTTCATACATTTATCTATAAGAAAATCCGGGGGTCAGAATTATTTCCAATTCGAAAGTCCCAAATGATCCAAGGGAGCGGAAAGAGAGGGATTCGAACCCTCGGTACAAAAAAATTGTACAACGGATTGCTCATCACCTTCTCAAATAAGCGCCAGATCTGAGAGCACTATTATCATCCTCATGCATTGTGTATAGTTAATGTTGGGTGTTAGCATGACTAGATCTTTTCTACCATGAATTACAATTTTTAGTCGTTGCTTGAACTTTGGAGGTGCTTTGCATTTATGTTTTGCGGTCTCAGAAAGGGCTAGCGAGATACCACTGTTGTCATATTATATCATGGTTGTTTTGATAAATTGTTGTCATCTAAGATATCTTATTATTGCTCTCTAGTTGTTTATGCTATTGATATGAGTTAATATAATTTTTAAGAGTTATTGTTGAAATGGTTAGTCATGATCTTTGCTGAAAACCTAGGTGCTACTTAAGCTTATTTATTTAAACAAGAGCAAAAGGGTTTGTAAAAGATTTTCATTTTCACTTTCAGTTTATCAACTGAATTGCTTGAGGAAAAGCAAAGGTTTAAGCTTGGGGGAGTTGATATGTCTCCTTCGTATCTACTTTTCCTAACACTTTTCCTCTTGTTTTAGACTCTAATTTGCATGATTTGGATGAAACTAACCCGGACTAGCGCTATTTTCAGTAGAACTACCATGGTGTTGTTTTTGTGCAGAAATAAAAGTTCTTGGAATGCAATGGAACTTTTCAAAAAAATATTTCAGAATAAAAGAAAAATACCGGAGCCAAGAACCACGAGAGGGCGGCCCCTGGGTAAGCACAACCCACCAGGGAGCCCTCCCTGCTACTTCTCGAGCTTGCGTTGTATTCCCTCGAATAGGAAAGGGTGATGCAGCACAGTAGCGTAAGTATTTCCCTCAGTTTTTTAGAACCAAGGTATCAATCAAGTAGGAGACCACGCGCGAGTGCCTCGCACCTGCACAAAAAAAAAGAACTTCGCAGCCAACGTGATAAGGGGTTGTCAATCCCTTTACGGTCACTTACGAAAGTGAGATATGATAGATAGGATAATATAATATTTTTGGTATTTTTGGTATAAGAACATAAAGTAAATAAAGCAAAGTAAATTAGATGGAAGATTAATAAGTTGAGAATAGACCTGGGGGGCATAGGTTTCACTAGTGGCTTCTCTCATGATAGCAGAATTCTACGGTGGGTGAACAAATTATTGTCGAGCAATTGATAGAAAAGCGAATAATTATGAGACTATCTAGGCATGATCATTATATATAGGCATCACGTCCGAAACAAGTAGACCGAAATGATTCCGCATCTACTACTATTACTCCACACATCGACCGCTATCCAGCATGCATCTAGAGTATTAAGTTCATAAGAACAGAGTAACGCCTTAAGCAAGATGACATGATGTAGAGGGATAAACTCAAATAACATGATATAAACCCCATCTTTTTATCCTCGATGGCAACAATAAAATACGTGCCTTGCCGCCCCTACTGTCACTGGAAAAGTACACCGTAAGATTGAACCCAAAGCCAAGCACTTCTCCCATTGCAAGAACTATAGATCTAGTAGGCCAAACCAAACCAATAATTCAAAGAGACTTGCAAGGATATTATAATCATACATAAAAGAGTTCAGAAAAGAACCAAATATTTCTCATAGATAATCTTGATCATAAACCCACAATTCATCGAATCTCGACAAACACACCGCAAAAAGAGATTACATCGAATAGATCTCCTCGAAGACCGAGGAGAACTTGGTATTGAGATCCAAAGAGAGAGAAGAAGCCATCTAGGTACTAACTATGGACCCGAAGGTCTGTGGTAAACTACTCACAACTCATGGTGAGGCGATGATGATGATGTTGAAGCACTCCATGGTAGATCCCCCCTTCGGCGGAGCTCCGGAACAGGCCCCAAGATGGGATCTCACGGGAACAGAAGGTTGCGGCGGTGGAACTAGGGTTTTCTCTCCTCTTCTGATGTTTTCGGGGTACAAGGGTATATATAGGAGGAAGGAGGGCACCGGGAGCCAGACGTGGGGCCCACGAGGCAGGGGGCGCACCCTCACCCTCGTGGACGCCACGTCAGCCCTATTACGTGGTTCTCAAGTCTCCTGTGCAGATTTTGCTCCAAAAATATCTCTCCCGAAGGTTTCATTCCGTTTGGATTCCGTTTGATATTCCTTTTCTGTAAAACCCTGAAATAGGCAAAAACAACAATCTGGATTGGGCCTTTGGGTTAATAGGTTAGTCCCAAAAATAATATAAAAGTGTATAACAAAGCCCATTAAACATCCAAAACATCATAAATAATAGCATGGAACAATAAAAAATTATAGATACGTTGGAGACGTATCACTCCCCTCCAGGCGCTCCCAGGTGGGTTGTGCCCACCTGGTGGCCCGCACATCATGTGTCCAACTCCATAAATACATATTTTTCCAGTAAAAAATCAAGCAGGAAGAATTATCTTGTTTCGTGATACGGACCCGCTGCCACCTCCTGTTCCTCATTGGGAGGCAAGATCTGGAGTCCGTTTGGGGCTCCGAAGAGGGGAATCTTTGCTCTTCGTCATCACCAACCCTGCTCCATCGCCAATTTCATGATGCTCTCCACCGCGAGTGAGTAATTCATTTGTAAGCTCGCTAGTCGGTAAGGAGTTGGATGAGATTTGTCATGTAATTGAGTTAGTTTTGTTAGGGCTTGATCCCTAGTATCCATTATGTTCGGAGATTGATGTTGTTATGACTTTGCCATGCTTAATGCTTGACACTTTGGGCCCGGGTGCCATGAATTCATATCTGAACCGTTTAGATTTACACCATTATATCTATGTTCTTGATCCGATCTTCCAAGTCATATTCACCTACCATGTGTTATGATCCATAAACCCCGGAGTGACAATATTCGAGATACTTTCCGGTGATGACCTTAGTTTGAGGAGTTCATGTATTCACTATGTGTTAATGCTTTGTTCTGGTACTCTATTAAAATGATGCCTTAATATCCCTTAGTTTCCTTACGGACCCCGCTACCACGAGAGGGTAGGACAAAAGATGTCATACAAGTTCTTTCCATAAGCATGTATGACTATTTATAGAATACATGCCTACATTGTATTCATGAACTGGAGCTAGTTTTGTATCGCCCTAGGTTATGACTGTTACATGATGAATATCATCCAACAAATTGCCGATCCAATGCCTATGAATTTCTTACATATTGATCTTGCTAAGTTACTACTCCTGATGTTGCTATTGCTACTGCTGCAAAATCATTGCTATCATTGTTATCGCTACTATTGCTACTACCTCTACTATCAAAACTATCATACTACTGTGCTACTGATCACTTTGCTGCAGATAATTAATCTCCATGTGTGGCTGAATTGATAACTCAGTTGCTAATACTTGCAAATATGTTTTGGCTCCCCATGTGTCGAATCTATAAATTTGGGTTGAATACTCTAACCTCGAAAACTGTTGCGATCCCCTATAATTGTGGGTTATCAATGGGTTGTGGGCCCATGGGGGTCCTCTCCACCGCCTCTCATGTCTATAAATACTCAAATATTCCAAAAACCCTAGAGGAGTCGCAGAAAATTTGTTTTAGCCGCCGCAATATCGAGAACCATGAGAGGAAGACGATCACGGAGGGGTTCATCATCCTCATTGGTGCCTCTCCGATGATGCATGCGTAGTTTACCACAGACCTACGGGTCCATAGGCAGTAGCTAGATGGCTTCTTCTCTCTTTTTGATCTTTAATACAATGTTCTCTTTGGTGATCTATTTGATGTAACTCTTTTGCGGTGTGTTTGTTGGAATCTGATGAATTGTGAGTTTATGATCAGATCTATTTCTATCCATACATCACTGGTACAGCGAGGTGCTATACAAATGGGTTTTAACGCCTTTCCGCGACGGCGTTTGGAACCGTCGCCAAGGGAGTGTGTGCGATAGGGGGTCCTTCCCACACGACCCAGAAACCATCGACGATAGGCCCTCCGGCCACACATGCTCGGCAAAATGAGGTAGTGTGCGATGGGCGAGTGATTAAATACGGTTATACATATAGTTGTATTAAAAATACAATTATGTAGGCCAAATTGTTTCTAGTCGTAAGTACATCCCACACAATCAGTCCCGGCTAAACGTTTCCGTTCATATGTATATTCCACATAGTCAATCCAAGGAATACATTTCCGTTAGTATGTACATCCCACACAGTTTATCCAAGAAGTACATTTTCGTTCGTATATACATCCCACACAGTCACTTCAAGGAAAACGTTTTCCTTCGCATGTGCATCACACACAATTTTCCCCATTAAATTGTTTGTGATAGTGTTGACATTGAACACGATATTAACAATTTTACCGTTTGCGTTATTGAATGCATCACACATGGTGCGTAGAAGAAACTGTGTGGCATAGGCTGTCCATCACACACACGTTTTATGTGCTAAACGTTTGCGCAAGGTGGCCTAACGCAAACAGTTTTCAAGAGGAAGTCGTGTGTGATTGTTCATTGATCCAACACGGTTTATTCCTAGAAACTGTATGCGTTGCCTAAGGTCATCGCCCACGGCGTTTTATAAGTAACCGTTTGCAATAGAAAACCCCAATTAGCAGGCTAATCGGCCATTAGCAGGCTAATTGTCCTATTGTTAATAATCCATTTATTATTCTAATTGATATTTCATATTAAGCACACAATATATTTCATTTTCGTATTACGGAAGCAGGATTTCATAATTGAAATACACCAGAGTACAACATTATATAGCTGAGCACTCAGCTACCCCATTACACAACTGCACCAGCACCAAGTTTCACATGCAACATCTATAACCTTTTGAATTAGCATCATAGATGGTACATAGAGAGATGAATCTCATCTGGAAAACTGCTGAAGCGGAAGGCGAATACCGAACCTTCATTGATGTTGAAGGTCTTGTAGCTTTAGGCCAGTGCCTATGGATGATTGACTGTCCATCCTTCGTCCTCTTCAGGAAGACTTCAATATTGAACCGTGGGTGTTGTATGAATACCTTCCTCGCCTCCTGACCATACAGGTGGTTTGAGAGGTAATCATCAGTGAACTACTTTGGAAAGTCATGAAAACAAGGATATGCATAAATACCTTCTCTAGATTTGAAATGGTGCAAAGGAATTAAAAAGACAAGGTATAACAATTAGTACTAACCTTGTAGTGAACTCATGTCGTCTCTAGATTTGAAATGGCGCAGAGGAATTTAAAAGACATGGTACAACTCATTTCCACATATGCAAAAAGGTTGAACAGTGGGTCAAAACCTTTGACAGTAGGACCTACATGTGCAAGACCAAATTGTTAAAAACCTAATATTTAAAAACAAGAAGTGGAAATGTGTGTTATTAACTGCAACAAGCCTAATATTTAAAAACAAGCAAATATAGTCATTCAAACTTGTATCGTGCAGGTCTAAGTACACTAGTTATTGACCCTGTTTGGATCCATGGGTTACAGTTAGTTTGAGCTAGTTTGGGCTCAAATAGCCCTAAAGTATCCATACATGAGGGCTAGTTTGAGCTAGTTGCATATAACCCACCCAAAACAACTATCCCACCCAAGAGGTGTTGATTGGGGCTAGTTCTCCTAGTGCATTTATTGTCAATATAATTGTTGGGGAATGTAGTATTTCAAAAAAATCCTACGATCACGCAAGATCTATCTACTAGATGCATATCAACGAGAGGGGAGGTGTGTCTACGTACCCTCGTAGACAGAAAGTGGAAGCGTTTATCAACGCGGTTGATGTAGTCGTACACCTTAACGATATGTCCGATCTAGTACCGAACGTACGGCACCTCCGCGTTCAGCACATGTTCAGCTCGATGACGTCCTTGCCTTCTTGATCCAGCAAGACGGGCGAAGTAGTAGATGAGTTCCGGTAGCACGACTGCGTGGTGACGGTTGTTGATGAAGAACAATCTCTGCAGGGCTTCACCAAGCACTACATAAACTAGATGGAGGATAAACTAGAGAGGGTCGGGGTTGCCGGCACACGGCTTGGTGTATCTTGATGTGTTCCAGGTGTTAGCCCCGCCCCTCTATTTATATGTTGAGCCTTGGGGTCGTAATTTGGAGCAAAAGCCTCCTCAAAGTCGGTTTTGCCCGAAAGGCAAGAGTCCCACTCGGACTCTAGGACCAAACGCCACAATCCTTGGCGTCTGGCCCAAACGCCATGGGCCTCGGCATCTGGCCCAGGGTCTCCGGCATTTGGCCCCCTCGCCTCCGCAAAACACCTTTTGCACCAAATTAATGCCCCGTGGGCTTGACCCCTTGGCCTAACCATATCATCCTATATATCAATCTTTACCTCCGGACCACTCCGGAGCTCCTTGTCGTGTCTGTGATCTCATCCGGGACTCCGAACAACATTCGGTCACCAACATACATAACTCATTCAATACTATATTGTCAACGAAACGTTAAGCGTGCGAACCCTACGGGTTCAAGAACTATGTAGACATAACCGAGACATCTCTCCGGTCAATAACCAATAGCGGAACCTGGATGCCCATATTGGCTCCTACATATTCTACAGAGATCTTTATCGGTCAAACCGCATAACAACATACGTTTGTTCCCTTTGTCATCGGTATGTTACTTGCACGAGATTCAATCGTCGGTATACATCATCTCGTGACTAAGTCATTAGTCATTTGCTTGCAAGGCTTATTATGATGTGCATTACCGAGAGGGCCCAGAGATACCTCTTCGACATTCGGAGTGACAAATCATATTCTTGATCTATGCCAACACCACGAACACTTTCGGAGACACCTGTAGAGCATCTTTATAATCACCCAGTTACATTTTGACGTTTGATAGCACACAAGGTGTTCCTTCGGTATTCGGGAGTTGCATAATCTCATAGTCATAGGAACATGTATAAGTCATGAAGAAAGCAATAGCAATAAAACTAAACGATCGTAGTTGCTAAGCTAACGGATGGGTCTTGTCCATCACATCATTCTCCTAATGATGTGATTTCGTTGATCAAATGACAACTCATGTCTATGGTTAGGAAACATAACCATCTTTGATCAATGAGCTAGTCTAGTAGAGGCATACTAGGGACACTCTGTTTTGTCTATGTATTCACACATGTACTAAGTTTCCGGTTAATACAATTCTAGCATGAATAATAAACATTTATCATGATATAAAGAAATATAAATAACAACTTTATTATTGCCTCTAGGGCATATTTCCTTCAATAGCATCGTCATCCAAACACCTCTTTGGCTAGAGTCAAGTCAGGGTTAGTCTTTGTTTAGTATCATTGTTATTTAGGAAACGTAGGATAGCGTAGGATTTATTCTACCTTGACATGTACTCCGAGATGACCATGTACTCCTATATATATGCCCACGAGGCTCAAGCAATACAATCAACTATGCCACCAATCTCTGTCTCCCTCCCTTTTAACTATCATGAGCTAGAAACAAACTCTAACCTCTAGCTAAGTTAGAGTATCCAAACAGTGCCATTGTTAAATAAAACGGAAAGGTGTGTTAAATACTCCCTCTGGTTCTTTTTAATCTGCATATAAGAATTGTATGAAGTCAAACTCCATAAAGTTCAACCTTATTTATATGAAAAATATCAACATCTACCATGCTAAAGTTATACAATATGAAAATTTCAGTCATGACACATGCACTGATATTGATTTCATATTGTGTATGTTGGTATTTTGTTCTATAAAGTTGGTCAAACTTTATGAGGCTTGACTTTAGACAAATCTTATATGATGAGGTGTTCCTCCGGTATTCGGGAGTTGCATAATCTCATAGTCATAGGAACATGTATAAGTCATGAAGAAAGCAATAGCAGTAAAACTAAACGATCATAGTTGCTAAGCTAACGGATGGGTCTTGTCCATCACATCATTCTCCTAATGATGTGATCCTGTTGATCAAATGACAACTCATGTCTATGGTTAGGAAACATAGCCATCTTTGATCAATGAGCTAGTTTAGTAGAGGCATACTAGGGACACTCTGTTTTGTCTATGTATTCACACATGTACTAAGTTTCCGGTTAATACAATTCTATAATGAATAATAAACATTTATCATGATATAAGGAAATATAAATAACAACTTTATAATTGCCTCTAGGGCATATTTCCTTCAGTCTCCCACTTGCACTAGAGTCAATAATCTAGTTCACATCGCCATGTGATTTAACACCGATAGTTCACATCGTTATGAGAATAACACCCAAAGTTCACATCGCCATGTGAACAACACCCAAAGGGTTTACTAGATTCAATAGTCTAGTTCACATTGCCATGTGATTAACACCCAAAGAGTACTTAAAGTGTGATCATGTTTTGCTTCGTGAGAGAAGTTTAGTCAACGGGTCTGTCACATTCAGATCCGTATGTATTTTGCAAATTTCTATGTCTACAAAGCTCTACATGGAGCTAATCTAGCTAATTGCTCCCACTTTCAATACGCATCTAGATTAATACTTAGAGTCATCTGGATTAGTGTCAAAGCTTGCATTGGCGTAACTCTTTACGACGAACTCTTTATCACCTCCATAATCGAGAAATATTTCCTTAGTCTTCTAGTTACTAAGGATAATTTTGACCACTATCCGGTGATCTACTCCTGGATCACTATTGTACCTCCTTGCCAAACTCATGGCAAGGTACACAACAGGTTTGGTACACAACATGGCATACTTTATAGAACCTATGGCTGAGGCATAGGGAATGACTATCTTTCTCTCTATATTTTTCTGCCGTGGTCAGGCTTTGAGTCTTACTCAACTTCACACCTTAAAATCAGGCAAGAACTCCTTCTTTGACTGATCCATTTTGAACTACTTCAAAATATTATCAAGGTATGTACTCGTTGAAAGTCTTATGCGTCTTGATCTATCTCTATAGATCTTGATGCCCAATGTGTAAGCAACTTCACCGAGGTCTTTCTTTGAAAAACTCCTTTCAAACACTCCTTTATGCTTTCCAAAATATTCTACATTATTTCTGATCAACAACATGTCATTCGCATATACTTATCAGAAAGGCTGTAGTGCTCCCACTCACTTTCTTGCAAATACAGGCTTCACCACAAGTCTATATAAAACTATATGCTTTGATCAATTTATCAAAGCGTATATTCCAACCCTGAGATGCTTGCACCAGTCCATAGATGGATCGCTGGAGCTTGCACATTTTGTTAGCACCTTTAGGATTGACAAAACCTTCTGGTTGCATCATATTCAACTCTTCTTTAATAAATCCATTAAAGAACGTTGTTTTGTTATCCATTTGCCAGATTTCATAAAAATGCGGCAATTGCTAACATGATTCAGACAGACTTAAGCATCGCTACGAGTGAGAAAATCTCATCGTAGTCAACACCTTGAACTTGTCGAAAACCTTTCGCAACAAGTCGAGATTTGTAGACAGTAACATTACCGTCGGCGTCGGTCTTCCTCTTGAAGATCCATTTATTTTCAATGATCTCATCTCAGATTTTATGGCCTCAAGCCATTTTGCGGAATCTGGGATCATCATCGCTTCCTCGTAGTTCGTAGGTTCATCATGGTCTAGTAACATGACTTCCAAAACCGGGTTGCCGTACCACTCTGGCACATAACATACTCTGGTTGATCTACGAAGTTTAGCTGTAACTTGATCCGAAGTTTCATCATCATCATCATGAGCTTCCTCACTAATTGGTGTAGGAATCACTGGAACTAGTTTCTGTGATGTACTACTATCTAATTCGGGAGAAGGTACAATTACCTCATCAAGTTCCACTTTCCTCCCACTCACTTCTTTCGAGAGAAACTCCTTATCTAGAAAGGATCCATTCTTAGCAGCGAATAGCTTGCCTTCGGATCTGTGATAGAAGGTGTACCCAACAGTCTCCTTTCGGTATCCTATGAAGACACATTTTTCCGACTTGGGTTCGAGCTTATCAGGTTGAAGCTTTTTTCACAGAAGCATCGCAGCCCCAAATTTTAAGAAACGACAACTTTGGTTTCTTGCCAAACCACAGTTTACAAGGCGTCGTCTCAACGGATTTAGATGTTGCCCTATTTAACGTGAATGCAGTTGTCTATGATGCATAACCCAAAACGATAGTGGTAAATTGGTAAGAGACATCGTAGGCCGCACCATATCTAATAAAGTACAGTTACGACGTTCAGACACACCATTACGCTGTGGTGTTCCGGGTGGCGTGAGTTGTGAAACTATTCCACATTGTTTCAAATGAAGACCAAACTCGTAACTCAAATATTCACCTCCACGAACAGATCGTAGAAACTTTATTTTTTTTGTTACGATGATTCTCTACTTCACTCTGAAATTCTTTGAACTTCTCAAATGTTTCAGACTTGCTTCATCAAGTAGATATACCCATATTTGCTCAAATCATCAGTGAAGGTTAGAAAATAACGATACCCGCCGCGAGCTTCAACACTCATCGGTCCACATATTAGTATGTATGATTTCCAACAAATCTGTTGCTCGCTCCATTGTTCCGGAGAACGGAGTTTTAGTCATCTTACCCATGAGGCATGGTTCGCAAGCACCAAGTGATTAATAATCAAGTGATTCCAAAAGTCCATCACTATGGAGTATCTTCATACGCTTTACACCAATATGACCTAAACGACAGTGCCACAAATAAGTTGCACTATCATTATTAACCTTGCATCTTTTGGCTTCAATATTATGAATATGTGTATCACTACGATCGAGATTCAACAAAATATTTTCATTGGGTATATGACCATCGAAGGCTTTATTCATGTAAACAGAATAACAATTATTCTATGACTTTAAATGAATAACCGTATTGCAACAAACATGATCAAATCATATTCATGCTCAACGCAAATGCCAAATAACATTTATTTAGGTTCTACACTAATCCCGAAAGTATAGGGAGTGTGCGATGATGATCATATCAATCTTGGAACCACTTCCAACACACATCGTCACTTCACCTTTAACTAGTCTTTGTTCATTCTGCAACTCTCGTTTCGAGTTACTAATTTTAGCAACTGAACCGGTATCAAATACCAAGGGGTTGCTATGAACACTAGTAAAGTACACATCAATAGTCGGTATATCACATATACCTTTGTTCACTTTTCCATCCTTATTATCCGCCTAGTATCTAGGGTAGCTCCACTTCTAGTGACTATTTCCTTTGCAATAGAAGCACTTAGTTTCAGGCTTGAGTTTAGCTTTGGGTTTCTTCACAGGAGTGACAACTTGATTGTCATTCTTCTTGAAATTACCCTACTATCCCTTTGCCCTTTACTTGAAATAAGTGGTCTTGTTAACCATCAACACTTGATGCTCTTTCTTGATTTCTACCTTCACCGATTTCAGCATCGCGAAGAGCTCGGGAATTACTTTCGTCATCCCTTGCATATTATAGTTCATCACAAAGTTCTACTAACTTGGTGATAGTGACTAGAGAACTTTGTCAATTACTATCTTATCTGGAAGATTAACTCCCACTTGATTCAAGCAATTGTAGTACCCAGACAATCTGAGCACATGCTCACTGGTTGAGCTATTATCCTCCATCTTGTAGGCAATGTACTGTCAGAGGTCTTATACCTCTTGACACAGGCATGAGTATGAAATACTAATTTCAACTCTTGGAACATCTCATATGCTCCGTGGCGTTCAAAACATTTTTGAAGTCCTGGTTATAAGCCGTAAAGCATGGCACACTAAACTATCAAGTAGTCATCATACCGAGCTTGTCAAACGTTCATAACGTCTACATCTAGGGATGGCACCCACCGGGTTTGGGTACAGGTGGAGTTACCCCATACCCTTACCCATCCCCTTTGAGCTTACCCATCACCCGTACCCATACCCGCCAACGGGTACGATTTTTCCCCATACCCATCACCCGACAGGGTAAATGGGTACCCACGGGTAAAAATACCCACGTGTGCAAACATCAACTTGTGCAAGAAATAATCATAAACGACAACACATATCAACATAATTTATAAACATCGGCACATCATAACAACATCACATACTCATAAACAACAACACATCATAAACGACATCACATTCTTATAAAAAGCAGCACTTACTCGTAACAGCAACATATCATAAACGAAAATACATTCCCATAAAGAACATCACTTATTCGTAGGCAGAAACACATAGTCATTTATTTTAAGTTCACAAAATCACGAGAAAGTATGGAGGTAATTTGACCGTAGATAAGGCCACAAAATAAGCATCCCAATAAAGTTTTGACATTGTAACTAGTTCAATTAAAATAAACTCGACCAATCCGATAGTAGCATAACGAAGACCTTGTCGCAATAAGTCTTCAATCTTGAGCATAACTCGCGAGATCATGTCTCTACATCTCAAAGGGCCAAGTCCTGGTTGAAAACATGAATATAGTCATTTTTTAGAATTTTTCTTGTAGCATATGCACTCAAAACACTCAATTGGCAAACGAAATGTGTTGGTGAATACTAACCTGCATCCCCTCTTGAATGTCTTGAAGGCAAGTCCGAAAGCTAGCATCTCCTTTATGAACATCTAGAACAAACAATTTGTAGAGATGATGAAACAATGATTAGCAATAGTTAAATAAAGAGTAAGTTTGAATAAATTATATTTTTGCTCACCTTTGCATTTGTTTCTAAGCCAATTTTGGGAGCACATCAAGACTTCCACCATATTAGGAGTTAGGCAGCTCCTATGCTCACTAAGTATTCTGCCACTTGTACTAAATGCCGACTCTGAAGCAACTGTTGTCACGGGAATGGCAAATATATCTCTGGCAACCTTCCTTAATGTTGGATATCTTGTTCCAGCTACTTTCCACCAATCCAACACACTAAATACTTCTGTGTACGGCACTAGGCCATCTGTCAAGTACATATCTATTTCACCTTGTAACCGAGCTGTTGCTGGACTTTGCTTGGCAACAATGTCATTGAAAATATTCATGATGGCTGGAGCTTTCATTGAAGAAATCAATTCTTCACATGGTTTATATTCATCTACTTCCACTTCATACTCCTCTATCAGTGAATGTAGTCTAGCTACTAATGCATCAACCAACTCCACACACTCATAAGAAGATGGCTCAATGCCATGAAGCATGGCAAAGCAAGCAGTTAACATATGCCTCTTGTACCGAGGATCAAGAAGTGTAGCCATTCCCATTAGATCTTGAATGTACGTCCAATACTTATCAAATTTAGTAGTCATTTCCCCAGAGAGTTTTTTGATAATTGGGTTGCTACAAGTGGCCCACTGTCTCATTTTCATTTTAATCTCACAGATTCTAGGGAAGTAAACATTAGCAGTCACATAATTAGTTCCGGAGAACAACTTTGTTATCTCATAGAATAAGCCAAGCCTCTCCACCATCTCTGCAGCAAACTCCCATTCTTTATCACTAGGTAAATGCTCATATTGTTTGTCAACTTGTTTTGTACGTTAAAAAACAACTCTGTATGGTAAAACTACTTCTAGCATCATGACAGTGCAGTTCCACCTAGTTTTGCAATCAAGAATCAACCTTCTTGTTATTTTAACTTTTTTAAACTTAGCCATCTCCTCAAACTTCTCTATCCTTTTTCCTGTTGTGGTCCAATATGCCACACTTTCCCTAATGTTTTCTATAGCTGACTTCATAACATCCAATCCATCCTTAACTATAAGATTTAAGATGTGTGCACTACAACTCATATGCAACAGTGTACCTTCCAAAGGGAGCTTCTCCTTCCCTATCTTCCCCACAATCATCTCAATTGCCTTGTCAGTGGTGGTGCAATTATCCACAGTCACTGTCATCAGTTTTTCATCAATATTCCATTAAAGCAGGGAATCATAGAGCACCTCAGATATCGCTTCAGCTGTATGAGGAGCTGGAACATATACAAACCTGCAGTATTCAACAACATATAGTCATAAACAGCAACACATAATGAATAACAACACCTATAAACAGCAGCACTTCATAGATAGCAACACATACTAAACAGCAACACTTCTTAATCAGCAACACATCATGAACAACAGCACATCATAAACAACAGTATATTCAGCAACACATACTATACAGTAGAACATAGTAGTACCTCATGATAACGCTCCGAAGCTTCCAAGATTCATCAATGAAATGAGCTGTAATAGCCATATATCCCTTCTTTTGGTGGTCTGCAGTCCACATATGTGTAGTGATCGCAACCCTAGATTGGTTCATAGTCATGTAATCAATTGCCTTCTTTCTTTCTTGGTTATAATCTTCCTCAATATCTTGCCTAAAAGACAAAAGAATAGGATACCATATGTTACCTCTTCATTGCATAAAACAAGATAAACAGAAATAAATCAAATAAACCTATGGCAAAGTATACCTAATAGTATTTCTTGTATGTAGCTTGAATAATGGCTGAAGTGCATGAACAAACTTCCTAAACCAGCATGGTCCACTATAGACAGTGGATACTCATGCAACACCAACATGTTACCAAGCTCTCTTCTAGAAACCTCTTGATCAAACGTATAACTCTCCAAGAAAACGTTACCGTCCTCCTTAGCATTCATCCTCAATGATGGCTGGCTCAATGTTTTGCCTTCCTTCATCTTCAACATCTTGAGAGTACAAATCTTTAGATGAGCAGCAAGATGCTTTGTGCCTGCTCTGGGTCCTGAAGCAAGTTCCTTGTGACAATAGTTACACTTTGCTTTCCATTGTCCATTGATCCTCATCTTCTTCATTTCCAACCAAACTTTAGAAGTTAGCTTCCGTTTGCCTGCTTCATTGACCTCTTCCACCTCCTCCTCCTGTCCATCTTCATCATCTGAAAGAATGACATGATCACCATCTTCATCCATTGGGGCAGATGATACGTCCCAAACGTATCTATAATTTCTGCTTGCTCCATGCATGTTTTGGGTGATATTGCTATGCTTTTGATACACTTTCATACACTTTTGATCATATTTGGACTAACCTATTAACTCAGTGCACCCCAGTGCCAGTTTCTGTTTTCTGCTGTTTTTGTATTTTAGGTTTTCCCATTACTTAAATTGCCAGAAAAATTCCGGGAAAAATATATAAAAAATCAGCGCTCCAGAAGCTTCCATGCGCCAGAAGTGGGGCCAGAGGGGCCCCAGGCGCCCTGATGGCGCGGCCCCACCCCTGGCCGCGCCGGGGGGCCGCCTGGGGTGCTCCCACCTCCTCTGGTGCCCTACTTGGCCTCCTATTTATTCTCCCGTCGTGGAAACCCTGATTCCAGAACCCTTTTCTCCAGAAGCAATTCCGATCTCCGCCGCCATCGCCACCAAGTTTCGGGGGACCAGAATTCCTGTGCCGGCATCCTGCCGGGACGGGGAAGTGCCCCCGGATTCATCTCCATCGACGTTGCTTCCTCCCTCCATGATGCGGGAGTAGTTCCTCCTCGGGGCTGAGGTTTCTACCAGTAGCTATGTGGTCAATTCTCTCTCCCATGATGTGATCTTCGTTGTGATCATAGGCTATGTTAATCTAGGGTGATCCCATGATATTTCCCCTTCCTCTATGTATTGAATTGATGTACTCACTTGTCTTTATCTAGTATAATCCCCGAGACCAAGGTGACAACGGTCTATTGGACATGGATTAGAAGAATATTTTCATGAGTGATTTCCTCTTTTGTGTGTTGATTGAAGATTGAGAGTCTCTTGGTGCTTGTCTTTGACTATCCTGGAGATATGTTGTGGTGATTGTGGTACTCTCTTTGGATGGCTGCGGTGACATTGGGAAATCCATAGATTGAGAACTACGAACTTTGAGGTGTGCTTTTGTAGCCCTACATAATTCTCGTCCTCTCTTGACCACAAAGGAATGACCTCCGAGTGCGTCTCCATTGCATGTTTTATGGGAAATATCATGTGATTAGACTATGTTAATGTTGTTGGGAGTTGCCACTAGTGAAAGTATGAAGCCTAGGCCTTGTTTCCACCATTGCAATACCATTTGTTCTCACGTTTACCACTTGTTTGCTTGCTGCACTTTTTATTACAGATTTATATTACTTTGCTTTGCCACTCCTATCATCCATATTTTACCATCTCTTCGCCGAACTAGTGCACCTATACAACTCCTAGTTGTATTAGGTGTGTTGGGGACACAAGAGACTTCTTGTATCTTAGTTGCAGGGTTGCTTGAGAGAGACCATCTTCAACCTCTACTTCCCTGAGTTCGATAAACCTTAGGTCATCCACTTGAGGGAAATTGCCGCTGTCCTACAAACCTCTGCGCTTGGAGGCCCAACATAGTCTACAAGAATAGAAGCGTGTGTAGACATCAAGCTATTTCTGGCGCCGTTGCCGGGGAAGTAAGTGTTTGAAGGTATATCTTTAGATCTTGCAATTAAATCTTTTCGTTTCTTGTTTTTAGTTTCACTAGTTATGTTTATGGAAAACCGCACTCTTAGTTCGCTGCTTGGGGAAGGCCGCTTTACCACACCCGTGGTAGATAAGTCTCCTCCACCTACTGAATGTATCCCGTTCCAAATACCACTTGGGATAATTGAAATAATTAGGAATGATTGTTATGATGGGACAGTCAATCCTAGTATTCATTTGTTGAAACTTACAGAACTTTGTGAGTTGTTTAAGATTTCAGGTTTGACAAGAGATGGAGTCATGAGAAAATTATTTGCCTTGTCACTGAAAGGAAAAGCATTGGAATGGTATAGGCTACTAGATGACTCTCACCTGCTGGATTGGGAAGAGATCCAGTCTCTCTTTTACTCCAAGTTTTATCCTCTTCATGAAGTCCATGAGAATAGGAATTATGTTTATAATTTCTATCCTCATGATGGAGAGAGCATAGCTCAAGCTTGGGGGAGACTGAAAACGTTAATGCTAAAATGTCCTAACCATGGGCTCCCCAAAGATATGATTATTACTAATTTCTATGCGAGGCTCTCTCGACAGGATAAAGATTTGCTCGATGCTTCCTCTATGGGTTCTTTCACAAACGAAAAGATTGATGCTAAATGGGAACTCCTTGAAAGAATTCAATGCAACACTGAAGATTGGGAGATCGACAAAGGTAAAGAGTCAGGTATAATTTATGAGTATGATTGCATTAAGTCCTTTGTTGAAACTACAAGTTTTAATAAGTTTAGTGCTAAGTTTGGGCTTGATTCTCAACTCCTTGTTGATTTCCTCAAATCTTTTGCTTCACATCTTAATATGCCTAAGGAGGATTGGATCAAGCATCATGAACCATTTAAAGAGATTTGCAAAGAAAATGAAATTGTTCATGATGATTTCAATATGCATGATCCAATTCCTAAAAATGAAGTTTTATATAAGCATGTTAATTTTTGTGGAGTGGATAGACCTTGTGAAAGGCCTATGATTGAAGAAGAGAAGTATTGTAAGCAACATAAGCATGAAAGAACAATCACTTGGGTCAAAGACTTAAATGAAATTGCTAGAGAATTGTGTGACCTTTATCCTTTCACTTGTGAACTTTGCTGTATAGAGGGTCACTTTAATTTTCAATGCATGCACTTTCAAAACATAACTGTTAACCAGTTGTGTGATAACATGATCACCCCTGATCTTTATGATGAGCTTATGTTATTTTTGATGTGTGAAGAGTTATCAGAAAAGACTTCTTGGCTAGATGTTAATGCCATAGGAATAAAAAACACTTCGCAAAATTGCCATCTCTATTGTGTTGTTAATTGCCATAAAAATGATTACATAAGTAAGATTAGAAAGGAGGGAACTTTACCAAAGTATAAAAATGTCTCTTATATTTCTGCTAATAAAAAGGAGAGTTTCTCCCAAGTTTCCCCTATTGTTTCTAATGATAAACCAGGATATGTGGAGAAGCTTCATCTCCAACCACTCCCTCCTAAGGTGAAGAAGAAGAAAAAGAAGAGGAGGAGGAAGAGGAGCAAGAAGGAAGAAGAATGGGTATCAACCTGGCCTGAGCATATTCCTCCCATCAACTTTTATCCTAACGGTTGTAAGTTTAAAGAAGAAGGTGAAGTTTATTGCCTTAATTATCATCTTGATGATACGTCCGTAGGTACTATTGAAGATGACTTTGATTATGATATGCATGTTACTTATTGTGATTGGGAAAATGATGATAATGCTACTTATGATCTTGAAAATCTTTTTGGTACCAACTCTGAAAGTGATGATATGGAAAGCTCTAAGCTTGGGGATGATAGGATTGCAAATCCTTTACCCACTAGTGATGTGATAATTGATAATTCTTTTGCTAGTAAGAATAAAGACAACATGTTTACAAATATAGTTTCTAGCAATGATAATGCTCTTCTCTACTATGATGATGTTATAACTCCAATCTATAGTGACTACAAAGGTACCTATGACATAAGGAGAAATTATCCTTATGAAACTTGTCATAATCATGGAGGGAATTACTCCCTTGTTGAACACCATCTTCCTAACACACAATTAATCTATAGTGTTCAAGTTGTTTATGATAGTCCTACTCCCACTATTACCAATGAGAAAGATTATGCTTATGTGGAGAGTAAGAGTACCTTTTTGCATGTGGATCATGGTAACAATGCTTTATGTGATGCTTATATTGTTGAGTTTATTCGTGATCCCACTAAAAAATATTATGAGAAGGGAACATACGCTTATAGATATTTCAATAATATCAAGTTCCCTCTCTTTATGTTGAAGGTTTTGAAGCTGCACTTGTTTTGTCTTCCTATGCTTACTACTTTGTGCTTTAATGAATTATTCTATTGCAATATTCCCATGCATAGGAAGCATGTTAGGCTTAAATGTGTTTGGTATTTGCTTCTTGATGCTCTCTTTTGTTCTTCAACTCTTATTCCTACGAGAGCATCATTAAAGTCTTAAGCCTATCTTTATGGCTATAAAGAAAGAGCTCTAGGGAGACAACCCTTGTTATCTTTGCTTTCAGTTTGTTCTTCCAGTTTTTAGTGCTCTTGATGTTTGTTACTACTGTAGCAACATCATTGTATCTTTATTTTTCAGCTTTGTGCCAATTTTAGCCTCTGATTGCAAGAAAGTTCAAAAGTTGTGACATGTTGTCCAGAAAACAGATTCTGTCCTTGGAAAGAAAAATTCGAATAAAATCACCAGATCATCTTTTTGATCTGATTTTTTTTACCGCATGCTCTATACAATTGGCTTTCGAGCGTCCGTTCTGAGTTTTTTGATTTGAGTTGCAGAAGTACCCCAAAAAAATTATTTACTACCTGCTGGTCTGTTTTTCACAGATTCTGCCCTGTTTTGCCTTTTCTTCGTTTTGCAGACCTTAGGCTTGCTTTTTCTTTGCAAAAACTTTTTGGCGATCTTGAGAAACAGTAGACCTTCAAGAATATCTTTGTTTCCAGTAGAGAAAAATTATTTTATTGTGGGTACTAACCTCTCTAATCAGATTATGATGAGTTATGTATGAAGGGAGTTTTCAAGTGTGCGAGGGAAGATGATAAAAGAAGATTCAGGAGTGTCAAACGCTCAAGCTTGGGGATGCCCCCATGCACCCCCAAGAAATATCCAAGGAGACTCAAGCATCTAAGCTTGGGGATGCCCTTGTGCATCCCCTTCTCCATCAACAATTATCAGTTCGTCCTTCGTTCCACTATATTTTTATCACTTCATGCGTTATGTGCTATGCTTGGAGCGTCTTGCTCTTTTGTTTTTAGTTTATTTAGTTTTACTTGATGTTCTTAACAAGTTGGATCCTAGCCTTCATTGTTTGGGAGAGAAACATGCTCCACTCCACTGTAGAACACAACATAGGCTTGCATGCATATCTTCTTGTGTGTGTTCTTTATCTTTTCATAGCTGCTGTCATGCTTAGCTCTTAGTTTTCATGCTTATCTTTTTAAGAGCTTTTGTTTAGGTTGTTGCTTCTGGAACTCTCTTGAGTTATCATGCTTATCTTGTTAAGAGAGTTGGCTTCTGTAGCACTGGTTGATATGTCTATGATAAAAATGCTATGTGCATAATGGTGCTTAGTAGTTCATGTTTTCTTATGGTTAGTCTCAAATAGCTCGGGGTTCTTAATGTGTTATTGAAGTACCAACATGATTTGTTTGCCTATGATGTGGTATGGTTTAGTGATATCTTCCTCCAAGAATTTATTTTCATTGACTTGGCATATGCTCACGCATATTTAAGACTGTAAAGAAAGTCTATCAAGCCTTGATGATCTTTAATTTCTGAGTAGTGATGTAACTTCCATGCCCGATTCAATGTTGCTTTGTCGCTCTGCATGATTATGGCCGTCATTGCTCTCTTAGTTGGTCGCTCCCAGTCTTTTGCTAGCCTTCACCTGTACTAAGCGGTCTGACTGCTTGTGCATCCAAAATCCTTGAAACCAGTTATGCCATATGAGTCCACCATACCTTCCTATATATGGTATTTACTTGCCATTCCTAACGAAGACTTTCTTGTACCATCTCAAAATTATTCAAAAGCATTTCTCTTTTGTGCCTCTGTTAGCTCATGGGGAAGTAGTAGGTAATTCATGATCTTCTTATGTTGGACAAATTTTACCCCGGGGTTGCATGTCTAATCTGCAAACCCCTAATACGAGGAGGGACTGGCATGAGTGCGCCCAGCTCACAAAAGATAATAGCAACAAACAAACCCTCCTTCACGCTTTGTTCATGAGAAATCAGGAAACTCTGGCAGTGATAAACAAAGGAGATTAAGGGGATGTGATCGTCCCCGCGTGGGAGCGGTTCCTCGAAACTTGTCCAGCATATGAAGTAATTGGGTTATCTACTAGCATTCGTTGACGAATTATGCACCTCCCAAAAGCTTTTTATCTCTGTTTTTAAAACCACGAGCTCTGGTACTTGTTTAGTCTTTGCTTCCAGCCACGGGTTTTCAACCTTGCCATCAAAATCCACGGTTCGAGAGTCTCCACCTTCTTTCTTCAAAGCACCAACTATTGAGAGCATGATTGTCATTCTGAGTGTAATGTGCATTGTCCCAAAGTACCATTGTCTTCTGCATGATTGTGATATCGCTTATTCTGAAATCATTGTATCTAGTCGTCACTTAAACTTCGGAGGTGCTCCTGCATTTATGTTTTGCTTCACTAAAGGGGGCAAGCGAGGTATCACTTTGTCATGTTTGCACACCATG
>LR738713.1:189054949-189085753 GCA_902687465.1 Secale cereale | reverse complement strand
CGGATTCATCTCCATCGACGTTGCTTCCTCCCTCCATGATGCGGGAGTAGTTCCTCCTCGGGGCTGAGGTTTCTACCAGTAGCTATGTGGTCAATTCTCTCTCCCATGATGTGATCTTCATTGTGATCATAGGCTATGTTAATCTAGGGTGATCCCATGATATTTCCCCTTCCTCTATGTATTGAATTGATGTACTCACTTGTCTTTATCTAGTATAATCCCCGAGACCAAGGTGACAGCGGTCTATTGGACATGGATTAGAAGAATATTTTCATGAGTGATTTCCTCTTTTGTGTGTTGATTGAAGATTGAGAGTCTCTTGGTGCTTGTCTTTGACTATCCTGGAGATATGTTGTGGTGATTGTGGTACTCTCTTTGGATGGCCGCGGTGACATTGAGAAATCCATAGATTGAGAAATACGAACTTTGAGGTGTGCTTTTGTAGCCCTACATAATTCTCGTCCTCTCTTGACCACAAAGGAATGACCTCCGAGTGCGTCTCCATTGCATGTTTTATGGGAAATATCATGTGATTAGACTATGTTAATGTTGTTGGGAGTTGCCACTAGTGAAAGTATGAAGCCTAGGCCTTGTTTCCACCATTGCAATACCATTTGTGCTCACGTTTACCACTTGTTTGCTTGCTGCACTTTTTATTACAGATTTATATTACTTTGCTTTGGCACTCGTATCATCCATATTTTACCATCTCTTCGCCGAACTAGTGCACCTATACAACTCCTAGTTGTATTCGGTGTGTTGGGGACACAAGAGACTTCTTGTATCTTAGTTGCAGGGTTGCTTGAGAGAGACCATCTTCAACCTCTACTTCCCTGAGTTCGATAAACCTTAGGTCATCCACTTGAGGGAAATTGCTGCTGTCCTACAAACCTCTGCGCTTGGAGGCCCAACATAGTCTACAAGAATAGAAGCGTGTGTAGACATCAGCAGATGCATCACAAGGAGCATGTACTTGGCTGGTTCAACTTGTACCACTGCAAAAGGAGCATAAATGAAAAACACATCAAATTCTTGTAGTCTTCTTAATATAATACTTGATTATATATGTGCACTGAAAGTATGATGCTCATATATGCATCGTAACATCTGTACACATCATCTATATATACGCAAAAAAAATGTATTCATCACAGCAACTATAAATAGTTACTTTTTTGTTTTTAGCATTCTTTCTTTTCAGTCGAACGATTTTATTTTCCAGGCAGAGTTAATTTCGATTTGTACAACACTTTGCATTTTTATTAACTGCAAGTCATCATTTTTCTGACCAAAACATGCATCTGTAGTGTTGTCTTAAATGGGCCTGAATCTTACTGTATTTTGTTAACTGCAAATAGTCTGAAACAAGTTAGAATGTCTCTCCATTTTTACCCCTGGGAAGGTAGATGCTTACAAAATGAACACAGTGACTAATGTACGTACAAAAGAAGAAATGATTAGTTACCACCTCCGATTCTACCTCTGATGTTACAATGCTAAAAAATCACACAGTGACTAATGTACGTACTAGCACACAATTTGCTACGCTGAGCTCATCTCAGTAACAAATACATTTTTTTCTCTTATATAAAAAAATCCCATTCATCACAGCAGCTATATACATCATGCGTAGTCAGAAAACCAATATTTATGAACTTATATATGCAGGAAAAAACATCATATCATCACATATCTATACATCTATGTATCATCTACGAATGCATAAAATCATACACAACATTGAAACTCACCAAGCCAAAATAGCCTTGATTTTGTTCTTGTGCTTGGTGACAGTGGAGGATCGACTAAGTGGGCTAGGGCGAGGCGGCCGGCTTGAAGTGTTGCGACGGGGCTGCACCTTGGACGCCGAGGCAGGAGGTAGAGGTCCTTTACGTCGGCCCGGGGCTTGGCCCTTTCCTGGAGGATGGAGACGGATGGCACCACCCAATGACGGTGTTAGGCTTGGGATCAGGGTAGCCGCACCATGCCCATGCTCCTGGCCGTGGTGGTCGCCGCCGTCTGACCCAGTCGGCATGAGCGCGAGCTTCATCTCCTTCTCCTGGTCGCCGTCCTTGCGCAAGCTATGGTCCTCATCCCCAAGATCCATGACGTCCGAGCGGCTGAAGCGCTGGCAACGACGAGGTAGCGAGTAGCTGGACGCAATGGCGGCGGCAACTAGCGATGCCCGAGGAGGCGAGGAGCCGAGAGCCCGAGATGAGATCAGGAGGATTCGAGGAGACGAGGTCACGAGGAGGATATCAATCTTCGTCTCTCAGAATATGGGACGTGATCTCTATTCATTATTCACCAAAACCAAATCACCCTAATCACGCAGATTCCTTCTATGTTCTATCATTCCATGTACGTGTGTCGGTGTGTATGTGGGCTACATGTATCTCGTGGACTACATAGGCTGATTTTGTGGGAAGTTAGATTAGACTAGTAGAATGCCCGTGCGTTGCTACGGGCTAAAATGCATATAAATAAATTTAATAGATAAGTAAGGTCGTCTCCAAGGTCAAAGCTCATTTCTCTCTCTCATACGTCCGAGCTAGACGATGTAGGGGAGAAATGTAACTGTCCGGACATTCCGTCGTGTTATCTTCAATAGGTAGGCCTAACAGAAAAACACCACTCGACGATGCATCTTCATTTTTCTTATCGGACCCTCCCCTTCCCCCCTCTCCTTCCCGTCCGGATTCTCGCTAGACCTCTCCTTTAAAACCAGATGATGCCCGGTACAACAGAATGATTAAATGTTTTGCGACTTTTATCCCATGCTTCCTATAAGAAGATATATTGTGTAATCATCTATTCCTAAGGAATTGCTTAAAAATAGAAATAGCTTGCACAAATCCATAATTATCAATGTTACTATAGTACAGTCATGGATACCATTACTTTATGTGCAATCATCTATTCCTGAAGGAATTGCCTCCAAATAGAAATAGCTAGCACGAACCCTTAATACAATGTTAGTATTTGCACAATCATGGATACCATTTCTTTATTCTCCTCTATCTGCACAAAAAAAAACTAAGGATAAATATTATTACAAATATCAGAGATCAACGACTAGTATGATCCTAATTTGTTTAATTTCTCAAGAAATAATTATTATGGAAAAATTAACAAGTTCTACCAATTGTAATCCACCATTATTTTTTCGAAATGGCAGTTATCCTGAATTCATTTAGAAGAAAATAGTTGTCAGGTTAATCAGGGAAAGCCGAGCGAAAAACCAGATACAAAGGGTTAAAAGCCCCCACTAGTCATCAAAGCCACCAAGACACACGACAACACACCAACACACAGCAAGCAAATGCTTAAGAAGAAAAAATATTTGCCACGACGAGGAACCCCACGCCACCCACCACCAGGCATAGAAAGATCCGGCATGGCATGCTCGAGGGGGAGAGGACCATGATAGGCTCTCGGTGAAGCACGAAATACGCCTCGCAAGTACCGCTCCACCTCTGTCATATCCCTAGCTAGCACTTGCATTAGGACCTAACTAGAGTGTGCATCATGTTTACTTTCAAAGAAACTTGAAATGGGATTAACAGAAACCCCAGCACCCCTCCCCTAACAACTAGGGTTTGATAAAATATTTTCCAATGTACCCAAAATGCCCTTCAAAATGTTCATCATTTCTGCCTTGGTTTAAAACCTCTGCCAAAAATGGTGCACAATTTTCTAGGACAATCTAGGGCTTTGGATTAAATCATATGGTATTTGAATTTGGGCATTTAAATACTTTTAAATATTTTAAATGCTCAAATAATCATGAACTATAATGTTTCCTACTGTTCATATTATATACAGTAGGTATGACAAGTGTCATGAGTTATAAAAATGTTTAGGCATTTTTATTAATTGAACAAAGCTGCAAAAGAAATAAAACAGAAAGAAAATAGGAAGAGAAAAATAGGAAGAGTACTTACCTGAGCCCACTTACCTGCTGGCCCAGCCGGCCCAGCCCACCAGGGGCACCACCGTCTTCTTCGTCGCGCCAGCGCACGAAGCAGCTCGGTGGCGAGCGCCGCCGATGCGCCGGCCACCTCCTGCCTGCCTGGATGGCCCCTCAGCCTTCTGGACGGGCTAGAACGATGCCACGGAGCCACCCCAACTGTTTCCCCCTCTCTCCCGTGTCTCTCCCCTCCTCTCTTCCCTCCGCCGAGCTCCCCCGAGCGAGCTCGTCGCCGACGACCGCTGACACCGCGCCCTACGCCACCTCCTCGCCTCCCAGAAGCACCACTAGCTCCGCCGCATCGCCCCGAAGCTCCCCACCGACGCACACGACGCCAGGAGCTTCGCAACGTCCTCCTCACCGTCGTCTTCAACCTCCGGCACCGGAGATCGCCGCCGCCCGTACGCCGTCGTCCGACCGTCCCCGAGCTCACTTCGACGCCCTCTGCGACCGCTGTGAGCTCACGCTTCGAACCCCCCTCTCCACGGGCTTGTTTAGGCCTTGTAGCCGCCGCCCCCTTTGCTCACCGACGATCACCGCCGCCGGCCAACTCACCGCCGTGGCCATAGGCACCGTACCTCGCGGCCGAGCACGCCGTTAGCTTCAGTAGGTCACCAGCAAGCTAAAGCGAGCTTTAGCTCCTCCTCCCGTGCACTACAACACCATCCCGACCAACCCCGTGCGAGCACCGCCGCGAACGAGCTCGTCGCCGTCGACTCCGGCGACCCCTCGTCCAACCAGTGGCACCGCTGGATGCGGTGCATCACCAGGAGCACACCGAGCCCATCCGCGCGGCAAATGGATGCCGGAATAGGGATTCCGACGAGTCACCGCCGTGCGAAATGGTCGCCGCCGGCCAAACTCCGGCGGGCCGACGTGGCTCGATGATTAGGAGTTAACAGTAATTAGTTTAGTCACCACAGTCACTGACAGTGGGCCCCCGCTATTAGTCAAACCCAGTCAACCCTGGTTATGACCGGAATTAGCTCCTGAGACACTGACATGAGGGACCCACCAGTCAGGTTTGACTTGGACTGGTCCTGTTGACTGCCTGACGTCAGCATGATGTCATGCTGACGCACTAAAGGTTTATCTGGGATTTTTAGATTTAAAAAAAATTCAGGAAATTCCAGAAAATACCCAAAACTTCTAAAAATCATATAAAATCAACCATAGCTCAGATGGAAAAGATTTATATATGAAAAATGATCAGAAAAATCCAATCTTTCTAATGGCACTGGTTTCATGCATGTTTGAACAAGTTAACTTGCTGTATACATAAAAAACATGACTATGCACTTATTTAAATAATAGTTTGAACTTCAATTTGAATCCTTGATTCAAATAGGTTCAAACCCTTCTGATTTTAGTTGCATTAGCCAACACACATGCATCTTGCCATGTCATGAGCATGCATCATATTGTTGCATTTGTTTGTTAATGATTGTATCGTCGGTATTTCCTGTGTTAGGTCCTGTTCCCGAGGATACTGCTGCGTATCCTGTTGAAGAGCAGTACCCGACAACTACCTTGCCAGGCAAGCAATCATTGATCATTCCGATACAACCCAATCTTCTCGCTCCTGCTCTCTTTTACTGCATTAAGGCAACAACGCGTGAACTGCTACTTGCTGCGGTAGTTGAACCCTATTCCCTTGCATGACCTGTCATTGCCACAGTAAATAGTTGAAACCCACTAGCATGTGTAGGAGTTGATTGAGCCATGTGATGTGTGATCCACCATGCTATTTGCTTATGTTGCCTGCTATGCTTAGAGTTGTGTCTGGTCTGATTCATCTGGGTGATGGATCAGAGTGAAATGATCTTATCGATAAAGAGAAGGAAGTGTGGAATACGCTTGGTAAAGGTATCGATGAAAGGCCATGTAGGAGTACATGGTGGGTAGTTTCATTGGAATCGTCCATAGGACCCGAGATCTGTATGTGTGGTTCAAGTTACAGCTACTACCACGCATTGGGATCCTTAATTGACCCTCTCGGCTTATTAATTACCCTTGATCTCTGTCCAGGAGTTGCAACTAGTTTCTGGTGTTTATAGCTTACTGGAGGTCGTGCACAACGCTGACCCTCGGGGTGGGTTGTGATGCGACAGGTACGTGGCACGGTGTACCGGTTGCCCGTTTGGTGACTCGGGAACCCTGTACACATCGTTTGGGGCCGTGAGCGACACCTCGGCCGGATCTCCCCACGGATGGAACCCAAATAGGCGATAAACCTGGACGAGAGACTTGAGTAGTTAGTCAGGTCGTGGCCGACACCCTCGCTGGGCTTCCGCTTGAAGGTTGCCGAGTACACGCCGAGTAAACGACGATAAGTGGTGGAAGCGTGTGTGAAGAGGTACACCCCTGCAGGGTTATCAAACTATTCGAATAGCCGTTGTTCGCGGTACGAACTACTTGGTTGCTCTTACAGTTCATAGACAAGTTGATGGGTACTACTAAAAGCCTCAAGATAAGCGTGAGTGCCGTGGATGGCCCTTCCGTAGGATGACGGAAGAGGATCCTCGGTAGTGTATTGACGTGGAGAGTAGTGGACTCGTGTTCGTTAATAACATCTTGCAATCCGTTGAGAGTTGTAGTATAGGTTAGCCAAGGTCAAAGCTGGCATTCTGCTATAAACTCCACTACCCCCTTTGATAATGTTGCATGTATGATAGGTTCTGTGGTAAGACTTGCTGAGTACCTTTGTACTCATGTTTGCTTAATAACTGTTGCACAGGAGAACCCTGCCCCTGCTGATGGGTTCTACATAGACGTTGACGTCGACGAGTAGCTTGACACCCAGACGGTGATCTGGAGCTTGTGAAGGGCCTTGTAGATAGTCAGGCTACACCAAGCCTGTTTTATTTTCTAAGTTGTCTGTACTCAGACATGTAGCTTCCGCTTGTGCTTGTATGACTGTATGACTTGAGTGTTGGGTCATGTGACCCCTACCTGTATGACTATGTTATGTATGGCTCTTGGAGCCTTTTAAATAAAGTACTTTGAGTCATAGAGTTCTGTTGTGATGCAATGTCGTATTTGCACATATTGAGCATATTGCGTGTATGATTGAAATGCTTGGTATGTGTGGGATCCGACACCTAGTTGTTTTCCTTTGGTAGCCTATCTTACAGGGAAATGCCTCCTAGAGATTCCAATGAGCCTTGGTAGCTTGCTACTGCTCGGAACACGTAGGCTGGCCGGCATGTGTCCTTCTTCGTTCCTGTGTCTGTCCCTTAGGGGAAATGTCACGCGTTGTTCCTTTAAGTCCATGTAGCTTGCTACGACTTGGGTTCATACGTTGATGACCGACACGTTCGTTGCTGGGTCATGGATGCCTGTCTCTGTAATTTAGTGCCACTTTTGGTTTATAACTAGCCATGTTGGCCCGGGTTCTCTGTCATATGGATGCTAGCGACACTGTCATATACGTGTGCCAAAATGCGCAAACGGTCCCGGGCCAGGTAAGGTGGCACCCGTGGGGTTACCGTGCGTGAGGCCGCAAAGTGATATGACGTGTTACAGCTAGATCGGTGTGGCTTACGATCGGGGTCCTGACAGCGTTGGCATCAGAGCTGGACTGCCTGTAGATTTCTCAAGCCAAACTGGTCGATGTTGAGTCTAGAAAAATTCTTAGTTATATGTAGGGGAATTGATTGTGGAAGGGAACGTAAGGCTCTTTTTACTCCTTTACCTTATGCCCTTCTGATCTGAGTCAGTCTATTCTTTCTACGGGGATTTAGGATTAGGCCTCTTATCCTTACTAGGTTCACGTGTTACTAATCCGTAGACTCTTAGGATTGTCGGTTTCAAGCCTCAGTTCAGTTTCTATCCTTTGAGTATGATGATTGTTGAACCCGGAACCTTGATATGGAATTGTTGAGTGGCTATGCTATCATTTGTATGATGTCTCAAATCTTTGTTTGAGCATTTACAGTTGTTATGCTGCCCGATTTCTTCCAGAAACACTAATGCCTTTGCATTATTTCGTGTTTCAGATGTCTGGCCGCATCCCTCACCAAGTGGTTCGTTTGACTCGGTGCATTAATGTGCCCGGTCACACGGCCATGCTAGTCTGTGTGATGACTGAGACCGGTTATCGCTGGTATCCTGAATACACCGTGGAGGAACAGTATCCGGATTTCAATCAAAGTCAGTATTTCTGCACAGTCCGGATATACCCCTCATATCCCGGAGCAAATGATCCCATCCATTGGTCTTATGGACTCGGGATTACCATCGAGATGGCAGTACAGGATGCCGCTTATTCGATGATGACCATTCTCCGTGCAAGGCATGCCCTGTTGCTGAACACTGAGTTCTGTTACATGCCAGCTTCACTCCCCGGAGAAGAAGGCTACTACACTGGTCTGTATACTGATGCTGCTCATGAAGAGCCACTGCTTCAGACTACTGTTCAGATGTTGGAGGATAGGGACCGTGAGGTCCGTGCCCTTCGAATGGAGCTGTATACACCCGAGCCGCTCACTGGACTACTTTGACACGGCTTGCACCTGCTGTGCACGCCGGATATCTGGACATGCGGGATTTGTATCCTGTGCGGACTCGTCTGCCTGATCGCATGGATTGGCGTGACGTTGGGGGTATTACACCTCCACGTGGGCGTCGGTTACCACCAGCATCGGGACCGAGACCACACCCATGCCCTTATGGTCCACAGCCTTCGAGTGCTCGCGAGTTCCAAGATCCGTCTGTACCACTTCCAGGCTACGGTGGTAATCTTTACGAGGATTACTACGCGAATGTCTGAGCTAGTCCGTGGTAGTAGTAGTATTGTAGTAGTTGTATTTCCACAGTCCTGCGCGTCTTGTGGAATATGACTTAGTGTGAACTGAATTCCGGAGGTGTAGTTAAATAATGTATAGGAGCTTGGAATGCCTCTGATGGGATGTATCGTCTTTCACCGCAGTTGTACTTTAGCCTTGGCTTGTACTAAACTTTGTATGGTGTGTATGACCACTGGTGTATATATAGCAGTTCCTATATTACCATGTCGTACGGATGAACATCTCTGCATTCTGTGTCATCCATTACATTCTGCACTTCTATGTCAAATTTTTGCCATCCTTGTCTAAACCGTTGTTTTGTTTTCCTAGGATGGTCAACACTCGCAACACTCCTGCTGCTCAGGAGCAGGGTGAGGCTAGTGGGGCTAGAGATGGAAATCTGCCCCAGCCACCCTCTTTGGCGGAAGTTATGCTTGAAGCAGAACGGAACAAGAGAGAGACTAACCGTCTGCTGGAACGCATAGAGCAAAACACTGGGTTCCGTCAGAGAAATGACGTGGTGTCAATCCACGATTTTATCAAGATGTGTCCACCGAAGTTCCATCACTCCACTGAACCTCTGGATGCTGATGACTGGCTACGTAGTATCACCCACAAGCTACACTCTGCCCGCGTGGCCGAAGCTGACAAGGTTATCTACGCCGCCTACCATCTTGAGGGCCCTGCCAGTCTTTGGTGGGAAAACTTTGAAGCTATGCGTCCTGCTGGCCAAGTCACTACCTGGGCTGAGTTCAGTGAGGCATTCCGTGAACATCACATTCTGGAAGGTCTCATGGATCGCAAGCGGGAGGAATTCTGCAATTTCACCCAGGGCCGTTTGACTGTGGATGGCTACAGTCGTGAGTTTGGTAATCTGGCACGCTATGCACCTGAGGAAGTATCCACCGATGCCAAGAAACAGGCGAGGTTCCGCAAGGGACTCAGCCCTGAACTCCGTCGTGATCTACGTCTGCACGAGTGCACTTCCTTCCAGAAGTTGGTTAACAAGGCTATCAGTGCTGAGACAGGCCAGACCGACTTCGAGGCCACCCGCAAGCATACTCGAGACCTTGGTTCCTCATCCGGCTCTGGCTCTCACAAGCGCCGTGTGTGGGTTCCTAACACTGCTCTGCCACCCAAGTATACACCGAGGCCATCCTATGAGGCGCCTCGCCCAACTCAAAAGTTTGCACCTGCTAAGACCTATGGAGGTCCACCCTCCAACTTTGCTCCACGCACCACCACTGTGACATGTTTCAAGTGTGGAGAACCGGGACACTACATGCGTGATTGTCCCCAGAATCAGCCAGGAAAACCCGTTGGCCGTGGCAAGCCAACCGGCAAGGTGAACTATGTCAAGCCAATCCCCACTGCACGTGGTCATGTCAATTATGTTTCTGCCGAAGAAGCCTATGAGGATCCTAACGTCGTCCTTGGTACGCTTCTCGTAAACTGCCATCCGGCATCTGTTCTTTTCGATACTGGAGCATCCCATTCGTTCATATCTGAGAGCTATGCTCGATTGCACAACATGACTTTTTGTGACATGCCTACTTCCATGGTTATTCAAACTCCTGGTTCAAAGTGGCAAACCTCTAGGGTAAGCCATGGAAATGAAATCCTTGTCGATAGACTTGTTTTCCTTGCATCTTTAATCGCTCTCAAGTCCTCGGACATAAACATCATCTTGGGTATGGATTGGATGACAACTCATTATGCCAAGATTGATTGCTTTACTAGGACCGTTCAACTTACACATCCATCCGGCAAAACGTCAGCTCTACTCTTTTAATGCCAGCCCTCTACCAGAACTCGAAGATATCCCGGTAGTCTGTGACTTTCCGGATGTTTTTCCAGAAGAACTGCCAGGAGTTCCACCTGACAGAGATGTCGAGTTTGTGATAGATCTTATTCCTGGAACTGTCCCAATCTCTAGGAGACCTTATAAGATGGCACCACTAGAATTAGCTGAGCTAAAGAAACAACTCGATGAGTCCTTGCAAAAGGGTTTCATCCGTCCTAGTTCTTCCCCTTGGGCTTGCCCCGTCCTCTTCGTCAAGAAGAAGGATGGAACGGAGCGGATGGTTGTAGATTACCGACCTGTCAATCTGGTCACCATAAAGAATAAGTATCCGCTTCCCAGGATCAACGACCTGTATGATCAGCTCGCTGGATCCTCAGTCTTCTCTAAAATGGATTTGAGGTTGGGCTACCATCAAATCAAAATCAAGAACGGGGACATTCCTAAAACGGCTTTCGTTACTCGTTATGGCCAATATGAGTACACCGTCATGTCCTTTGGATTAACCAATGCCCCAGCTACCTTTTCTCGGTTAATGAATTCTATATTCATGGAGTATTTGGATAAATTCGTCGTGGTATACCTCGATGATATACTCATTTTCTCCAAGAACAAGGAAGATCATGCCAAGCATTTAAGGCTGGTATTGATGAAACTTCGAGAGCACCGTCTTTATGCCAAATTCTCTAAATGTGAATTTTGGTTGCCAGAAGTAACCTATCTAGGTCATGTGATCTCTGGCAAGGGTATTGCTGTCAATCCCGAGCGAGTTCAAGCCGTCCTTGATTGGACTCCCCCTGAATCGGTCAAGCAAGTTAGGAGTTTTCTTGGCTTAGCGAGCTATTGCCGGCGTTTCGTCGAGAATTTCTCCAAGGTTGCTAAACCTCTAACCGAACTCCTCAAGAAAGATAAAAAGTTTGAGTGGACCCCACAGTGCGAGTCCAGTTTTCAGGAACTGAAAAGACGCCTGACATCTGCACCTGTACTGGTACCACCAGACTTTTCCAAGGATTTTATAATCTATTGCGACGCCTCGCGACAAGGACTAGGTTGCATTCTCATGCAAGATCGTCAAGTGATTGCATACGCATCCCGACAGTTGCGCCCACATGAGGATAATTATCCTACTCATGATCTAGAGCTTGCAGCTGTAGTCCATGCACTCAAAACGTGGCGACATTACCTTCTTGGTAATCGCTGTGAAATCTTCACTGATCACCAAAGTTTAAAGTATATCTTCACCCAACCGGATCTAAATCTCAGGCAAAGACGTTGGGTTGAGTTGCTCACCGACTATGACTTAGGAATCACTTACACTCCTGGAAAGGCCAATGTCATGGCTGATGCACTAAGTCGTAAGTCATATTGTAACAATTTAATGTTACAACAAAGTCAACCACTTCTCCACGAGGAATTTTGTAAGCTTAACCTTCACATTGTTCCTCGAGGATTCCTTTCCACCTTGGTGGCGAAACCTACCCTTATGGATCAAATCATAGTTGCCCAGCGGTATGATAAAGGCATATCTCGGATCAAGGAGAACATTGCTAGCGGAGTTGCTAGGAGCTTCTCTATGGATGATCGAGGTGTAGTGTACTTCGAGAACCGCTTGGTGGTGCCCAAGAAAACACAACTACGACAAATGATTCTTAAGGAGGCTCATGAATCTCCTCTCATGATTCATCCCGGTAGTACCAAAATGTATCAAGACCTACGTCAAAGATTCTGGTGGACTAGGATGAAGAGAGAAATTGCTCAATTCATTGCTAACTGCGACGTTTGTCGTCGAGTCAAAGCAGAGCATCAACGGCCTGCTGGCACCCTTCAACCTCTAGCTATTCCTGAATGGAAATGGGATAAAGTCGGTATGGACTTCATTACCGGGTTTCCCAGGTCCAGGAAAGGGAATAATGCTATCTTCGTCGTTATCGACTGCCTCTCTAAAGTAGCTCATTTCCTGCCTGTTCGGGAGAGTATTACCGCTAGCCAGCTAGCAGACTTATATATCTCTCGAATAGTATCACTTCATGGTGTACCGTTGGAGATTAACTCAGACCGTGGAAGTCTTTTCACTTCACGATTTTGGGAAAGTTTCCAGAATGCTATGGGAACTCATCTCTCTTTCAGTACTGCCTTCCATCCGCAATCAAGTGGTCAAGTGGAACGAGTCAATCAAATTTTGGAAGACATGCTTCGAGCCTCTGTCATTTCTTTCGGTATGGAATGGGAAAAGTGTCTTCCATTTGCCGAATTCGCTTATAACAATAGTTATCAAGCCAGCTTGGGTAAAGCTCCCTTCGAAGTTCTATATGGACGAAGGTGTCGAACACCTCTTAACTGGTCAGAGACCAGGGAAAGACAATTCTTTGGCCCGGATATGATTCAGGAAGCAGAAGAACAAGTTCGCATCATTCGTGAGAGATTGAAAACAGCCCAGTCTCGCCAAAAGAGCCAATATGATAGTCATCATAAGGCTGTGACTTTTGAAGTCGGCGATAAGGCTTACCTTAGGGTTACTCCTCTTAAGGGAACCCATCGCTTCGGTATCAAAGGCAAATTGGCCCCTCGTTACATCGGTCCTTTTCGTATTCTTGCCAAACGAGGAGAAGTTGCCTACCAATTGGAACTACCTCCGCACCTCTCCAGAGTTCATGATGTTTTCCACGTTTCTCAACTCAGGCGTTGCTTCTCGGATCCTATCCGCAGAGTGGACCACGAAACGCTTGATCTCCAAGACAATCTCACATATCGAGAATACCCCTTTCGTATTCTTGATCAAACCGAGCGCACCACTCGACGCCACAATATCAAGTTTCTCAAGGTTCAATGGTCACATCATTCCGAGAGTGAAGCTACTTGGGAAAGGGAGGATCGTCTTCGACTTGAGTACCCCACCCTCTTTCCGGAGGAACCCGAATCTCGGGACGCGATTCTTTTAAGTGGGGGTGAGTTGTCACATCCCTAGCTAGCACTTGCATTAGGACCTAACTAGAGTGTGCATCATGTTTACTTTCAAAGAAACTTGAAATGGGATTAACAGAAACCCCAGCACCCCTCCCCTAACAACTAGGGTTTGATAAAATATTTTCCAATGTACCCAAAATGCCCTTCAAAATGTTCATCATTTCTGCCTTGGTTTAAAACCTCTGCCAAAAATGGTGCACAATTTTCTAGGACAATCTAGGGCTTTGGATTAAATCATATGGTATTTGAATTTGGGCATTTAAATACTTTTAAATATTTTAAATGCTCAAATAATCATGAACTATAATGTTTCCTACTGTTCATATTATATACAGTAGGTATGACAAGTGTCATGAGTTATAAAAATGTTTAGGCATTTTTATTAATTGAACAAAGCTGCAAAAGAAATAAAACAGAAAGAAAATAGGAAGCGAAAAATAGGAAGAGTACTTACCTGAGCCCACTTACCTGCTGGCCCAGCCGGCCCAGCCCACCAGGGGCACCACCGTCTTCTTCGTCGCGCCAGCGCACGAAGCAGCTCGGTGGCGAGCGCCGCCGATGCGCCGGCCACCTCCTGCCTGCCTGGCTGGCCCCTTAGCCTTCTGGACGGGCTAGAACGACGCCACGGAGCCACCCCGACCGTTTCCCCCTCTCTCCCGTGTCTCTCCCCTCCTCTCTTCCCTCCGCCGAGCTCCCCCGAGCGAGCTCGTCGCCGACGACCGCTGACACCGCGCCCTACGCCACCTCCTCGCCTCCCAGAAGCACCACTAGCTCCGCCGCATCGCCCCGAAGCTCCCCACCGACGCACACAACGCCAGGAGCTCCGCAACGTCCTCCTCGCCGTCGTCTTCAACCTCCGGCACCGGAGATCGCCGCCGCCCGTACGCCGTCGTCCGACCGTCCCCGAGCTCACTTCGACGCCCTCTGCGACCGCTGTGAGCTCACGCTTCGAACCCCCCTCTCCACGGGCTCGTTTAGGCCTTGTAGCCGCCGCCCCCTTTGCTCACCGACGATCGCCGCCGCCGGCCAACTCACCGCCGTGGCCATAGGCACCGTACCTCGTGGCCGAGCACGCCGTTAGCTTCAGTAGGTCACCAGCAAGCTAAAGCGAGCTTTAGCTCCTCCTCCCGTGCACTACAACACCATCCCGACCAACCCCGTGCGAGCACCGCCGCGAACGAGCTCGTCGCCGTCGACTCCGGCGACCCCTCGTCCAACCAGTGGCACCGCTGGATGCGGTGCATCACCAGGAGCACACCGAGCCCATCCGCGCGGCAAATGGATGCCGGAATAGGGATTCCGACGAGTCAGCGCCGTGCGAAATGGTCGCCGCCGGCCAAACTCCGGCGGGCTGACGTGGCTCGATGATTAGGAGTTAACAATAATTAGTTTAGTCACCACAGTCACTGACAGTGGGCCCCCGCTGTTAGTCAAACCCAGTCAACCCTGGTTATGACCGGAATTAGCTCCTGAGACACTGACATGAGGGACCCACCAGTCAGGTTTGACTTGGACTGGTCCTGTTGACTGCCTGACATCAGCATGATGTCATGCTGACGGAGTAAAGGTTTTTCTGGGATTTTTAGATTTAAAAAAAATTCAGGAAATTCCAGAAAATACCCAAAACTTCTAAAAATCATATAAAATCAACCATAGCTCAGATGGAAAAGATTTATATATGAAAAATGATCAGAAAAATCCAATCTTTCTAATGGCACTGGTTTCATGCATGTTTGAACAAGTTAACTTGCTTATACATCAAAAACATGACTATGCACTTATTTAAATAATAGTTTGAACTTCAATTTGAATCCTTGATTCAAATAGGTTCAAACCCTTCTGATTTTAGTTGCATTAGCCAACACACATGCATCTTGCCATGTCATGAGCATGCATCATATTGTTGCATTTGTTTGTTAGTGATTGTATCGTCGGTATTTCCTTGTTAGGTCCTGCTCCCGAGGATACTGCTGCGTATCCAGTTGAAGAGCAGTACCCGACAACTACCTTGTCAGGCAAGCAATCATTGATCATTCCGATACAACCCAATCTTCTCGCTCCTGCTCTCTTTTACTGCATTAAGGCAACAACGCGTGAACTGCTACTTGCTGTGGTAGTTGAACCCTATTCCCTTGCATGACCTGTCATTGCCACAGTAAATAGTTGAAACCCACTAGCATGTGTAGGAGTTGATTGAGCCATGTGATGTGTGATCCACCATGCTATTTGCTTATGTTGCCTGCTATGCTTAGAGTTGTGTCTGGTCTGATTCATCTGGGTGATGGATCAGAGTGAAATGATCTTATCGATAAAGAGAAGGAAGTGTGGAATACGCTTGGTAAAGGTATCAATGAAAGGCCATGTAGGAGTACATGGTGGGTTGTTTCATTGGAATCGTCCATAGGACCCGAGATCTGTATGTGTGGTTCAAGTTACAGCTACTACCACGCATTGGGATCCTTAATTGACCCTCTCGGCTTATTAATTACCCTTGATCTCTGTCCATGAGTTGCAACTAGTTTCTGGTGTTTATAGCTTACTGGAGGTCGTGCACAACGCTGACCCTCGGGGTGGGTTGTGATGCGACAGGTACGTGGCACGGTGTACCGGTTGCCCGTTTGGTGACTCGGGAACCCTGTACACATCGTTTGGGGCCGTGAGCGACACCCCGGCCGGATCTCCCCACGGATGGAACCCAAATAGGCGATAAACCTGGACGAGAGACTTGAGTAGTTAGTCAGGTCGTGGCCGACACCCTCGCTGGGCTTCCGCTTGAAGGTTGCCGAGTACACGCTGAGTAAACGGCGATAAGTGGTGGAAGCGTGTGTGAAGAGGTACACCCCTGCAGGGTTATCAAACTATTCGAATAGCCGTTGTTCGCGGTACGAACTACTTGGTTGCTCTTACAGTTCATAGACAAGTTGATGGGTACTACTAAAAGCCTCAAGATAAGCATGAGTGCCGTGGATGGCCCTTCTGTAGGATGACGGAAGAGGATCCTCGGTAGTGTATTGATGTGGAGAGTAGTGGACTCGTGTTCGTTAATAACATCTTGCAATCCGTTGAGAGTTGTAGTATAGGTTAGCCAAGGTCAAAGCTGGCATTCTGCTATAAACTCCACTACCCCCTTTGATAATGTTGCATGTATGATAGGTTCTGTGGTAAGACTTGCTGAGTACCTTTGTACTCATGTTTGCTTAATAACTGTTGCAGAGGAGAACCCTGCCCCTGCTGATGGGCTCTACATAGACGTTGACGTCGACGAGTAGCTTGACACCCAGACGGTGATCTGGAGCTTGTGAAGGGCCTTGTAGATAGTCAGGCTACACCAAGCCTGTTTTATTTTCTAAGTTGTCTGTACTCAGACATGTAGCTTCCGCTTGTGCTTGTATGACTGTATGACTTGAGTGTTGGGTCATGTGACCCCTACCTGTATGACTATGTTATGTATGGCTCTTGGAGCCTTTTAAATAAAGTACTTTGAGTCATAGAGTTCTGTTGTGATGCAATGTTGTATTTGCACATATTGAGCATATTGCGTGTATGATTGAAATGCTTGGTATGTGTGGGATCCGACACCTAGTTGTTTTCCTTTGGTAGCCTATCTTACAGGGAAATGCCTCCTAGAGATTCCAATGAGCCTTGGTAGCTTGCTACTGCTCGGAACACGTAGGCTGGCCGGCATGTGTCCTTCTTCGTTCCTGTGTCTGTCCCTTAGGGGAAATGTCACGCGTTGTTCCTTTAAGTCCATGTAGCTTGCTACGACTTGGGTTCATACGTTGATGACCGACACGTTCGTTGCTGGGTCATGGATGCCTGTCTCTGTAATTTAGTGCCACTTTTGGTTTATAACTAGCCATGTCGGCCCGGGTTCTCTGTCATATGGATGCTAGCGACACTGTCATATACATGTGCCAAAATGCGCAAACGGTCCCGGGCCAGGTAAGGTGGCACCCGTGGGGTTACCGTGCGTGAGGCCGCAAAGTGATATGACGTGTTACAACTAGATCGGTGTGGCTTAGGATCGGGGTCCTGAGAACCTCACCGTGAGCGCCATCACCGTTGAAGAGAGAAGCCAAAGCCACGCAGAAGGACATGTTCGGGCCTCCTTGACAAAGACGACGAAGCAATGCGCGCCTCAAGAACCATGCGCCAATCCCAACCTCTGAAAGCATCGATGAACCGCAACACCCCAGGCCCGTCTCCCAGGCATCCAGCTAGCCTCCACACCCTGCATGGTATTCCTTCACCACCATCTGGGGGCGCCACCCGACATCCACCGCCGCAAACGAGCCGCAATGCAGCCCACACCACCACCATGGGAGTGTGGCCAAGATGGACGAACCACCAAGACCCACCACTATTGCACCTAAATGCGGGGCCGCCGCCCCAACATCTCTATCGCCGACTTCGAGAGCCGCACCAGTTGGGTCGACTTCCAAGCCACCAAAGCAGCATGCCCAAACACCCCTACAACATCGAGACATGGCTCCACCACATAAATCCACAGATGGGATGCATTCCGAGGCCGATGCCCCAGCTTCCACCTCCACATATCCGAGAGAAGAACCACTATCCGGGGCCACCGCCCCGGCATCCGCCAAACCCGCCACATCAGGCCTTCGTAGCATCGCCACACACCCATCCCACCCCAGACCAAGAAGAACACCACCCGCCCAGCCGGTATCATGCTGGGACCACCATCTGCGGCAGCGCCGCCGCCGAACACCCACGCCACGACGCGCATGGCATCCGCTGCCACCGGCCGCAGGCACGCGCACCGACTAAATCACCGTCGGCAACCTCCTATCTGAGCGACAACCGCGCAGCATGCCGCAAACCACCCATTCGAGGCCACCGCCCTGGCGTCCACGACATGAGACCGCTCGCACACCGCCACGCCTGGCCACCACAACCCGCCACGATGAGCCCATTCCCAGGACGCCGGCCGTCCGCCAGATACGCGACCGTGATGCTACACATTTGGACGCACCGCCGACAACTCGTGAGGAGCACAAGGGGAGAGGCTCCGCTGCCGCCGCCATCGCACAGGCATTTCCCGATGGCGAGCACTGGCGGCAGCGAGGGGAGTAGGTGATGGGTTTGATGGTCACCCGAGCCGAGCGAAGCGGGTGGGGGGGGGGTCTTAAGTTTTTTCTTTACAGCAGTTAATCCACTATATTAAACCACCATCGACATCACAAAGGTAAATTAAAAATATAATAAGCAAACTGGCAAAGTTCACAGATATAATCCAAGTTAATAGTGTGTATAACTTCATCTATGAACATCCATGCGTCGCCGCAGTACCCGGTCACCACGACCACCGCGGACCTCAACGTCATTCCAATCTCACTTCATCTATGAATACTACATAATGTAGGCACATAATACTTGTAATTAGTGTACCCTAATCTCTACTACTTAAAAAGAACATAAAGTTCCCATTTCACCTTTCTTCCAACTACCGCTTTGCCAAACTTTCCTATATGATAATCAATCAATTTAATTTACTTGCTTTCTAAATCAACTGGGTGGGCTACCCGCGCATTTGCGCGGCTAGATAACACTTTAGTATTATTTATTTTGCCAAAGATATGACCTCTTACTCAACTATTATTCAATTAAATTCATCACCAATAATATTTCATTTTGACAAAAGTGAATGTCCAATCAAACATGCAAGTGCATTAGGTTGTTTAATAGTAAATTCCTTGGTATGTGAGGATGGAACACCAATGAAAAACCATATTTGGGATTTCAAGCTAATCTTTTAGGATTTTCCTCTTTGCTCCACTCATCTTTCCCCCTCATGTTGTATCATTTGTCTATATGTTTTGGAGTAATTTCTTACCAAGAATTATATCGAAGCATGAATGGCTCCTATGTAAAATTTTCTTTTCCACCCATATCAATTGTTGATCGCATACTTAGTTACCTTTCTTGGTAAATGCTGCCTACCAACATATGCATAGAGATGCTCATCTTACTATGATGTTTAATTACTATTTTCTATTGATACTATTTAGCCTAAATATTCTCTCTCATTCGCCCCTTTGAAAGCTTATTCATGATGATCATGCCCGTGTCGTTTTGTATCATCTTGTAATTTAATATTTTCATTAGTTATATGAATCATCAACAACTAATTATACATATTTTCTAAAAAATATATCCTTTTATGCAGATAGTAATTGCCAACTAAATTTTGTTTCTTATCCAAATCAGAATTTAATATAGAAAAAATGTTTACATTCTTCATCCGGATTTCATTTTGTTAAGTTAGAAAGTACATGTCTATATTCTATGTATTATTGTAAACATTTCGGTTTACTATTCTACACCATTCTATTCGAGAAGCACGACCAGGAGTGAAAATTTATCATCCTATGTCGGCATACGTGTGGACTTCTTTCCTGGCGGTGTTAATATAATATCTAAAAGAACAGATTCATCCTCACTGTAATAATTTGTATTGAAAGTCGCAATGATTAATATACGGCAGATATATACTTCAACCTAATGCCATGCCTTCTTTTCCTGTCGACCACTTTAGAACAATAATAATAACAGATGTACAATCACATGAAAAATCTGAGTATTAGATTCACATATAGTTAATTAAGTTTTTGTCTCGACCTTCAAATGCATATCTACAGCGTATTGCACGTGCACACCTTCATCACATGCTCTGAAAATGCATGAGGAGGTGGCATAATAATGTGTTTAAATCGACTTGATAGATTGGTCGGTCAGTTCATACATTTTTTATGGAACTGAACTCTAAGCCTCAGTTGATGCATGCCATTAGAGAATAATTAGATACCATTCCCCGGCCAAAAAAAGTACCAGAGCCTAATAAATGTAAACAACACTGGCACAGAGGGTGGATAAATCTTGTACCGCCGTCTACCACATGTCACGCTTGCCCATGTTCACTGACTTGGGCTGCCATCTATTCAAACTGCTTCATGTCCTTCCACCTCTCAGCAGATCGATATCTCTTAATTAAATTTGTTGATATGAGCATACCCTACACGTCTTATACCTTGCCTTAGACTAAGAGAACCATCACTATTGGTTAGATCGATATCACCCTACAGACTCACTGTAGACCTTGATGTAGAATCGAGATCGATATTGCTATGCTGATTCGTCGTTTAACCACGATGTAGACTCGGGGCGCCTTTGTGTGTTCACCTGCGTAGACGCTTGAGCTCGTCTACTACAAAGTATTCTTAAGCTATATATTAACCACACTTGTCCGATGTGCATAAGCCATTTATTAGTTAATGTTCTCCAAACTTGTTTCTCGTATCATTCACAGTTAAGTACTACAATTTCCAATTTGATCAAATTGTCTGATACGTAAAGCAAACAAATACAGAGGCAGAACAAAAGATTTGATGAAAACATCAGATATTAGAGGAGGCAAGATCCTACATATCCGGATGAATCGGAGACAACCAACTGCTTCATTAGGAGCAGAGATGACTGCATTCACTTTTTGCACTTTTATTCAGTCGAACAGGGAACAAGAAGTACAAGAGAAACATGACTTCATCCGGAAATCACGACACGTCACCTCGCCACAGCAACCGCGCAGGCTGCCCCTGCACGCTGACGCCGGTGTGGCTGTCCGGTCCAAATGGTGGCTCGATGAGGGAACGAACCAGCCGTGACCGTGTCGCCTTGGTGGCATCGCCGAGTTCTAGGGTGGTCACCTGGGGACCGATGGTGAAGACGGCTGGCAGGATGACGGGCAGCTTCTCGGAGCTCTACAATTACCCACATCTTCTTCGCCAGCTTCAACTCCTTGATGCCCTAGCTGGCCGGCCATGTACTCCGACGCGTATGCGACGATGAAGCTCACCGTCGATCGTTTCACCCACTGTACTATTAGGTTTTCTCTCCTTCCTACCTACACAGGTGTGTTGATCGATCAAGGAAAATAAATAGAATCTGTTAGTACATATATATGCATACGCGTACGATATGAAGACGCGTGGTAAAACTGGCATGAATGAATACGATTGATGACGGCCATAAATAGTGGTGAATGTTGGCCTAATTTATTACCATCATGTATGGAAACAAATCATCAAGGAAGGAATAATGCCTAGTACTACGTCTCATAGGAAGCTTCCTAATTAAACTGGCGATACTATGTAGGTTTAAATAGATTATTTGTTTCCTAATTAATGTGATTGAGCGATCTTTTTAAATTGATTATTTATTTCCTAATTAATGCGATTGAGCGATTTAGTAATGAGATAATATTTTATTACAAATTAAGTAGGTACATAATTGCTTTAATAATGAGATTTCATAAAATTGGTTATTTGTTTCCAAATTAATGTGATTGAGCGATTTAAGGTAATTAATTTTGATTTGATCTTTAGAGATTGATCGTGATTGATTCTTTCGCATAAAAATAGTACTAAATAACTTGCGTCAGTATGGAAAGTTCTGATCGTTCAGATTTTTTTCATTGTGTGAGAGGGGGATGCGAAACTAAACCGGTGGGTGGGGGAGGGGATAAAAAACCGGACGAAAAAAACCCAGACGAAAGTGGTGGGACAAAAATAAACCGTGGATCTTTATCCCCGATTCATGCATGGCAATCAACGGTGAGAATCGGGGATAGAATTGATTGTCATGCATGAATCGGGGACGTAAGGGGGGAAACAGAACCTGACTGCGTGCGGTGAGTGGGGTGGGGTGGGGTGGGGGTGGGGATGGTGTGACGAAAAAAAACCGGTTGAAAAAAAACCAGACGAGGTGGGACGAAAAAAAACCTGGAACAAAGACTACCAACTGCTCCATTAGGAGTAGAGATATATGAGTAGTGAAGGCCCACTTAACAGATTTTACACGGGTATATGGGTACACGGGTATGGGTTATGCTATCCCATACCCATACCCACTCTACCCGATGGGTTTAATTTTTTTCTATTTATATACCCATGGGTAATTTTTTATCTCATACCCTTACCCTAATAGGGTTTTTACCCGCTGGGTACGCGGGTAATGGGTACCCATTGCCATATCTATCTACATCTGCTCCTGCAATAGATATGTCACCTAGCCGTGCATCAAGGACATAATACTTCCGTGCAGTAATGAGGAAAATCCTCAGATCACGGAACAAGTCCGCATCATTGCTACGAACATCTTTCAACTTAGTTTTCTCTAGGAACATATCAAAAAAACATAGGGGAGCTATAACGCGAGCTATTGATCTACAGCATAATTTTCAAATACTATCAGGACTAAGTTCATGATAAATTAAAGTTCAATTTAATCATATTACTAAAGAACTCACACTTAGATAGACATCCCTCTAGTCATCTAAATGATCACGTGATCCAAATCAACTAAACCATGTCCGATCATCACGTGAGATGGAGTAGTTTTCAATGGTGAACATCTTATGTTGATCATATCTACTATATGATTCACGCTCGACCTTTCGGTCTCCAGTGTTCCGAGGCCATGTCCGTACATGCTAGGCTCGTCAAGTTTAACCCGAGTATTCTGCATGTGCAAAATTGTCTTACACCCGTTGTATTTGAACGTAGAGCTTATCACACCCGATCATCATGTGGTGTCTCAGCACGAAGAACTTTCGCCACGGTGCATACTCAGGAAGAACACTTGTACCTTGAATTTTTTTGAGGGATCATCTTATAATGCTACCGTCGTACTAAGCAAAATAAGAAGCATAATAAGATAAACATCACATGCAATCAAAATATATGACATGATATGCCCATCATCATCTTGTGCTTTTGATCCCCATCTCCAAGGCACCGTCATGATCACCATCGTCACCGGCGCGACACCTTGATCTCCATCGTAGCATCGTTGTCGTCTCGTCAACTATTGCTTACACGACTATCGCTACCGCTTAGTGATAAAGTAAAGCAATTATATGGCGACTGTATTTCATACAATAAAACGACAACCATATGGCTCCTGCGAGTTGCCAGTAACTTTACAAAACATTGTCATCTCATACAATAACGTATAACTCATCATGTCTTGACCATATCACATCACAACATGCCCTACAAAAATAAGTTAGACGTCATCTACTTTGTTTGTTGCATGTTTTACGTGGCTGCTACGGGCTTAGAAAGAACCGTTCTTACCTACGCATATAAAACCACAACGATTTTTCGTCAAGTATGTGATGTTTTAACCTTCACAAGGACCGGGCGTAGCCACACTCGATTCAGCTAAAGTGAGAGAGACAGACACCCGCCAGTCACCTTTAAGCAACGAGTGCTCATAAGGTGAAACCAGTCTCGTGTAAGCGTACGCGTAATGTCGGTCCGGGCCGCTTCATCTCACAATACCGCTGAACCAAAGTATGACATGCTGGTAAGCAGTATGACTATTATCGCCCACAACTCATTGTGTTCGACTCGTGCATATCATCTACGCATAGACCTGGCTCTGATACCACTGTTGGGGAACGTAGTATTTCAAAGAAAATCCTACGATCATGCAAGATCTATCTACTATATGCATAGCAACAAGAGGGGAGAGTGTGTCTACGTACCCTCGTAGACCGAAAGCGGAAGCATTTATCAACGTGGTTGATGTAGTCGAACACCTTCACGATCCGTCCTGATCTAGTACCGAACGTACGGCACCTCCGTGTTCAGTACACGTTCAGCTCGATGACGTCCTCGCCTTCTTGATCCAGCAAGATGGGTGAAGTAGTAGATGAGTTCCGGCAGCAAGACGATGTGGTGACGGTTGTTGATGAAGAACAATCTCTGCAGGGCTTCGCCAAGCACTACAGAAACTAGACGGGATAAACTAGAGGGTCGTGTTTGCCGGCACACGGCTTGGTGTATCTTGATGTATTCCAGATGCTAGCCCAGCCCCTCTATTTATATGTTGAGCCCTGGGGTCGTAACTTGGAGCAAAAGCCTCCTCAAAGTCGGTTTTGCCTGAAAGGCAAGAGTCCCACTCGGACTCCAGGACCAAATGCCACAATCCTTGGCATCTGGCCCAAACGCCATGGGCCTCGGCGTTTGGCCCAGGGCCAGATGCCAGGGTCTCCGGCGTTTGGCCCCCTGGCCTCCACAAAACACCTTTTGCACCAACTTAATGCCCCGTGGGCTTGACCCCTTGGCCTAACCATATCATCATATATATCAATCCGGACCACTCCGGAGCTCCTCGTCATGTCCGGGACTCCGAACAACATTCGGTCACCAACATACATAACTCATTCAATACTATATCGTCAACGAAACGTTAAGCGCGCGGACCCTACGGGTTCGGGAACTATGTAGACATGACCGAGACATCTCTCCGGTCAATAACCAATAGCGGAACCTGGATACCCATATTGGCTCCTACATATTCTACGAAGATCTATAGCGGTCGAACCGCATAACAACATACGTTTGTTCCCTTTGTCATCGGTATGTTGCTTGCCCGAGATTCGATCGTCGGTATCATCATACCTAGTTCAATCTCGTCATCGGCAAGTCTCTTTACTCATTCCTTAATACATCATCTCATGACTAACTCATTAGTCATTTGCTTGCAAGGCTTATTATGATGTGCATTACCAAGAGGGCCCAAAGATACCTCTTCGACATTCGGAGTGACAAATCCTATTCTGGATCTATGCCAACACCACGAACACTTTCGGAGACACCTGTAGAGAATCTTCATAATCACCCAGTTATGTTGTGACTTTGATAGCACACAAGGTGTTCCTTCGGTATTCGGGAGTTGCATAATCTCATAGTCATAGGAACATGTATAAGTCATGAAGAAAGCAATAGCAATAAAACTAAACGATCATAGTTGCTAAGCTAACAGATGGGTCTTGTCCATCACATCATTCTCCTAATGATGTGATCCCGTTGATCAAATGACAACTCATGTCTATGGTTAGGAAACATAACCACCTTTGATCAATGAGCTAGTCTAGTAGAGGCATACTAGGGACACACTGTTTTGTCTATGTATTCACACATGTACTAAGTTTTCGGTTAATACAATTCTAGCATGAATAATAAACATGTATCATGATATAAAGAAATATAAATAACAACTTTATTATTGCCTCTAGGGCTTATTTCCTTCAATAGCATCGTCATCCAAACACCTCTTTGGCTAGAGTTAGGTCAGGGTTAGTCTTTGTTTAGTATCATTGTTATTTAGGAAACATAGGATAGCGTAGGACTTATTCTACCTTGACATGTACTCCGAGATGACCATGTACTCCTATATATATGCCCACGAGGTTCAAGCAATACAATCAACTATGCCACCAATCTCTGTCTCTCTCCCTTTTAACTATCATGAGCTAGAAACAAACTCTAACCTCTAGCTAAGTTAGAGTATCCAAATAGTGCCATTGTTAAATACAACGAAATACTCCCTCCGGTTCTTTTTACTCTGCATATAAGAATTGTATGAAGTCAAACTCCATAAAGTTCGACCTTATTTATATGAAAAATATCAACATCTACCATGCTAAAGTTATACAATATGAAAATTTCAGTCATGACACATGCACTGATATTGATTTCATATTGTGAATGTTGGTATTTTGTTCTATAAAGTTGGTCAAACTTTACGAGGCTTGACTTTAGACAAATCTTATATGTGAACTAAAAAGATTCGATGGCAGTACAATATGATTAACAACAACCAAATATAGTCATTCATAGAGCTATTGTCAAAATTGGTATTGATGAAATTGAATTGCACATTTCATACTATCACATATAGAACATCACACTGTCAATAGCTGAAATAAACAAGGCATACTACAAACAACCAAAGATGGCAATTGAAACTGGACATATGCTATCTACAAACAACCGAACAACCAAAAACCATAGAAATAAACAAGGCGTAATGCAAACAACTAAATACAACAATAAATACTGGACATGTTCTCACTACAAAAGAGGTTCGAGAAAACAAATCATGGGTTTCCTCACTTGTCACAGATTGGCTCCTCCTCGTGGTTGCCATCGATGAGGTCCGACTTGCCAGCTGAGGATCCCAAGCCAGCGTCGCAGAACATGTCCTTCAGAAATGACAAAAGGGTCTCCATGGTGATGACGGATGGTTAATTGTTCATAATGAGCCGCATGAGATCAGCGGCATGTCCATCGATTAGATCGATGGCTGTGGAACCCGAAGGGTTGGGTGTGGGCAACTTAACCTGTGACATAACCAACGTCAATCCGTTAGTGTCGATGACCTCGATGTCATAGCCAGCGACCGTGTCATGCTAGAATACTTTAGCCTGCTGATTGAAAGGCTACATCCAGGTCCAGTCATTATAGTCAGCTTCTTCGGCGGCCACCTCACCGAGGTCGGGTAAAGAGGCCGCGGTAAAGCTCTTTTGGGCCATTCACTCCTTGATCTCCCGGAGAAGCGTAGCCGGGCTTGGGTTGTGACGCTTTGGAGTGGAGGAGGGGCGGGGACGGGGATCTATGGGAAAGGGGGCATTTTGCAGGCGTCATCTAAGAAACTCCGGGCGGTGAGGGTATGTATATTGGTGGTTAAACTGCACAGGCAGACCGACAGAGGTTGACAATGGAGGCGATGGTGACCTAGCTAGGTTTCGAGCGAGGTGGGGTGGTGTGTGAGCGGGGGATTTTGGGTGAGCGAATGATTTGGTGTGTGTGTGTGTAGGGGGTCCAAGGTGGTGTTTGAGGAAATGTCGCGGGTACTGAAAATTTTACTAGGTGGGAGCAAAATGGCGGGGCTACCAAAAATTTGGATTAAGGGATTGAAGAAAAGCGGGGCGGGAAGCATGTGCTATCAAACAGAAAACCACTCTAGCCAAGCAGATATTTTTGAGATTGCAAGGGATGCAGGCGGGAATAAAATGTCGGGGCTCCAGTTAAAAAAAACTAGGGATACTAAAAATTTGGATCAACTGATTGAAGCAGAGGGGGAGTAACAGACATCGCACACGGTCCACACATACGAATTGTGTGCAATCAAACAGAAAAACCCTCTATGCGGGTAGATATTTTCGAGATTACGAGGTAGTAGATATTTTCGAGAGCGGGAGGAAAGCCTCATGGAACCCAATCTACTGTGCTGGTGTGAGTGACTGCATGGGGCACGGGCGTGGCACACGAGTAGTCTGACCGAACCATGTCTGTTGCGTACCCAATCCCAGACGGTTTCTGCATCCAACTCATGTGCTGTTTATAAATTTGGGAAAAAGAATAACGCAGGAAAGGGTCAGAACAAGAACACACTTGCATGTGGACCAAATATATGTATGAAAAGGGTGGTTCGATGTTCGAATACCCAATGCACAACTTTGATGTGGTACCTGCCGCACAAAGCACACAATATTACTAGTCAACCACCCCCTACGAACCCCACTTCGTGTCGGCGGTAACAGAATCCTAGATACGAATGCATGCCCCTAGATAGTTAGCTTTGAAATCTCACCCTACTGTAACACAAAACCTATAGGAGTCCGTCATATATATGGTCAAACTTCTCCTTTCGCTTCCGGACAAAGGTGGACCGTGTGCCTACACACAAATGTGTGCTTGTGGCGGGAGATGGTGAGACCACATACGAACCACCTGTAGGTGGCCCTATACTATATATGTAAGAAAAGGGTGTGGTGTGATATTTAACTACCATTCACAACTTTGATGTGGCATGTGTGCCTCACAAAATAACCGACTTTCCCAGCCCCACAGATGTTGCGAGTAGTGCGAAGTACCCACCACCACCACCACCACACACACACGTATTGGGAGGAGGGCATCTCACCAAGACGTACTGTAACACGGACCAAACAAAATCCAACTTGATCGTACAACCCCTCTTGCTCATTATTGGTCAAAGTGATGGACGTCCACACGACCCCGCAAAATGGGCTAGCTTGTCGCCGTTAAACTCGCGAGGGAGTACCGTCTGAAGACAAAACCCACTCTGTGCATGTCGCCCAATTATGTGTATTTGGCAGTGGTGTGCGTGGTGTTTGAATACGCAATGCACAAATTTGTATGGCACCATGCTTTGGAACCATAAAATCCCCACAAATATCGAGGGTTCACAATGCGTAGTATTCGTGCGCTCAAACTTAATTAGGCCTAGAATGATCGACCTACTATACGGTAACACGAATCAAAGAAGAAGAATCCACCCTGGTAACCTTTCTCATCATCGGTCAAAATGATGGATGTCCACACGGGCCCACAAATATATATAGGCTTGTCGCCCATACATTACCAAGCGAGTGAGAGTGTGCGAAGACAACCATTGCATGCATGTGTCCCAAACATATTTATGGAGGTGCGTGATGCATGCATATGTATTGACTTAATACCTAATGCGCAACATTGATGTGGTGCATGCGTTGAAAATCGCACAAGTCCCTACACAGAGCAAGAGGTTCATGACGTGTAGTGTGCTCGCTCCCCCCCCCCACCTTCGATCCAGTGGGTTGGATTCATGTGTACACATGCCCTATTATATGTGTAATCTCACCTATATCGCGAGACAAACAAAAAATGAATCCCCTCCTAAGTCAAAATAATTAACCTCTCTCGTTGTCGATGAAAGTGATGTACCAAGCGGGCTGACAGATGGAAAAGTATCATCGATAACCACGTGAGTTAGTGCCACATGACAACCACCATCGCTTGCATGTGTGCCAAAACATGTATATGGAGAGGTGTGTGGTTGTGATGTTTTGAATACACTGGTACGCGTCGGTGCTATACACACGGTTTTTAACCCCTTTCCGCGACAGCATTTGGAACCGTCGCCAAGTGAGTGTGGGCGATAGGGGGGTCCTTCCCACACGACCCAGAAACTGTCGGGGATATGGAGCCATGATCCAGAGGCCTTGCAAAATGTAATCATGTGTGATGCAGCACACACTAAATTCTTCCGCACGTGTGTGATCGGTGATTAAATGTTTCTAATGACGAAGTGAAACTAAACGGTGTGTCGTAATGAACTGTTTTGGAAACATTATGGAAGGCACACAGGCCAACATATGAGCTATGTGCGATATGTGCCCCCATCGCACACGAGTTTTCTGCGGAACCCGTCTGCCACGCAAGACTCCATCGCACACGTTTCCCAACAATTACCGTGTGCGATAATGTTCTATCACAAACGGTTCAGGAGCCCCTTCGCACACATACAAGTGTTGCAGGCCGTTCATGATTTGTTGTGTATCACCGACGTATGATTTTTGTTTGGGATCCCACACATTTCCTGAAAAAATTACGACTGGGATTGTATTTTACATTGAGCACTGAAAGCACATTTGCTCTCCGGGTGGTTTTGGTAATTAATGACAACATACTTTGTGGTTGGACTAATGCTTTTATCAAGTATGTTTCAGGAAACCCAATCACATTGGTATGGCAAGATGATTGAAGAAGTGGACCCCTCAAAATGCTAAGGCAAGCATTGGCAAAAGCTCAAGACTCCATTTTTGGTGTAGTGATCAAAGATCACATTGAGTCCATAGGAAAAGCCAATACTATTAAAAGGGGATGAGGTTGTGTTGATGATCTGGTTGCTCAAGTGCTTGGTGATCTAACTCCCTCAACTATCAGCACTATTCACTACTTAACACACACCCATAAGTAATCTCGGACAAACCGATTCTTCCAACTCAGTCCCACCGAGATGAACCACTTCTGCCATATTCCAAACCCTAGAAAAATCGGTCCCACCGAGTTTGAGATCGGTCACACCGAAACTGAACTGCCAACCTTCTGTAACCACTTCACATCATTTCGGAATTTCTGAGTTTGCATTATCGGTCTCACCGAATTGGGCAAGGTTCTGCCTTGACTCAAATCGGTCGCACCGATAATTCATTTTCGGTCAAACCGATTCTGGCATGTTCCTACTCTTTCTCAAATCGGTCCAACCGAGTTTTCTTTCTCGGTCTCACCGAAATCTCCAACGTTCATATCAGATACACTTCGGTCTCACCGAGATGGTATTTTCGGTCCCACCGAAAATCCCAACGTTCACTAGATTTGAACTTTCGGTCTAACCGAGTTTTCACTTCGGTCTGACCGAGATTGATCAAATGTGTGTGTAACGGTTGGATTTTGTGTGGAGGCTATATATACCCCTCCACCCCCTCCTCATTCGTGAGGAGAGCCATCAGAAAGTACCACCACTTCTACCACACACTTTCTGAGAAGTGAACCACCTACCCTTGTGTTGAGATCAAGCCATTCCATTCCTACCATATGAAACTTGATCTCTAGCCTTCCCAAGTT
>LR738713.1:189013502-189054849 GCA_902687465.1 Secale cereale | reverse complement strand
ACATAATTATCCATCACTGATCCAATGCCTACGAGCTTTTCACATATTGCTCCTTGCTTAGTTACTTTACCGCTGCTACTGTTACAATCACTACAAAACTGCTACCGTTACCTTTGCCACAATTACCGTACTTCCATACTACTTTGCTACTAAATACTTTGCTGCAGATATTAAGTCTTCGAGGTGTGGTTGAATTGACAACTCAACTGCTAATACTTGAGAGTATTCTTTGGCTCCCCTTGTGTCGAATCAATAAATTTGGGTTGAATACTCTACCCTCGAAAACTATTTGTGATCCTCTATATTTGTGGGTTATCAAGTATCCACAAAGGTTGGTCCCTGCTTGTTGCTGAGGACACTGAATTTTTTTGTATAGAATTAGTCATATGTTTGTCCTGTTAGGAACAACATAACCGGTGTTAGATGTATTATTTTTTCTTTTGACAAAAATAGAAAGAGGTTTATTTGTGTTTGGTAGGGTGTATGAAGGGTGCATGAGAGCAAAAGTTCCCTTCTCGACCCACTTTTGGGTGTTTGGTAGCATGTATGAAGGGTGCATGAGTCCACACTAGCTTAACACAAATACACTAGGAGCATGCATGAGGAGAGCATGCATGAAGAGGGGTGCTGAGATGAGCATGCACGAAGAGAGAACAACTATGCTGCGATGAGATTGCAACCAAACACACCGAAGCTTGAACGTTTGACTAGCTTAAGAAAAGGAATTTGTAGACTATTGGATAAATTTTCCGAAAATAATGGGTTTTGGTGTTTTACTGGAGAAACGATCTTGTGCTGCAGAGGTAGTTCCCTCTTGAATAGGTTCCCTGTTTTAGTTTTCCACAATGCGAACACACTGCAAATGAAGATGAATTTTGCAACATCAATTATTGAACCAGATATGATTCCAAATTAATTTCAACATAATAGAATTCAATACCTATCCATGAATTGCTGAAGATGCGTCAAATCCTGAGCGTTTGTTGCTCTCTGAGAGAATCCATGTAGTAAATTGTGTTCTTGTTTGGAACAATGAATACCAATATCCAGTGACCGATGCATATTAAGAAAACCATGAACTTACGTATTATGTCGAAATTTGAAAGACAATCAGTGTATGCGTGGTTGTTTACTTAACTTACCATTCATGATATGGCCAGAGAAATGATTCTGCATGGGACATGTTCTCGAAGATACGGACGACCGTGTTAATGGCCCAGTCCCGTAGGTCCTTACCATCTAATGTTGTGCCTTTTGCTAATGCATGATCTATGAAATACACACTCTCCCTTTTTCTTCTCTGCGCGTTCAATCCCCTGAGAGGAATAAAATGCAGTTAGTTGTTTATCATTTACAGCCTTGTATGGAGAAGTTGATCAGAGTTTGTTAAGTACTTATAAAATCAGACATCTAACAAGAGTGGCATCGAGCCCGTTGAAGTTGAAGAAGAGATGTAAGTCCTCAAAGCTCACATTGATGGAACCAGCATCGTGTCGAAAATGATCTCTGTTGTAGTGGACTAGCAAACCATGATGACCTGCTGACATTTGATCCATGCAATATTCATGTTACTCACGGCGACTGGAGCTGCACTCATCAAAGTATTCACCAACAAGAAATGGCTGGCCATGGACGTAATTGCGTGCTTCAATTATGCCTACTTTACTTTTAGCAAGCTACAAATATACTTCTTCATCATCCATTCCGTCAGAAATAATATTACTCCCCGATTCGAACAACCTGCTGTTAATTTGGTTATGGGCGATAAGTGCTTGAAGTAAGAGGCAATTGTTCTCCTTCCTCTTCGCTCTCCCGCCGCGCTTCCTCGCGGGTGCAGCCTTTTTGGCCGCTTCCTTCTTGATAGTTGAAGCATTTCTGGCAGGACATCTGGTTGGCTGCAAGGTAAACTGCCAAGCAGACGGTGAAGCTTTGACGGACTACTTAGCAGACAGTTTATCTATGCCGGACCGCTGAGCTGGCGGTGCTGCTATGAAGGACTGCTTGGCTGTAGGAGCAGAGGCATCAGACTGTTGACCATGCATTGAAGCTATGTCGGGTTTCTGCGCAGGTGGTGCCAACTTGTCGGTGTGCTGAGGAGGCCGTGCCAACGCGTTGGTTTGCTGAGCAGGAAGTGCTGACGCATTGGTATGCTGATCACGCGACTACGGATCGACAGACTGATGATCAGTCGGTTCTGGACCTACAGACTACTTAGTAGGCGGTTCTGAAGCATCAGACTGCTTAGCAGTCCGTTCCACCAGGTTGGTCTGCTAAGCATGTGCTGTAGCTGGGTCTCCCGCCGCTGCTTCAGCTGCCGGCATTTGAACCGGTGGTGCGTCTTCAGCAGTTGTAGCCCTTTCCACCGGCTGCTCTTGGGCGGAGGATGACATGGCCTGTACGGCACAAGGTAGGGTCGGCTGATCACAGGTTGATGCATCAGCCGTCGGATTACGAGTATTAGATTCTTTGGGGGAAGCACACGAGAGCTGATGTGGCAAGGAGAGCGTCACCGATTGAGGGGCGACATTGGTTTCTCTTGGCGGGGCTTCAGGGATCTCATCGCTGAACTCTATTTCCTTTCGTGGCCACTGGATGTGATGTAACAGTGTTTCTCCTAAGGTTCTTTGCTCATCAAAGTCTCCTAGGACATTCTTCAGGGAAAGTTTGCTGAATCCAGGCTTTACTTCAGTCACGTAGAACTTCATACAACCCAGCTTCAATGGCACACTGTCCAACAAGAGGCCCTCTTCCGAGAATGGTGGGTAGACCCAGGCTGTTTCACATTTTAATGTACCTTAATAATGTGTAAGCACACTCTTCAGTCTGTCTTTCATTCCAGATAGATCAGATATAGCATCATCATGAGCAGCAGCAGTCTTAGTGTCGTTGGGGTCAGCTGATGCACAGCTACTCTTATGCGGTGTTGTCGCGCAATAAGCAGCATCCTCCATGCCCGCCTCCCCTCCCATCTGCTGGCTATCTGTCAGTGTTAGAGTCTTTTGCATCATCATTGACTCCTCAATATCCTTTCGAATAGACGGATACATGTCCTTCCTCAACCTTTCATACAATTCATTCTGCTTCATCATGCGGGGATTGGGTCCTTGCCTTTACTCAAGTACTTCTTGTACAGCACGTGCTTCCAGTTTCTCCAAGCATCCCTAGCCTTCTTCAGTGCAGCGTGTTCCACCTGCATTCTCCACTGCTCTGGAACGTTGAAGTGATCCATGATCTCCTAGATTATTCTTCGCCATGTTTATGTGTCAGCCTTCCGAAACCCCGACAAATTAATGCGGAGCCTTGCCCTGCCAACAAATCCAGACACACTCCTGAACCTCGTATGTGCTTTATCTGGTTTAGTTGGAGCCCAAGACTTTAAATTGATCTCGGTTACTTCATATACACCTTTAGGCTGGTGTGTGGGCTTCCTTGGAGCATTCCTCCGTGTCCTGACCGGAAGGGTAATTGTTGCAGCTCTATCCATTCAATATTACTTGATCCCTCACTATCTACTAAAGACCTAGGGTTGTGGGAATCATATGAAGATAGATCGCCTGAAGCATGAGTGTTGTCGCTGCTAATCGGCATCTACAGAGAACACATGCGAAACTCAGGAAAGGAGGATGATGTCTACTACACAACCTTCTTCTTGTAGACGTTGTTGGGCCTCCAAGTGCAGAGGTTTGTAGGACAGTAGCAAATTTCCCTCAAGTGGATGACCTAAGGTTTATCAACCCGTGGGAGGCGTAGGATGAAGATGGTCTCTCTCAAACAACCCTGCAACCAAATAACAAAGAGTCTCTTGTGTCCCCAACACACCCAATACAATGGTAATTTGTATAGTGAAGGAAATATGCCCTAGAGGCAATAATAAAGATGTTATTTGTATTTCCTTATATCATGATAAATGTCTTTGATTCATGCTAGAATTGTATTAACCGGAAACTTAGTACATGTGTGGATACATAGACAAAACAGTATGTCCCTAGTATGCCTCTACTAGACTAGCTCATTGATCAAAGATGGTTATGTTTCCTAGCCATAGAAATGAGTTGTCATTTGATCAACGGGATCACATCATTAGGAGAATGATGTGATGGACAAGACCCATCCGTTAGCATAGCACTATGATCGTTTAGTTTAACTGCTATTGCTTTCTTCATGACTTATACATGTTCCTATGACTATGAGATTATGCAACTCCCGAATACCGTAGGAACACCTTGTGTGCTATCAAACGTCACAACGTAACTGGGTGATCATAAAGATGCTCTACAGGTGTCTCCGAAAGTATTCGTGGTGTTGGCATAGATCAAGATTGGGATTTGTCACTCCGAGTGTCGGAGAGGTATCTCTGGGCCCTCTCGGTAACACACATCACAATAAGCCTTGCAAGCAAAAGACTAATGAGTTAGTCACGAGATGATGTGTAACGGAACGAGTAAAGAGACTTGCCGGTAAACGATATTGAACTAGGTATAAAGATACCGACGATCGAATCTCGGGCAAGTAACATACCGTTTGACAAAAGGGACAACGTATGTTGTTATGCGGTTCTGACCGATAAAAGATCTTCGTAGAATATGTAGGAGCCAATATGAACATCTAGGTTCCGCTATTGGTTATTGACCAGAGATGAGTCTCGATCATGTCTACATAGTTCTCGAACCCGTAGGGTCCGCACGCTTAACGTTTGATGACGATCGGTATTATGAGTTTTTGAGTATTGATGTACCGAAGGTAGTTCGGAGTCCCGGATGAGATCACGGACATGACGAGGAGTCTCGGAATGTCCGAGACATAAAGATTGATATATTGGACGGCTATATTCGGACACCGGAAGTATACCGGAAAAGTTTCGGATTTATCGGGAATGCCGGAGGGGGTTACCGGAACCCCCTACGAAAGGGGATGGTCCATAGTGGGCCTAAAGGATAAGAGAGAGGCAGCCCATAGGGCTGGCCGGCGCCCCCACCTAGGAATCCTAGTTGGACTAGGATTGGGGGGGGGCGCCACCTCTCCTAATCCTTTCCCCCTTCTTCCTTTCGGTGAATCCTACTAGGAATAGGATTGCAATCCTATTCCTAGTAGGAGTCCCCTCCCTAGCCGCACCATAGGAGTTGGCCGGCCCCTCCTCCCTTGCTCCTTTATATACGGGGGCAGGGGGGCACCCAAAGACACACAAGTTGAATTGTTTTAGCCGTGTGCGGTGCCCCCCTCCACAGAATCACACCTCGGTCGTACCGTCGCGGAGCTTAGGCGAAGCCCTGCGCCGGTGAACACATCATATCCGTCACCACGCCGTCGTGCTGACGAAACTCTCCCGTGAAGCTCAACTGGATCAAGAGCTCGTGGGACGTCATCAAGCTGAACGTGTGCTGAACGCGGAGGTGACGTACGTTCGGTGCTTGATCGGTTGGATCGCGAAGAAGTTCGACAACATCAACCGCGTCACTTGACGCTTCCGCTCCCGGTCTACGAGGGTACGTAGACACACTCTCCCCTCTCGTTGCTATGCATCTGGTAGATAGATCTTGCGTGATCGTAGGAAAATTTTAAAATACTACGTTCCCCAACAGTGGCATCATGAGCCAGGTCTATGCGTAGATGATATGCACGAGTAGAACACAATGAGATTGTGGACGATACTAGTCATACTGCTTACCAGCATGTCATACTTTGCTTCGGCGGTATTGTGAGATGAAGCGGCCCGGACCGACATTACGCGTACGCTTACGCAAGACTGGTTTCACCGTTACGAGCACTCGTTGCTTAAAGGTGACTGGCGGGTGTCTGTCTCTCTCACTTTAGCTGAATCAAGTGTGACTACGCCCGATCCTTGTGAAGGTTAAAACAGCACATACTTGACGAAACATCGTTGTGGTTTTTTGTATGCGTAGGTAAGAACGGTTCTTGCTAAGCCCGTAGCAGCCACGTAAAACTTGCAACAAACAAAGTAGAGGACATCTAACTTGTTTTTGCAGGGCATGTTGTGATGTGATATGGTCAAGACATGAGTTATACGATTTTGTATGAGATGATCATGTTTTGTAAAGTTATCGGCAACTGGCAGGAGCCATATGGTTGTCGCTTTATTGTATGAAATGCAATCGCCATGTAATTGCTTTACTTTATCACTAAGCGGTAGCGATAGTCATGGAAGCAATAGTTGGCGAGACGACAACGATGCTACGATAAAGATCAAGGTGTCAAGCCGGTGACGAAGGTGATCATGACGGTGCTTTGGAGATGGAGATCAAAAGCACAAGATGATGATGGCCATATCATGTCACATATTTTTGATTGCATGTGATGTTTATCTTATTATGCTTCTTATTTTGCTTAGAACGACGGTAGCATTATAAGATGATCCCTTACTAAATTTCAAGGTATAAGTGTTCTCCCTGAGTATGCACCGTTGCGAAAGTTCGTCGTGCCGAGACACCACGTGATGATCGGGTGTGATAAGCTCTACGTTCAAATACAACGGGTGTAAGCCAGTTTTGCACACGCAGAATACTCGGGTTAAACTTGACGAGCCTAGCATATACAGATATGGACTCGGAACACTGGAGACCGAAAGGTCGAGCGTGAATCATATAGTAGATATGATCAACATAAGATGTTCACCATTGAAAACTACTCCATCTCACGTGATGATCGGACATGGTTTAGTTGATTTGGATCGCGTGATCATTGAGATGACCAGAGGGATGTCTATCTAAGTGGGAGTTCTTTAAATTAATATGATTAAACTGAACTTTAATTTATCATGAACTTAGTCCTGATAGTTTTGCATATCTATGTCGTTGTAGATCAATGGCCCGTGCTACCGTTCCTTCGAATTTTAATGCATTCCTAGAGAAAGCTAAGTTGAAAGATGATGGTAGCAATTACACGGACTGGGTCCGTAACCTGAGGATTATCCTCATTGCTACACAGAAGAATTATGTCCTTGAAGCACCGCTAGGTGACAAACCCCCTTCCGCTGATGCAGACGCTTTGAACGTCTGGCAGTCACGGTCTTATGACTACACGATAGTTCAGTGTGCCATGCTTTACGGCTTAGAACCGGGACTTCAACGACGTTTTGAACGTCATGGAGCATATGAAATGTTCCAGGAGTTGAAGTTAATATTTCAAGCAAATGCCCGAATTGAGAAATATGAGATTTCCAATAAGTTCTACAGCTGCAAAATGGAGGAGAATAGTTCTATCAGTGAACACTTGCTCAGAATGTCTGGGTACTACAATCATATGACTCAACTTGGTTGCAATGTTGACGAGGATAGTGTCATTGATAGAGTTCTTCAATCACTGCCACCAAGCTATAAAGGCTTCGTGATGAACTATAACATGCAAGGGATGCAAAAGACAATTCCCGAGCTCTTCGCTATGCTCAAAGCTGCGGAGGTAGAAATCAAAAAGGAGCATCAAGTGTTGATGGTTAACAAGACCACTAGTTTCAAGAAAAAGGGCAAGGGAAAGAAAGGGAACTTCAAAACGAATAGCAAGTCAGTTGCTACTTCAACGAAGAAACCCAAATCTGGAGCCAAGCCTGAAACTGAGTGCTTCTACTGCAAGGGGACTGGACACTGGAAGCGGAACTGCCCCAAGTATTTGGCGGATAAGAAGGATGGCAAGATGAACAAAGGTATATGTGATATACATGTTATTGATGTGTACCTTACTAATGCTCGTAGTAGTACCTGGGTATTTGATACCGGTTCGGTTGCTAATATTTGTAACTCGAAACAGGGACTACGGATTAAACGAAGATTAGCTAAGGACGAGGTGACGATGCGCGTGGGAAACGGTTCCAAAGTCGATGTGATCGCCGTCGGCACGCTACCTCTACATCTACCTTCGGGATTAGTTTTAGACCTAAATAATTGTTATTTGGTGCCAGCGTTGAGCATGAACATTATATCTGGATCTTGTTTATTGCGAGACGGTTATTCATTTAAATCAGAGAATAATGGTTGTTCCATTTTTATGAATAATATCTTTTATGGTCATGCACCCTTAAAGAGTGGTCTATTCTTACTGGATCTTGATTGTAGTGATACACATATTCATAATATTGAAACCAAAAGATGCAAAGTTAATAATGATAGTGCAACTTATTTGTGGCACTGCCGTTTGGGTCATATTGGTGTAAAACGCATGAAGAAACTCCATAAAGATGGACTTTTGGAATCACTTGATTATGAATCACTTGGTGCTTGCGAACCGTGCCTCATGGGCAAGATGACTAAAACTCCGTTCTCCGGAACTATGGAGCGAGCAACAGATTTGTTGGAAATCATACATACTGATGTATGTGGACAATGAGTGTTGATGCTCGCGGCGGGTATCGTTATTTTCTGACCTTCACTGATGATTTGAGCAGATATGGGTATATCTACTTAATGAAACACAAGTCTGAAACATTTGAAAAGTTCAAAGAATTTCAGAGTGAAGTAGAGAATCATCGTAACAAGAAAATAAAGTTCCTACGATCTGATCGTGGAGGAGAATATTTGAGTTACGAGTTTGGTCTTCATTTGAAACAATGTGGAATAGTTTCACAACTCACGCCACCTGGAACACCACAACGTAATGGTGTGTCCGAACGTCGTAACCGTACTTTATTAGATATGGTGCGATCTATGATGTCTCTTACCGATTTACCACTATCGTTTTGGGGTTATGCTTTAGAGACAGCTGCATTCACGTTAAATAGGGCACCATCTAAATCCGTTGATACGACGCCTTATGAACTATGGTTTGGCAAGAAACCAAAGTTGTCGTTTCTTAAAATTTGGGGCTGCGATGCTTATGTGAAAACACTTCAACCTGATAAGCTCGATCCCAAGTCGGAAAAATGTGTCTTCATAGGATACCCAAAAGAGACTGTTGGGTACACCTTCTGTCACAGATCCGAAGGCAAAATATTCGTTGCTAAGAACAGATCCTTTCTAGAAAAAGAGTTTCTCTCGAAAGAAGTGAGTGGGAGGAAAGTAGAACTTGATGAGGTAATTGTACCTTCTCCCATATTGGAAAGTAGTACATCACAGGAAATTGTTCCAGTGATTCCTACACCAATTAGTGAGGAAGTTGATGATAATGATCATGAAACTTCGGATCAAGTTTCTACTGAACGTCGTAGATCAACCAGAGTACGTTCCGCACCAGAATGGTACGGCAACCCAGTTCTGAAAATCATGTTACTAGACCATGATGAACCTACGAACTATGAGGAAGCGATGATGAGCCCAGATTCCGCAAAATGGCTTGAAGCCATGAAATCTGAGATGGGATCCATGTATGAGAACAAAGTATGGACTTTGGTTGACTTGCCCGATGATCGGCAGGCCATCGAAAATAAATGGATCTTCAAGAGGAAGACCGACGCAGACGGTAATATTACTGTTTACAAAGCTTGACTTGTTGCGAAAGGTTTTCGACAAGTTCAAGGAGTTGACTACGATGAGACTTTCTCACCTGTAGCGATGCTTAAGTCTGTCCGAATCATGTTAGCAATTGCCGCATTTTATGATTATGAAATCTGGCAAATGGATGTCAAAACTGCATTCCTAAATGGATATCTCAAAGAAGAGTTGTATATGATGCAACCAGAAGGTTTTGTCGATCCAAAAGGTGCTAACAAAGTATGCAAACTCCAGCGATCCATCTATGGACTGGTGCAAGCATCTCGGAGTTGGAATATACGCTTTGATGAGGTAATCAAAGCATATGGTTTTATACAGACTTTTGGAGAAGCCTGTATTTACAAGAAAGTGAGTGGGAGCTCTGTAGCATTTCTAATATTATATGTAGTGACATATTGTTAATTGGAAATGATATAGAATTTCTGAATAGCATAAAAGGATACTTGAATAAAAGTTTTTCTATGAAAGACCTCGGAGAAGCTGCTTACATATTAGGCATCAAGATCTATAGAGATAGATTAAGATGCTTAATTGGACTTTCACAAAGCACATACCTTGATAAGATTTTGAAAAGGTTCAAAATGGATCAGTCAAAGAAAGGATTCTTGCCTGTTTTACAAGGTATGAAGTTGAGTAAGACTCAATGCCCGACCACTGCAGAAGATAGAGAGAAAATGAAAGTCATTCCCTATGCCTCAGCCATAGGATCTATCATGTATGCAATGCTGTGTACCAGACCTGATGTGTGCCTTGCTATAAGTCTAGCAGGGAGGTACCAAAGTAATCCAGGAGTGGATCACTGGACAGCGGTCAAAAACATCCTAAAGTATCTGAAAAGAACAAAGGATATGTTTCTCGTATATGGAGGTGACAAAGAGCTCGTCGTAAACGGTTACGTCGATTCTAGCTTTGACACTGATCCGGATGACTCAAAGTCACAAACCGGATATGTATTTTTATTGAACGGTGGAGCTGTCAGCTGGTGCAGTTCCAAGCAGAGCATCGTGGCGGGATCTACGTGTGAAGCGGAATACATAGCTACTTCAGAAGCAGCAAATGAAGGAGTCTGGATGAAGGAGTTCATATTCGATCTAGGTGTAGTACCTAGTGCATCGGGTCCAATGAAAATCTTTTGTGACAACACTGGAGCCATAGCCTTGGCGAAGGAATCCAGGTTTCATAAGAGAACAAAGCACATCAAAAGACGCTTCAATTCCATCCGCGATCTAGTCAAGGAGGGATACATAGAGATTTGCAAAATACATACGAATCTGAATGTTGCAGACTCGTTGACTAAGCCTCTTCCACGGGCAAAACATGATCAGCACCAAGACTCCATGGGTGTGAGGATCATCACTTTGTAATCTAGATTATTGACTCTAGTTCAAGTGGGAGACTGAAGGAAATATGCCCTAGAGGCAATAATAAAGATGTTATTTGTATTTCCTTATATCATGATAAATGTCTTTGATTCATGCTAGAATTGTATTAACCGGAAACTTAGTACATGTGTGGATACATAGACAAAACAGTATGTCCCTAGTATGCCTCTACTAGACTAGCTCATTGATCAAAGATGGTTATGTTTCTTAGCCATAGACATGAGTTGTCATTTGATCAACGGGATCACATCATTAGGAGAATGATGTGATGGACAAGACCCATCCGTTAGCATAGCACTATGATCGTTTAGTTTAACTGCTATTGCTTTCTTCATGACTTATACATGTTCCTATGACTATGAGATTATGCAACTCTCGAATACCGTAGGAACACCTTGTGTGCTATCAAATGTCACAACGTAACTGGGTGATCATAAAGATGCTCTACAGGTGTCTCCGAAAGTATTCGTGGTGTTGGCATAGATCAAGATTGGGATTTGTCACTCGAGTGTCGGAGAGGTATCTCTGGGCCCTCTCGGTAACACACATCACAATAAGCCTTGCAAGCAAAAGACTAATGAGTTAGTCACGAGATGATGTGTTACGGAACGAGTAAAGAGACTTGCCGGTAAACGAGATTGAACTAGGTATAAAGATACCGACGATCGAATCTCGGGCAAGTAACATACCGTTTGACAAAAGGAACAACGTATGTTGTTATGCGGTTCTGACCGATAAAAGATCTTCGTAGAATATGTAGGAGCCAATATGAACATCCAGGTTCCGCTATTGGTTATTGACCAGAGATGAGTCTCGATCATGTCTACATAGTTCTCGAACCCGTAGGGTCCGCACGCTTAACGTTTGATGACGATCGGTATTATGAGTTTTTGAGTATTGATGTACCGAAGGTAGTTCGGAGTCCCGGATGAGATCACGGACATGACGAGGAGTCTCGGAATGTCCGAGACATAAAGATTGATATATTGGACGGCTATATTCGGACACCGAAAGTATACCGGAAAAGTTTCGGATTTATCGGGAATGCCGGAGGGGGTTACCGGAACCCCCTACGAAAGGGGATGGTCCATAGTGGGCCTAAAGGATAAGAGAGAGGCAGCCCATAGGGCTGGCCGGCGCCCCCACCTAGGAATCCTAGTTGGACTAGGATTGGGGGGGGGCGCCACCTCTCCTAATCCTTTCCCCCTTCTTCCTTTCGGTGAATCCTACTAGGAATAGGATTGCAATCCTATTCCTAGTAGGAGTCCCCTCCCTAGCCGCACCATAGGAGTTGGCCGGCCCATCCTCCCTTGCTCCTTTATATACGGGGGCAGGGGGGCACCCAAAGACACACAAGTTGAATTGTTTTTGCCGTGTGCGGTGCCCCCCTCCACAGAATCACACCTCGGTCGTACCGTCGCGGAGCTTAGGCGAAGCCCTGCGCCGGTGAACACATCATATCCGTCACCACGCCGTCGTGCTGACGAAACTCTCCCGTGAAGCTCAACTGGATCAAGAGCTCGTGGGACGTCATCAAGCTGAACGTGTGCTGAACGCGGAGGTGTCGTACGTTCGGTGCTTGATCGGTTGGATCGCGAAGAAGTTCGACAACATCAACCGCGTCACTTGACGCTTCCGCTCCCGGTCTACGAGGGTACGTAGACACACTCTCCCCTCTCGTTGCTATGCATCTGGTAGATAGATCTTGCGTGATCGTAGGAAAATTTTAAAATACTACGTTCCCCAACATATAGGTGCACTAGTTCCGCGAAGAGATGGTTTTTGTACTAAGAAAATATAAAAACAGCAAGGTAGCAAGTGGTAAACGTGAGCATAAACGGTGTTGCGGTGCGTTGAAACAAGGCCTAGGGTTCATACTTTCACTAGTGCAAGTTCTCTCAACAATAATAACATAACTGGATCATATAACTATCCCTCAACATGCAACAAAGAGTCACTCCAAAGTCACTAATAACGGAGAACAAACGAAGAGATTATGGTAGGGTACGAAACCACCTCAAAGTTATTCTTTCTGATCGATATATTCAAGAGTCTGTAGTAAAATAACACGAAGCTATTCTTTCCGTTCGATCTATCATACAGTTCATACTAGAATAACACCTTAAGATACAAATCAACCAAAACCCTAATGCCACCTAGATACTCCATTGTCACCTCAAGTATCCGTGGGCATGATTATACGATATGCATCACACAATCTCAGATTCATCTATTCAACCAACACAAAGAACTTCAAAGAGTGCCCCAAAGTTTCTACCGGAGAGTCAAGACGAAAACGTGTGCCAACCCCTATGCATAGAATCCCAAGGTCACGGAACCCGCGAGTTGATCACCAAAACATACATCAAGTGAATCATGTGATATCCCATTGTCACCCCAGATAAGCACATGCAAGACATACATCAAGAGTTCTTAAATCCTTAAAGACTCAATCCGATAGGATAACTTCAAAGAGAAAACTCAATTCATAACAAGAGAGTAGAGGGGGAGAAACATCATAAGATCCAACTATAATAGCAAAGCTCGCGATACATAAAGATCGTGCCATCTCAAGAACACGAGAGAGAGAGATCAAACACATAGCTACTGGTACATACCCTCAGCCCCGAGGGTGAACTACTCTCCCCTCATCATGGAGAGCGTTGGGATGAAGAAGATGGCCACCGGAGAGGGATCCCCCCCATGGTAGGGTGCCAGAACAGGTCTAGATTGGTTTTCGGTGGCAACAGAGGCTTTCGGCGGCGGAACTCCCGATCTAGGTTATTTTTCGGAGGTTTCGGTATATATAGGAGGTGTTGGGGTCGGGGGAAAGTAAAGGGGGTCTCTGGGCTGTCCACGAGGCCGGGGGCGCGCCCCCACCCTCGTGGGCAGCCCGTGGATCTTCAGGCCCCCCTCCGGCACTTCTTGGGCTTCTTCTGGTCCAAAAATCACCTCCGTTGAGTTTCAGGTCAATTGGGCTCCGTTTGATATTCTGTTTCTGCAATACTCTAAAACATGAGAAAAACATAAACCGGCACTGGGCTCCGGGTTAATAGGTTAGTCCCAAAAATCGTATAAAACTGTATATAAAAGCCCATAAAACATCCTAGAAGGATAATATAATAGCATGGAACAATCAAAAATTATAGATGCGTTGGAGACGTATCAAGCATCCCCAAGCTTAATTCCTGCTCATCCTCGAGTAGGTAAATGATAAAAATAGAATTTTTGATGTGGAGTGCTACCTAACATAATTCTCATTGTAATTTTCTTTTTTGTGACATGAATGTTCAGATCTGAAAGATTCAAGACAAAAGTCTATATTGACATAAGAATAATAATACTTCAAGCATACTAACAAAACAATCATGTCTTCTCAAAATAACATGGCCAAAGAAAGTTCATCCCTACAAGATCATATATTTTGGCTATGCTTCATCTTCGTCACACAAAATACTCAAATCATGCACAACCCCGGTTTCAGCCAAGTAATTGACCATACCTTAATTTTTTCAAAAAAATCAACTTTGACGCAATACATGAGCGTGAGCCATGGATATAGCACTATGTGGAATAGAGTGGTTGTTGTGGAGAAGACAAAAGAGGAAGATGGTCTCACATCAACTAGGCGTATCAATAGGCTATGGAGATGCCCATGAATAGATATCAATGTGAGTGAGTAGGGATTGCCATGCAACGGATGCACTAGAGCTATAAATGTATGAAAGCTCAACAAAAGAAACTAAGTGGGTGTGCATCCAACTTGCTTGCTCACGAAGACCTATGGCATTTGAGGAAGCCCATCGTTGGAATATACAAGCCAAGTTCTATAATGAAAATTCCCACTAGTATATGAAGGTGACAAAATAAGAGACTCTCTATCATGAACATCATGGTGCTACTTTGAAGAACAAGTGTGGAAAAAGATAGTAGCACTGTCCCTTTTCTTTTCTTTTCTTATTATTTTTTCTTTCTTTTTTTCTTTTTTTGCTCCTTTCTTTTTCTTTGGCCTTTTTTTTCTTTAGGACAATGCTCTAATAATGATGATCATCACACTTATATTGATTTACAACTCGATATTACAACTCGATACTAGAACAAAGTATGACTCTATATGAATGCCTCCGGCGGTGTACCGGGATGTGCAATGAATCAAGAGTGACATGTATGAAATATTATGCATGGTGGCCTAACCACAAATACGATGTCAACTACATGATCATGCATGGCAATATGACAATGATGAAGCATGTCATAGCAAACGGAATGGTGGAAAGTTGCATGGCAATATATCTCAGAATGGCTATGGAAATGCCATGATAGGTAGGTATGGTGGCTGTTTTGAGGAAGGTATATGGTGGGTGTATGGTTAACAGAGGCTAGCAATGGTAGAATGGTGAGTGGACTCAACATTAGTCATAAAGAACTCACATACTTATTAAAAAAGCATACAAGTCATCAAAACAAAGTACTACACACATGCTCCTAGGGGAAGGGTTGGTAGGAGTTAACAATCGCGCGATCCTGACCTCCACACAAAGGATGACACTCAATGAAATACCTCGTGCTTCAAATTTGTCACACAACGGTTACCATACATGCATGCTATGGGACTTGCAAACCTTAACACAAGTATTTCTCAAATTCACAACTACTCTACTAGCATTACTATTATATCACCATCCTCGTATCTCAAAACAATCATCAAGTATCAAACTTCTCATAGTATTCAATGCACTTTATGTGAAAGTTTTTACTATACCCATCTTGGATGCCTATCATATTAGGACTAGTTTTATAACCAAAGCACATTACCATGCTATTCTAAAAGACTCCCAAAATAATATAAGTGAAGCATGAGAGTTCATCTATTTCTTCAAAATAGAACCACCGCTGTGCTCTAAAAAGATATAAGTGAAGCACTAGAGCAAATAACAAACTACTCCGAAAGATATAAGTGAAGATCAATGAGTAGTTGAATAATTGTATAACTATGTGAAGACTCACTAACATTTAATAATTTCAGATCTTGGGATATTATTCAAACAGCAAGCAATACAAAATCAAACAAATTGACGCTCCAAGCAAAACACATATCATGTGGTGAATAAAAATATAGCATCGAGTAAAGTTACCGATGAACGAAGACGAAAGAGGGGATGCCATCCGGGGCATCCCCAAGCTTAGGCTCTTGGTTGTCCTTGAAGATTACCTTGGGGTGCCTTGGGCATCCCCAAGCTTAGGCTCTTGCCACTCCTTATTCCATAGTACATCGAATCTTTACCCAAAACTTGAAAACTTCACAACACAAAACTCAACAGAAGACTCGTGAGCTCCTTTAGTATAAGAAAATAAAACTACCACTTAGGTACTGTTGTGAACTCATTCTAAATACATATTGGTGTAATATCTACTGTATTTCAACTTCTCTATGGTTCATACCCTTCGATACTACTCATAGATTCATGAAAATAAGCAAACAACACATAGAAAACAGAATCTGTCAAAAACAGAACAGTCTGTAGCAATCTGTAACTTTCGAATACTTCTGTAACTCTAAAAATTCTGAAATAAATTGGTGGACCTAAGGAATTTTTCTACTAATCATCTGCAAAAAGAATCAACTAAAAAGCACTCTCCAATAAAAAATGGCAGCTAATCTCGTGAGTGCTAAAGTTTCTGTTTTTTACAGCATGATCGCATAAACTTCACACAAGTCTTCCCAAAGGTTCTACTTGGCACAAACACTAATTAAAACACAAAACCACATCTAAACATAAGTTAGATGTAATATTTATTCCTGAACAGAAGCAAAAGGCAAAGAACAAAAATAAAGTTGGGTTGCCTCCCAACAAGCGCTTTTCTTTAATGCCTTTTAGCTAGGCATGACGATTTCAATGATGCTCGCATAAAAGATAAGAATTGAAACATAAAGAGAGCATCATGAAGACTATGACTAGCACATTTAAGTCTAACCCACTTCCTATGCATAGGGATTTTGTGAACAAACAACTTATGGGAACAATAATCAACTAGCATAGGAAAGCAAAACAAGCATAGCTTCAAAACTTCAAGCACATAGAGAGGAAACTTGATATTATTGCAATATGTAGAAGCATATGATCCTCTATCATAACAATTTTTAGTAGCATCATGAATGAATTTAACCATATAATCAGCACATAAAGCATTCTTTTCATGATCTACATGCATAGAAATTTTACTACTCTCCACATAAGCAAAATTCTTCTCATTCATAGTAGTGGGAGCAAACTCAACAAAATAACTATCATGTGAAGCATAATCCAATTGAAAATTAAAATCATGATGACAAGTTTCATGGTTATCTTTACTCTTTATAGCATACAAGTCATCACAATAATCATCATAGATAGCAACTTTTTTCTCATAATCAATTATAACCTCTTCCGAAATAGTGGATTCATCACTAAATAAAGTCATGACCTCTCCAAATCCACTTTAATCAATATAATCATCATAAATAGGAGGCATGCTTTCATCATAATAAATTTGCTCATCAAAACTTGGGGGACTAAACATATCATCTTCATCAAACATAACATCCCCAAGCTTGTGGCTTTGCATATCATTAGCATCATGGGTATTTAGAGAATTCATACTAACAAAATTGCAAAAATGCTCATCATTCACATATTTTATGCCAAGCATTCTACGTAATTCATCTTCTAGTACTTGAGCACAATTTTCCTTTCCATCATTTTCACGAAAGACATTAAAAAGGTGAAGCATATTAGGTAACCTTAATTCCATTTTTTAGTTTTCTTTTATAAACTAAACTAGTGATAAAACAAGAAACTAAAATATTCGATTGCAAGATCTAAAGATATACCTTCAAGCACTCACCTCCCCGGCAATGGCGCCAGAAAAGAGCTTGATGTTTACTACACAACCTTCTTCTTGTAGACGTTGTTGGGCCTCCAAGTGCAGAGGTTTCAAGGACAGTAGCAAATTTCCGTGAAGTGGATGACCTAAGGTTTATCAATCCGTGGGAGGCGTAGGATGAAGATGGTCTCTCTAAAACAACCCTGCAACCAAATAACAAAGAGTCTCTTGTGTCCCCAACACACCCAATACAATGGTAATTTGTATAGGTGCACTAGTTCGGCGAAGAGATGGTGATACAAGTGCAATATGGTTGGTATATATAGGTTTTTGTAATAAGAAAATATAAAAACAGCAAGGTAGCAAGTGGTAAACGTGAGCATAAATGGTGATGCGTTGTAACAAGGCCTAGGGTTCACACTTTCACTAGTAAAAGTTCTCTCAACAATAATAACATAACTGGATCATATAACTATCCCTCAACATGCAACAAAGAGTCACTCCAAAGTCACTAATAGCGGAGAACAAATGAAGAGATTATGGTAGGGTACGAAACCACCTCAAAGTTATTCTTTCTGATCGATCTATTCAAGAGTCCGTAGTAAAATAACACGAAGCTATTATTTCCGTTCGATCTATCATAGAGTTCGTACTAGAATAACACCTTAAGATACAAATCAACCAAAACCCTAAGGTCACCTAGATACTCCATTGTCACCTCAAGTATCTGTGGGCATGATTATACGATATGCATCACACAATCTCAGATTCATCTATTCAACCAACACAAAGAACTTCAAAGAGTGCCCCAAAGTTTCTACCGGAGAGTCAAGACGAAAACGTGTGCCAAACCCTATGCATAGATTCCCAAGGTCACGTAACCCACAAATTGATCACCAAAACATACATCAAGTGAATCACGTGATATCCCATTGTCACCACAGATAAGCACATGCAAGACATACATCGAGTGTTCTCAAATCCTTAAAGACTCAATCCGATAGGATAACTTCAAAGGGAAAACTCAATTCATCACAAGAGAGTAGAGGGGGAGAAACATCATAAGATCCAACTATAATAGCAAAGCTCGCGATACATCAAGATCGTGCAATCTCAAGAACACGAGAGAGAGAGAGATCAAACACATAGCTACTAGTACATACCCTCAGCCACGAGGGTGAACTACTCTCCCCTCGTCATGGAGAGCGCCGGGATGATGAAGATGGCCACCGGGGAGGGATCCCCCCGGCAGGGTGCCAGAACGGGTCTAGATTGGTTTTCGGTGGCAAGAGAGGCTTTCGGCGGCGGAACTCCCGATCTAGGTTATTTTCCGGAGGTTTCACTATATATAGGAGGTGTTGGAGTCGGGGGCAAGTAAAGGGGGTCTCCGGGCTGTCCACGAGGCAGGGGGTGCGCCCAGGGGGGGCGCGCCCCCACCCTCGTGGGCAGCCCGTGGATCTTCAGGTCCCCCTCCGGCACTTCTTGCGCTTCTTCTGGTCCAAAAATCACCTCCATTGAGTTTCAGGTCAATTGAGCTCCGTTTGATATTCCTTTTCTGCGATACTCTAAAACAGGAGAAAAACATAAACTGCACTGGGCTCTGGGTTAATAGGTTAGTCCCAAAAATCATATAAAAGTGTATATAAAATCCCATAAAACATCCTAGAAGGATAATATAATAGCATGGAACAATAAAAATTATAGATACGTTGGAGACGTATCAAAGGATAAACATAACACTAACAACTTGGTATCAAGCTGTCTAAACATGTCATGCAATAATTTAGAAAATGTATAGCTTATTTGTTAAGTTTGTGTAACTCGGGCACCCGCAATATATAAATCGGCAGTAACTTATTGGAACAAATACAACTTATATGTACTAGTTAGGAATGTAGATAATGAACATATATACGCTCTCCGTTATTTTATAGCCAATTTGGGAACATACTGAATGAAATAGGAAGAGGGATTGCGAGTAAATATGCCTCGCTGCGATGGAGAGCAGTAACTAACTGGCTTCTTAATGCAAACCCGATCGGACCACAGGAGAGGTGAGGGTTACAAGATCGATATGCTCGAGGGTGGCTGGCTAACAAACGAAGACGACGAGGCATGGGCAGCCGTGTTTTGGGAACGACAGTGGAGGTAGGCTTGATGCTGATACGTTCCAAACGTATCCATAATTTTTGCTTGTGCCATGCTTGTTTTGCATCATTGTCTCATGTTTCTATCACAGTTTTCTATCTTTTTAAGCATTTATTGGACTAACCTACTAATGGTTGCAAAAGTGCACAATGTTCTTGTTTTACACTTTATTGTGTAGGAATTACTTGGAAATTGACAAAAACGCAAAAGGAGTCGTATTGGAGTAGGACTCTGACTTTCCTGAAATCTGTCTGAGAACGTTTTTAGAAAATGGTCACGTTCCAGCCAGAAGAAGACGTCAAACGAAAAAAGCCTAGTTGCGAGAGTTGTGGGGAATTTGGAGAGGATGCTTCTGGATATAAAATTCGTCCAAATCGGAGTCCGGACGGCCGAGAAAAGCCCGTTTTACTGAAGCCCAAAATCTGATGACGGGAATCCGAGAGTCTATATAAAGAGAGGAAACCTAGGTCACCAAGAGCAACGAATTTTCCTCCTCCCAGGCTGCCGTCTTGGAGGGGAGGACCAGCACCATTGCAGCACCATCCACAAGGAAGAAGGGGGGCCAAGGAGCCGCTGCCCCTAGGGCCGCCGCCGCCCCGAGGGCCGCCACCGCCCCGGAGGGCTGCCGCCGCCACCACGGCTGCCGCCGGCCGCCTCCTCCTCTCCGGGCTGCACCTCTCCATCAAAACCACCATCAATCTCTTGCTCACCATGGCCATGTGTGAGTAGTCTTCCTCGGGGCTGAGGTTTCTACCAGTAGCTATGTGGTCAATTCTCTCTCCCATGATGTGATCTTCGTTGTGATCATAGGCTATGTTAATCTAGGGTGATCCCATAATATTTCCCCTTCCTCCATGTATTGAATTGATGTACTCACTTGTCTTTATCTAGTATAATCCCCGAGACCAAGGTGATAGTGGTCTATTGGACATGGATTAGAAGAATATTTTCATGAGTGATTTCCTCTTTTGTGTGTTGATTGAAGATTGAGAGTCTCTTGGTGCTTGTCTTTGACTATCCTGGAGATATGTTGTGGTGATTGTGGTACTCTCTTTGGATGGCCGCGGTGACATTGGGAAATCCATAGATTGAGAACTACGAACTTTGAGGTGTGCTTTTGTAGCCCTACATAATTCTCGTCCTCTCTTGACCACAAAGGAATGACCTCCGAGTGCGTCTCCATTGCATGTTTTATGGGAAATATCATGTGATTAGACTATGTCAATATTGTTGGGAGTTGCCACTAGTGAAAGTATGAAGCCTAGGCCTTGTTTCCACCATTGCAATATCATTTGTGCTCACGTTTACCACTTGTTTGCTTGCTGCACTTTTTATTACAGATTTATATTACTTTGCTTTGCCACTCCTATCATCCATATTTTACCATCTCTTCGCCGAACTAGTGCGCCTATACATCTGACAAGTGTATTAGGTGTGTTGGGGACACAAGAGACTTCTTGTATCTTGATTGCAGGGTTGCTTGAAAGGGGTACGTTCAACCTCCACTTCCCTGAGTTCGATAAACCTTGGGTTACTCACTTAAGGGAAATTTGCTGCTGTCCTACAAACCTCTGCTCTTGGAGGCCCAACACTGTCTACAGGAATAGAAGCGTGTAGTAGACATCAGATGCCGAAGAGCGGGCACATGGCCGTGGTGAGCACGCCGGCGCCGGAGAGGGTTCTGTTGTGGATCCTGGGAAGGGTGGAGCTGGCAATGGAGATTGGCTGGACTAGCTGAGTGAAACGCGGGTGGGCGGTGGGGGTGTTGGTGGCCTAGGTGAAAAGGGTGAAAAATATCCCCGGTCTCCGCGCGGAAAGGCCTATGAAAATGGTTGCCTCTAAGCGCTCGTGTGCACAAAGAGAATAATTTCATTTGAAATGAAGGCATACTAATTTTGAAATGAAGACGTGAGTTCATCATTTTGCCTCTAAATTTTTCCCATGTTAAGCAATCACTATTATACCACGGGTTTGATTTGCTGGTGCATTTCAGGTCTCGTGTGCTATATTTTTGAGATTTTTTGGCATTTACCGTTCATTTTGGCATATAAATCAAATCCTAGCCGGACAGCATTTCCTGTCGAAAGGGATTAGGATTGCCGTTCAATCTGGGATCATCCAACGGTGCAGACGTACAATCTGTGGGGTTTGGGTTGTGGATAGTCAGAGCGCACGAATCAGATCGCGCGTGCAGCAAGGGGGGCATCAGCCACGGTTTGGTAGGCACGCGGATTTCGTGAGTGAACCGTGAGCTATTTGAAAATACATACATGAACTAACATCATATTTTTGTTTGAATGAAAACAAGAGTTCATCATTTCACCTCCAAATTGTTTTCCATGGTAAGAAATCACCATTGTACCCTATGGTTCGATTTTCTCGTGCATTTGAGGTATCGTTTGCTATATTTGAGTCGTTTGCTATAATCGCAACTACACGTGGGTGCTAGATAGCAAGATCATTTGTGTGTCGCTTTGGGAGTTTTTATTCATTGTTCAAGAAATGGGAAAAAAATTCAAAACAGTTCGGCCGCAGGGTGCGGCCAGAGGCGTATGCCTTGTTGGTATTCTAATTACAGGAAATGCGTATAGAGTCCAGAAATAGCGAAAATCGGTGTGTTACCGTGGCGTACTCTTGGGATCCCATGGCAAAAATTTGTAAAGATGGCACAAGTTTTGATGCTCACACCTTCCAAATCGGAGCATCTCACAAGAAGGATCATAGTTTGCAAAAGGAGGCGCGGCAGTTTGAACTCCAATCGTCAGTGACTACATCGTTCCGCTTCGATTTTTTTCATAGTAAACAATCATGTATATACCCTAAGTTTGATTTTCTGGCCCATTTTAGGTCTCGTTGCTATATTTAAGTCATTTTTTGCACTTACCTTGCATTTAGTGCATATAATTAAATTCAAAATTGTTCTACAACTACATCTGGGTGTTAGTTAGCAAAGAAGGCGTACAAATCATTTGTGTGTCGCTTTGCGAGTTTTCATCCATTTTGTGAGAAACGGGGAGAAGTTTCAAACATTTCGGCCACGAGGTGCGGCCACCGCCGTAGGCCTAGTTGGTATTTTAATTATTGGGAATTCAGATGGAGTCCAGACATCATTAAAATCGGTGTGTGCCTGTGGCGTGATCTCACGACCCCGGGGAAGAAACTTGGTAAAGTTTGGCACAAGTTTTGATGGTCGCTCCTTCCAAACCGGAGCATCTCACATGAAGGGCCATGGTTTCCAAAAGGATACGTGTCAATTCAAACTCCAGTGGTCGGTGAGTTCATCGTTTGGCCTCATAGAAATTTCCACAGTAGGCAATCACCATTATACCACATGTTTGATTTTCTAACGCATTTCAGGTATCGTTTGCTATATTTAAGACATTTTTTGAATTTAATGTGCAATTTGTGGATATAAATAAAATCACAACCGGAGCTGCATGTGTTGTCAAAAGGTACGTGAATCGTCGTTCTATCAAGGAGAATCCAATGGTGCAGACGTACGATCCGTGGGGTTTAGGTTCTGGCCAATCAGAACGCACTACTCAGATCACGCGCGTGGCAGGGGCAGCATCGGCCACTGTTTAGTGGACACACGGCTTTCGTAAGTGAACTGTGAGCTATTTCAAAACATTTACATTAACTAACATCATATATTTGTTTGAATAAAAACATGAGTTCATCGTTTCGCCTCCAATTTTTTTTCCACGGTAAGAAATCACGATTGTACCCTATGGTTCGATTTTCTGGTACATTTTACCAGGCAGCAGGCCTGGCTAGCAATCTCATACTTTGAATGTGCAAAAAAGACACTCGTTTGTATATATATAGTCGCAACTACACGTGGGTGTTAGCAAGATCATTTGAGTGTCATTTTGCGAGTTTTCATTCATTGTCCAACGGGATAAAACTTCAAATAGTTCGGCCGCATGGTGCAGCCAGAGGCGTAGGCCTTTTTGGTATTTTAATTTCAAAAAATGCATATATAGTCCGAAAAATAACGAAAATATTGTGTCACTGTGGCGTGCTCTCACGATCGCATGGCAAAAAGGTAAAGTTTGGCACAAGTTACCTTGACAAAGTTTGGAAGAAGTTCAAAATGGATCAATCAAAGAAAGGGTTCTTGCCTATATTGGAAGGTGTGAAGTTGAGTAAGACTCAAAGCCCGACCACGGTAGAAGAAAGAGAAAGGGTGAATGTCATTCCCTATGCCTCAACCGTAGGCTCTATAATGTATGTTGGGGAACTTAGTATTTCAAAAAAAATCCTACGATCACGCAAGATCTATCTACTAGATGCATAGCAACGAGAGGGGAGAGTGTGTCTACGTACCCTCGTAGTGGAGGAAATATGCCCTAGAGGCAATAATAAAGTTATTATTTATTTCCTTATTTCATGATAAATGTTTATTATTCATGCTAGAATTGTATTAACCGGAAACATAATACATGTGTGAATACATAGACAAACATAGTGTCACTAGTATGCCTCTACTTGGCTAGCTCGTTGATCAAAGATGGTTATGTTTCCTAGCCATGGACAAAGAGTTGTCATCTGATTAACGGGATCACATCATTAGGAGAATGATGTGATTGACTTGACCCATTCCGTTAGCTTAGCACTTGATCTTTTAGTTTGTTGCTATTGCTTTCTTCATGACTTATACATGTTCCTATGACTATGAGATTATGCAACTCCCGTTTACCGGAGGAACACTTTGTGTGCTACCAAACGTCACAACGTAACTGGGTGATTATAAAGGTGCTCTACAGGTGTCTCCATAGGTACTTGTTGGGTTGGCGTATTTCGAGATTAGGATTTGTCACTCCGATTGTCGAAGAGGTATCTCTGGGCCCACTCGGTAATGCGCATCACTATAAGCCTTGCAAGCATTGCAGCTAATGAGTTAGTTGCGGGATGATGTATTACGAAACGAGTAAAGAGACTTGCCGGTAACGAGATTGAACTAGGTATTGAGGTACCGACGATCGAATCTCGGGCAAGTAACATACCGACGACAAAGGGAACAACGTATGTTGTTATGTGGTAAGACCGATAAAGATCTTCATAGAATATGTGGGAGCCAATATGAGCATCCAGGTTCCGCTATTGGTTATTGACCGAAGACGTGTCTCGGTCATGTGTACATAGTTCTCGAACCCGTAGGGTCCGCACGCTTAAAGTTCGATGACGGTTATATTATGAATTTATGTGTTTTGATGTACCGAAGGTAGTTCGGAGTCCCGGATGAGATCGGGGATATGGCGAGGAGTCTCGAAAAGGTCGAGACATAAAGATCGATATATTGGACGACTATATTCGGACATCGGAAAGGTTCTGAGTGATTCGGGTATTTTCGGAGTACCAGGGAGTTAGGGGAATTCACCGGGAGAAGCATTGGGCCTTATTGGGCCATACAGGAATAGAGGAGAGAGGCCAAAAGGAAGGAGGCGCGCGCCCCCCTTCTAGTCTGAATTTGACAAGGGGTGCCACCCCCTTTTCCTTCTCCCTCTCCCCCTCTTTCCTTCTCTCCTACTCCGGAAAGGAAAGGGGAATCCTACTAGGACATGGGAGTCCTAGTAGGACTTCCCACACTTGGCGCGCCCCCTCTAGGGCCGGCCTCTCCCTCCCTCCTTTATATACGGGGCAGGGGGCACCTCTAGACACAACAATTGATCTCTTGGATCTCTTAGCCATGTGCGGTGCCCCCTCCACCATAATCCACCTCGATAATATCATAGCGGTGCTTAGGCGAAGCCCTGCGTTGGTAGAACATCATCATCGTCACCACACCGTCGTGCTGACGGAACTCTCCCTCAAAACTCGGCTGGATCGGAGTTCGAGGGACGTCATCGAGTTGAACGTGTGCTGAACTCAGAGGTGTCGTGCGTTCGGTACTTGATCGGTCGGATCGTAAGACGTACGACTATATCAACCACATTGTGCTAACGCTTCCGCTTTCGGTCTACGAGGGTACGTGGACACACTATCCCCTCTCATTGCTATACATCACCATGATCTTGCGTGTGCGTAGGATTTTTTTTTTTGAAATACTACATTCCCCAACAGTGGCATCATGAGCCAGGTCTATGCGTAGATGATATGCACGAGTAGAACACAAGTGAGTTGTGGACGATACTAGTCATACTGCTTACCAACATGTCATACTTTGGTTCGGCGGTATTGTGAGATGAAGCGGCCCAGACCGACATTACGCATACGCTTACGCGACACTGGTTTCATCGTTATGAGCACTCGTTGCTTAAAGGTGACTGGCGGGTATCTGTCTCTCTCACTTTAGCTGAATCGAGTGTGACTATGCCCGGTCCTTGTGAAGGTTAAAACAACACATACTTGATGAAACATCGTTGTGGTTTTGTATGCGTAGGTAAGAACGGTTCTTGCTAAGCCCGTAGCAGCCATGTAAAAGTTGCAACAACAAAGTAGAGGACGTCTAACTTGTTTTTGTAGGGCATGTTGTGATGTGATATGGTCAAGACATGATGAGTTATACGGTTTTGTATGAGATGATCATGTTTTGTAAAGTTACCGGTAACTCGCAGGAGCCATATGGTTGTCGCTTTATTGTATGAAATGCAATCGCTATGTAATTGATTTACTCTATCACTAAGCGGTAGCGATAGTCGTAGAAGCAATAGTTGGCGAGACGACAACGATGCTACAATGGAGATCAAGGTGTCGCGCCGGTGACAAAGGTGATCATGACGGTGCTTTCAAGATGGAGATCAAAAGCACAAGATGATGATGGCCATATCATGTCACATATTTTGATTGCATGTGATGTTTATCTTATTAGGCTTCTTATTTTCCTTAGTACGACGGTAGCATTATAAGATGATCCCTTACAAAATTTCAAGGTATAAGTGTTCTCCCTGAGTATGCACCGTTGCGAAAGTTCGTCGTGCCGAGACACCACGTGATGATCGGGTGTGATAAGCTCTACGTTCAAATACAACGAGTGTAAGCCAGTTTTGCACACGCAGAATACTCGGGTTAAACTTGACGAGCCTAGCATATGCAGATATGGCTGATGGCTTCTCGCCCCTCGTTGGTTACCCCAAGTGGAAGGTTTGAGATGTAGCGTAGAAGCAAGTTTCCCTTGGCAAAGGTACCAATGATCGAATCCCGTGAGACTCCGAGGGTCGACAAGAAGGTGTCAACGGCGCCAGAAACTTAGCGGTTGACAGGACCTGCACACAGATACAAATAACTTTGCTCCCAACGAGTACAGAGAGGTTGTCAATCCCTCCGGCCTTGTTGTTTACAAAGGATCAAACACAAGAGATAATAATGATAGGTATGACTGCAACTAGGAAATAAGAACAGGAAGTAAATAGCGGGTGTGATCAGTGGTGGTAATATGGACCGGGGTCCCATGATGTTCACTAGTGATGTCTCTCTCCCAAAAGACGATAAAACAGCAAAGCGAGGTAAACAAATTACAGCTGGGCAATTGACAGGATTATATGCGCAAACCAATGCTAACTATGCTGCAAAGAAAGGTAGAGGCTCAAAAGCATGGGCGGTATGCCAAGGCAAGTAGACCAAAATCCATCTGCATCTACTACTAATCATCCACCTTGAGATATCTATCCAGAACATCTCGCTGGTATTAAGTTGCGAGTCCCACCCAAAGTGTAAACTCAAAGCAACAGACAACTGCATTAAAAGAACTTTGCGTAAAGTAAACAATCCTTGCACCCGCAAGTACAAGCACCGTTGTTTTCCCCCTTGTGTCAATAGCACATCCCCTAGACTCATGTTTCTGTCACTCAAGCTAGTCATCAGGGGGCATGAACCCACAATCAAGCATAACGCTCCCTCTTGGAGTTACTACCTACTACTTGGCCAAAGCAATAAACAGCAACGGAGAACATGCAAGAATTACTCAAGAACATAAATATAAAAGAGGTGAATCAAATATATTACTCACACACAATCTGAACATAATCTCATAATCCATCGGATCCCAGAAAACTCAGCAGAGCAACAACATAAAGATTACATATGTGCCTCGATCATGTAGGGCAACTCACGAGGTCTAAACCATGAAGAACAAAGAGGGAGGAGAACATCACATAGCTACTGATCATGGACCCATGGTCCAAGGTGGACTACTCACGACTCATCCGGGAAGCGTCCATGGTGGTGGAGAAGCTCCCGGTGGTGGTTCTCCCCTCCGGCAGGGTGCCGGGAAGAGTTCTCCTGATGCTCCCGATCTTGGAAGCGCGGCGGCGGCGGAACAGGGGCGAGATCGCAAAAAAGGGTTCCGTCCTCGAGGGTTTCGGGACGCGAGGAATATATATGCGAAGGGGGGTCACCAGTGGCGGAGCCGGGGCCCCAGGTGCCCCCCTGGCGCGGCCAGGGGTGGGGCCGCGCCAGGTGGCTGCCTGGGCCACCCCTGGCTCCCCTCTGGCCCCGCTTTGGTTTTTCTCGAAGCTTCCTGTACGCTGATTTTTCCTGTATTTTTCCCGGAATTTTTGGAGCACTTTTAATATGGGGGAAACCTGAAATAGAAAAACAGCAGAAAACAGGAACTGGCACTGTGGTGCACTGAGTTAATAGGTTAGTCCAAATATGATCAAAAGTGTATGGAAGTGCATAAATATCATAGCAATATCACACAAAAGAAGCATGGAGCAAGCAGAAATTATAGATACGTTTTGGACGTATCAACATCCCCAAGCTTAATTCCTGCTCGTCCTCGAGTAGGTAAATGATAACAAGCATAATTTCTGTGGTGACAATCTATCAACCATATAAGAACTTTTAAGTAAAGCAATCAAGGCATGTAATTCAATTCAAGTCATAACAAGCAAGAGTCTATATTAGCATTGTAACAAGCAACATAAGAACATAAAGGTACAAGAGCTCTCGCTGTCCGTGACTCGAATGTCTCCAAATGGTGTTTGCGTGCAAGAAAGGGGATAGGGATATACGAGAGAGTAAAACATAGTTTTTGTATTGTTGAGAACTTAATCTACTAAAGTTTCACACTTGGTCTTCTTAGGAATCTTATCTTGACTCATCCCCAGACCGTCAGCCAGGTACAAGTCAAAATGATCCACTCCCTTTCGATATTTTGAGCACTCATGCAATGGATGAGCGTAAGCAAGAAAGTTGACACTTAGGATGGCAAAGAGAGAAAATGATGAAGGGGGAAGACAAAAAAGGTGTGAAAGGCTCACATCAATGAGGACAATCATAGGCGAGAGAAAGCCAAATGATAGATATGATGTGAGGAGTAGGGATTGCCATGCAACGGATGCACATATGAGCTAAGGTAAGCTCTCCAATGGAACTAGTGGGGGTGCATCCAACTTGCTTGCTCAAGAAGACCTAGAGCTCTTTTGAGGAGGCTCATCATTGGAATATACAAGCCAAGTTCTATAGTGTGAAGGTCACCACATAGCTATATGCATGAATGATAATCTCTATGGAGTACAAGGTATAAGACGGAGTACGAGTGTGGATCTCTCAAAAGGAATAGTAGTGTGCCCCCTTCTCTCTTTTTATTTCTTTTTCTCTTTTTTCTATTTTTTTTATTTTTTTTGTGGCCTCAATGGCTCTTTCTATTTAACTCTCATTTGTCCTCTTTGGGATCTTTTGATTTTGTCCTCTTTGGGATCTTTTCCTCACTTTAGGGGCAACACTCTATATATTACAAGCAGTATAGAAGATCTTTCACACTTTACAAAAGTACTCAACATAAAGAAAATGAAACTATCATGATGTATGCAAATGTATGCCTCTGCCAGTGTAGCAGGATATGCAATGATACTAGCGCGTCATGTAGCAATGATTAGGGCAAGGCCCAACTAGCATGCGGCTCATCGATCAAGCAAAAAGCATGTATGACATGAAGATCAAGTCATGAGAAGATGGATGTTGCATGTCAATGTATCTCGGAAAGGCTATGGAAATGCCTTGATAGGTAGGTATGGTAGCTGTTTTGAGGAAGGATATAATGAGGCTTATGATGATAGAGCGTATCGTGCCAAGGATTTGGATGCACCGGCGAAGTATGCGCCAACTCTCGAGGTGAGAAAGGGCAATGCACGGTACCGAAGAGGCTAGAAAAATATGGCTAGGTGGAAGTGTCAACTTTCGAATACTCACATTAGTCCGAAGAACTCATGCACTTATTATCGTAACTCTCAATCTAATTAGGAGGTTCACAAAGAGACAAGTACCCCGAGGAGGAGTGTATGGGGGTTTGGTTATCCTTGCGCATCCTCCGCTCATGGTACGTGAGTGTACTCTAATATTCGATCCCTCCAAAGATTAGTGATCCATCTAGTAGCTAAAGTTCTCAACTATTTGTAGGTTTTCGAAAATAAACACGGATTGCCCAAAATACGACATCTATCACTAATAGGCTAAAGCTCTTGACACCAAAAGTTCAGACATTACTCATGGCAATACCTCAAAACTATTGCAAGTTACTACTAAAATTAAATAGCAACCTCAATTACCTACTTTAAGTTAAGACACACAACTCAGTGCAACAGGAAAACTCTCTTAACAAGATAAACATGAAAACTCAAGAGAGTTCAGCAACCAACTAAACAAAAGCTCTTTAAAAAGAAAATCATGAAAACTAAGAGCTAAACATGACAGCAGCTATGGAAAGACAAAGAACACACACAACAAAGATAAGCATGAAAATCCTATGTTGTGTTCTAGGTTGAAGTGGCGCGTGTTTCTCTCCCACACAAAGAAAGGTGGGTTCTAACTTGTTATGAACAGCAAGCAAAGCTAAAGAAAACTAAAAAGGAAACTAAGCGCAAGACGCTCCAAGCATAGCACATAATACATGAAGTGATAATTATAGTGGAACGAAGGACGAACTGATAATTGTTGATGGAGAAGGGGATGCATGGGGGCATCCCCAAGCTTAGACGCTTGAGTCTTCTTGAATATTTCTTGGGGGTGCATGGGGGCATCCCCAAGCTTGAGCGTTTGACCCTCCTAAATTTTTTTTTATCATCTTCCCTCGCACACTTGAAAAATCCCTTCATACATAACTCATCATAATCTGATTAGCGAGGTTAGTACCCACAATAAAATAACTTTTCCCTACTGGAAATAAAGATAATCTTGAAGAGCTACTGTTTCTCAAGATTGCCAAAAGGTCTTTGCAAAGAAAAAGCAAGCTCAAGGTTTGCAAAACGAAGAAAAGGCAAAACAGGATAGAATCTGTGAAAAACAGACCAGCAGGTAGTAAATATTTTTTTCGGGGCACTTATGCAACTCAAATCAAAAAATTCAGAACAGACGCCCGAAAGCCAATTGTATAGAGCACGCTGTCAAAAAAAATTCAGATCAAAAAGATGACCTGGTGATTTTATTCGAATTTTTCTGTCCAAGGACAGAATCTGTTTTCTGGACAGCACGTCACAACTTTTGAACTTTCTTGCAATCGGAGGCTAAACTTGGCACAAAGCTGAAAAGAAAAGATACAATGATGATGCTACTGTAGTAACAAACATCAAGACACAACAAAAGCAAAATAGAACCTAATTCATTGTGGGCTGCCTCCCAAAAGCGCTTTCTTTTATGCCTTTAAGCTAGGCATGATGCAAAAAGAGAAGATCAAGTTTTATCAAGAGTAAGAGAATAGCTAGCCCATGTAACAGACTCAAAAGGCAACTTAATCTTCTTTCTAGGGAAGTGTTCCATTCCTTTCTTGAGAGGGAATTGGAATTTTATATTCCCCTCTTTCATGTCAATGATAGCACCAACGGTGCGAAGAAAAGGACGTCCCAAAATAATTGGACATGAAGGTTCACATTCAATATCCATAATAGTAAAATCAACGGGAACATAATTGTCATTGACAATGATAAGAACATCGTCGATCTTCCCCAAAGGTTTCTTTACGAAAGAATCAACAAGACGAACACCAAAAGAACAAGGATCAAAAGATTTCAATTTAAACATATCATATATTCTTTTGGGCATAACGGAGGTACTAGCTCCAACATCACATAAAGCATAGCAAGAGAAGTTATTCAACTTAATTTTAATCATAGGATCCCAACTATCTTTTAGCTTTCTAGGTATGGAGGCTTCTACCCTAAGCTTCTCCTCCCTAGCTTTGATAAGAGCATTAGTGATATGCTCCGTGAAGGCAAGATTAAGTGTGCTAGTGTGGGGATCTCTAGACATCTTGTGAAGAAAACTAATAACTTCAGAAAGGGTGCAATTATCAAAATCAAGGTCACTACTATCAAGTAAAGTGGTAGTGGTGTCCTTTAGGCTCACTTGTTTGGTAGCTTCTATGGTTATAGGAGTTTCTTCTTCTACGGTTGAGGTCATAGCATCACCATTAATAGGTCCAATGGGACTAGGAGTGCATTGGGTGCTAAGAGTTTGGATATCCTCAACAACTTGGATAGTAGCAACAATGTGGTGGGTAGGAAGGCTCTTAATTCTATCTTCTTCCTCCTTCAGGGGTGCAACCACTTCAAGTTTAGCTGCCATTTGGTTTATCAAAGTGGCTTGTGTGTGGGACATATTAGAAACTTGGGTCTCAGTGATGGTGAGCCTAGTCTGGAGGTTAGAAATCTCAATATTTAGGCTCTCTAGTTGTCTACCAATGTCTCGCAAGATAGCAGTATGCTCATCTAATTGCCTCGAGAAGGTCTTGTTTTGTTCATATTAGGTGTGCATGTAGTTCTTAGTGGCCTTCTCTATTTCTAGAAGTTTCTCATAACTAGGCATGTCTCTATCTCTAGGAGTGGTGTTCTTGGTGCTAGGATAAGTATTGTTGTTCCCATAGGAATTAGAGGGGAACGGTCTAGGGTTGATACCAAAATTACTCCTATAAGCATTGTTATTGAAATTGTTTCTAGAGATAAACTTCACATCTACTTGATCTTGAGCAATCAAAGAATTTAAAGGAACATCATGAGGATCAATAGAAGATTGCTTGGAAAGTAGAGACATGATCAAGTCAACTTTTTCATTTAGGGAGGAAATCACATCGACAGAGTTTACCTTCCTACCTGTTGGAGCGCGTTCGGTGTGCCATTGGGAATAATTGGTCATCATCTCGTCGAGAAGCTTCGTGGCAGCACCAAGTGTAGTTGACATAAAGGTTCCTCCCGCGGCCGAATCCAACAAGTTCCGCGAGGTAAAGTTCAAGCCTGCATAAAAAGTTTGGATAACCATCCAAGTAGTCAAACCATGAGTAGGGCAGTTCTTGACAAGAGATTTCATGCGTTCCCAAGCTTGGGCAATTTGTTCATTATCCAATTGTTTAAAATTCATTATGTTACTCCTTAGTTGGATAATTTTAGCAGGGGGATAGTACTTCCCAATAAAGGCATCCTTGCACTTGTCCCAAGAATCTATACTATTCCTAGGCAAGGATTGAAACCAGATTTTAGCTCCTCCTCTCAAGGAGAAAGGAAAAAGCTTAAGCTTAACAATATCACCATCTACTTATTTGTACTTTTGCATATCACAGAGATCAACAAAATTATTTAAGTGCAAAGCAGCATCATCTCCAGCACCGGAGAATTGATCTTTCATAACTAGGTTCAGCAAAGCAGGTTTAATCTCATAAGAAGGTGCTGAAGTGGCAGGTGTAGCAATAGGCGTGCAGATAAAGTCATTGTTGTTATGACTAGTGAAGTCACACAACTTGGTGTTCTTGGTGGAACCCATAGCAACAGCAAGCAAGATAACTATTTTTGTGATTTTTGATAAGGGACACTAAAGCAAAAACTGAAAGGTAAACTAACAAGACTAAAGAGCAAAGATAAAAGATAGCGTGCAACTCCCCTATCTCGAAGAGTGGAGTCCCCGGCAACGGCGCCAGAAACTTTGCTTGATGGCTTCTCGCCCCTCGTTGGTTACCCCAAGTGGAAGGTTTGAGATGTAGCGTAGCAGCAAGTTTCCCTTGGCAAAGAAACCAAGGATCGAATCCCGTGAGACTCCGAGGGTCGACAAGAAGGTGTCAACGGCGCCAGAAACTTAGCGGTTGACAGGACCTGCACACAGATACAAATAACTTTGCTCCCAACGAGTACAGAGAGGTTGTCAATCCCTCCGGCCTTGTTGTTTACAAAGGATCAAACACAAGAGATAATAATGATAGGTATGACTGCAACTAGGAAATAAGAACAGGAAGTAAATAGCGGGTGTGATCAGTGGTGGTAATATGGACCGGGGTCCCATGACGTTCACTAGTGATGTCTCTCTCCCAAAAGACGATAAAACAGCAAAGCGAGGTAAACAAATTACAGCTGGGCAATTGATAGGATTATGTGCGCAAACCAATGCTAACTATGCTGCAAAGAAAGGTAGAGGCTCAAAAGCATGGGCGGTACGCCAAGGCAAGTAGACCGAAATCCATCTGCATCTACTACTAATCATCCACCTTGAGATATCTATCCAGAACATCTCGCTGGTATTAAGTTGCGAATCCCAACCAAAGTGTAAATTCAATGCAACAGACAACTGCATTAAAAGAACTTTGCGTAAAGTAAACAATCAGGGGGCATGAACCCACAATCAAGCATAACGCTCCCTCTTGGAGTTACTACCTACTACTTGGCCAAAGCAATAAACAGCAACGGAGAACATGCAAGAATTACTCAAGAACTAAAATATAAAAGAGGTGAATCAAATATATTACTCACACACAATCTGAACATAATCTCATAATCCATCGGATCCCAGCAAACTCAGCAGAGCAACAGCATAAAGATTACATATGTGCCTCGATCATGTAGGGCAGCTCACGAGGTCTAAACCATGAAGAACAAAGAGGGGAGGAGAACATCACATAGCTACTGATCATGGACCCATGGTCCAAGGTGGACTACTCACGACTCATCCGGGAAGCGTCCATGGTGTTGGAGAAGCTCCCGGTGGTGGTTCTCCCCTCCGGCAGGGTACCGGGAAGAGTTCTCCTGATGCTCCCGATCTTGGAAGCGCGGCGGCGGCGGAACAGAGGCGAGATCGCGAAAAAGGGTTCCGTCCTCGAGGGTTTCGGGACGCGAGGAATATATATGCGAAGGGGGGTCACCAAAGGCGGAGCCGGGGCCCCAGGCGCCCCCCTGGTGCGGCCAGGGGTGGGGCCGCGCCAGGTGGCCGCCTGGGCCACCCCTGGCTCCCCTCTGGCCCCGCTTTGGTTTTTCTCGAAGCTTCCTGTACGCTGATTTTTCCTGTATTTTTCCCGGAATTTTTGGAGCACTTTTAATATGGGGGAAACCTGAAATAGAAAAACAACAGAAAACAGGAACTGGCACTGTGGTGCACTGAGTTAATAGGTTAGTCCAAATATGACCAAAAGTGTATGGAAGTGCATAAATATCATAGCAATATCACACAAAAGAAGCATGGAGCAAGCAGAAATTATAGATACGTTTTGGACGTATCAATGGCCTCGGAACACTGGAGACCAAAAGGTCGAGCGTAAATCATATAGTAGATATGATCAACATAAGATGTTCACCATTGAAACTACTCCATCTCACGTGATGATCGGACATGGTTTAGTTCATTTGGATCACATGATCATTTAGATGACCAGAGGGATGTCTATCTAAGTGGGAGTTCTTTAGTAATATGATTAATTGAACTTTTATTTATCATGAACTTAGTCCTTGTAGTATTAGCATATCTATTTTGTAGATCAATAGCTTGCGATGTAGCTCCCCGTTTGTTTTTTATATGTTCCTAGAGAAAACTAAGTTGAAAAATGTTAATAGCAATGATGCGGACTTGTTCCGTGATCTGAGGAGTTTTCCTCATTGCTGCACAGAAGAATTATGTCCTTGATGCACCACTAGGTGACAGACCTATTGCTGGAGCAGATGCAGACGTTATGAACGTTTTGACAAAAGCTCGGTATGATGACTACTTGATAGTTTAGTGCAACATGATTTACAGCTTAGAACCGGGACTTCAAAAACGTTTTGAACGCCATGGAGCATATGAGATGTTCCAGGAGTTGAAATTAGTATTTCATACCCATGCCCGTCTCGAGAGGTATAAGACCTCTGACAGTACATTGCCTACAAGATGGAGGAGAATAGCTCAACCAGTGAGCATGTGCTCAGATTGTCCGGGTACTACAATTACTTGAATCAAATGAGAGTTAATCTTCCAGATAAGATAGTAATTCACAAAGTTCTCTAGTCACGATCACCAAGTTAGTAGAACTTCGTGATGAACTATAATATGCAAGGGATGACGAAAGTAATTCCCGAGCTCTTCGCGATACTGAAATCGGCAAAGGTAGAAATCAAGAAAGAGCATCAAGTGTTGATGGTTAACAAGACCACTTGTTTCACGTAAAGGGCAAAGGGATAGAAGGGGAACTTCGAGAAGAATGACAAGCAAGTTGTCACTCCCATGAAGAAACCCAAAGCTAAACTCAAGCCTGAAACTAAGTGCTTCTACTGCAAAGGAAATGGTCACTGGAAGTGGAACTGCCCTAGATACTTAGCGGATGAGAAGGATGGCAAAGTGAGTAAAGGTATATTTTATATACAGATTATTGATGTGTATTTTACTAGTGTTCATAGCAACCCCTGGGTATTTGATACCAGTTCAGTTGCTAAAATTAGTAACTCAAAACGAGAGTTGCAGAATGAACAGAGACTAGTTAAAAGTGAAGTGACGATGTGTGTTGGAAGTGGTTCCAAGATTGATGTGATCATCATCTCACACTCACTATACTTTCGGGATTAGTGTAGAACCTAAATAAATGTTATTTGGCATTTGCGTTGAGCATGAATATGATTTGATCATGTTTGTTGCAATACGGTTATTCATTTAAAGTCATAGAATAATTGCAATTCTGTTTACATGAATAAAATCTTCGATGGTCATACACCCAATGAAATAGTTTGTTGGATCTCGATCGTAGTGATACATATATTCATAATATTGAAGCCAAAAGATGCTAGGTTAATAATGATAGTGCAACTTATTTGTGGCACTGCCGTTTAGGTCATATTGGTGTAAAACGCATGAAGAAACTTCATAGTGATGGACTTTGGGAATCACTTGATTATGAATCACTTAATGCTTGCGAACCATGCCTCATGGGAAAGATGACTAAAACTCCGTTCTCCGGAACAATGGAGCGCGCAACAAATTTGTTGGAAATCATACATACTGATGTATGTGGACCGATGAGTGTTGAAGCTCACGGGGGGTATCGTTATTTCCTGAACTTCACTGATGATTCGAGCAGATATGGGTATATCTACTTGATGAAGCACAAGTCTGAAACATTTGAAAAGTTCAAATAATTTCAGAGTGAAGTAGAGAATCATCGTTACAAGAAAATAAAGTTTATACGATCTGATCGTGGAGGTGAATATTTGAGTTACGAGTTTGGCATTCATTTAAAACAATGTGGAATAGTTTCACAGCTCACACCACCCGGAACACCACAGCGTAATGGTGTGTCCGAACGTCGTATCCGTACTTTATTAGATATAGTGCAATCTATGATGTCTCTTACGGTCTTACCGATTTACCACTATCATTTTGGGTTATGCATTAGAGACAGCTGCATTCACATTAAATAGGGCACCATCTAAAATCCGTTGAGACGACGCCTTATGAACTGTGGTTTGGCAAGAAACCAAAGTTGTCGTTTCTTAAGGTTTGGGGCTGCGATGCTTATGTAAAAAAAGCTTCAACCTGATAAGCTCGAACCGAAGTCGGAGAAATGTGTCTTCATAGGATACCCAAGGGAGACTGTTGGGTACACCTTCTATCACAGATCCGAAGGCAAGATATTCGTTGCTTAGAATGGATCCTTTCTAGAGAAGGAGTTTCTCTCGAAAGAAGTGAGTGGGAGGAAAGTGGAACTTGATGAGGTAATTGTACCTTCTCCCAAATTGGATAGTAGTTCATCACTGAAATTGGTTCCAGTGATTCCTACACAAATTAGTGAGGAAGCTAATGATGATGATCATGAAACTTCGGATCAAGTTACTGCTGAACTTCGTAGATCAACCAGAGTACATTCTGCACCAGAGTGGTACGGCAACCCAGTTCTGGAAGTCATGTTACTAGAACATGATGAACCTACGAACTATGAGGAAGCGATGATGAGCCCAGATTCCGCAAAATGGCTTGAGGCCATGAAATCTGAGATGGGATCCATGTATGAGAACAAAGTGTGGACTTTGGTTGACTTGCCCGATGATCGGCAGGCCATCGAAAATAAATGGATCTTCAAGAGGAAGACCGACACTGACAGTAATGTTACTGTTTACAAAGCTCGACTTGTTGCAAAAGGTTTTTAACAAGTTCAAGGAGTTGACTACGATGAGACTTTCTCACCCGTAGCGATGCTTAAGTCTGTCCGAATCATGTTAGCAATTGCCGCATTTCATGATTATGAAATCTGGCAAATGGATGTCAAAACTACATTCCTGAATGTATATCTTAAATAAGAGTTGTATATGATGCAACCAGAAGGTTTTGTCAATCATAAAGGTGCTAACAAAGTGTGCAAGCTCCATCGATCCATCTATGGACTGGTGCAAGCATCTCGGAGTTGGAATATACGCTTTGATAAGGTGATCAAAGCATATGGTTTTATACAGACTTTTGGAGAAGCCTGTATTTACAAGAAAGTGAGTGTGAGCACTACATCCTTTTCTGATAAGTATATGTGAATGACATATTGTCGATCGGAAATGGTGTAGAATTTTCTGGAAAGCATAAAGGAGTGTTTGAAAGGAGTTTTTTCAAAGAAAGACCTCGGTGAAGTTGCTTACATATTGAGCATCAAGATCTATAGAGATAGATCGAGACGCTTGATAAGTTTTTTCAATGAGTACATACCTTGACAAGTTTTTTGAAGTAGTTCAATATTGGATCAGTCAGAGAAGGAGTTCTTGCCTGAGCTGTAAGGTATGAAGTTGAGTAAGACTCAAAGCCCGACCTCGGCAGAAGATAGAGAAAGAATGAAAGTCATTCCCTATGCCTCAGCCATAGGTTCTATAAAGTATGCCATGCGGTATAGCATACCTATTGTATACCCTGCCCTGAGTTTGGCAAGGGAGTACAATTTTGATCTAGGAGTAGATCACTCTACAGCAGTAAAAAATTATGCTTAGTAACTGGATGACTAAGGAAATGTTTCTTGATTATGGAGGTGATAAAGAGTTCGTCGTAAAGGGTTACGCCGATGCAAGCTTTGACACTAATCCAGATGACTCTAAGTATCAATCTGGATACATATTGAAAGTGGGAGCAATTAGCTAGAGTAGCTCCATGCAGAGCATTGTAGCCATAGAAATTTGTGAAATACATACGGATCTGAATGTGGCAGACCCGTTGACTAAACTTCTCTCACAAGCAAAACATGATCACACCTTAGTACTCTATGGGTGTTAATCACATAGCGATGTGAACTAGATTATTTACTCTAGTAAACTCTTTGGGTATTGGTCACATGACGATGTGAACTATGGGTGTTAATCACATGGTGATGTGAACTATTGGCGTTAAATCACATGGCGATCTGAACTAGATTATTGACTCTAGTGCAAGTGGGAGACTGAAGGAAATATTCCCTAGAGGCAATAATAAAGTTACTATTTATTTCCTTATTTCATGATAAATGTTTATTATTCATGCTAGAATTGTATTAACCGGAAACATAATACATGTGTGAATACATAGACAAACATAGTGTCACTAGTATGCCTCTACTTGACTAGCTCGTTGTTCAAAGATGGTTATGTTTCCTAGCCATGGACAAAGAGTTGTCATTTGATTAACGGGATCACATCATTAGGAGAATGATGTGATTAACTTGACCCATTCCGTTAGCTTAGCACTTGATCGTTTAGTTTGTTGCTATTGCTTTCTTCATGACTTATACAGGTTCCTATGACTATGAGATTATGCAACTCCCGTTTATCGGAGGAACACTTTGTGTGCTACCAAACGTCACAACATAACTGGGTGACTATAAAGGTGCTCTACAGGTGTCTCCGAAGGTACTTGTTGGGTTGGCGTATTTCGAGATTAGGATTTGTCACTCCGATTGTCGGAGAGGTATCTCTGGGCCCACTCGGTAATGCACATCACTATAAGCCTTGCAAGCATTGCAGCTAATGAGTTAGTTGCGGGATGATGTATTATGGAACGAGTAAAGAGACTTGCCGGTAACGAGATTGAACTAGGTATTGAGATACCGACGATCGAATCTCGGGCAAGTAACATACCGATGACAAAGGAAACAATGTATGTTGTTATGCGGTTTGACCGATAAAGATCTTCGTAGAATATGTGGGAGCCAATATGAGCATGCAGGTTCCGCTATTGGTTATTGACTGGAGACGTGTCTCGGTCATGTCTACATAGTTCTCGAACCCGTAGGGTCCGCATGCTTAAAGTTCGATGACGGTTATATTATGAGTTTATGTGTTTTGATGTACCGAAGGTAGTTCAGAGTCCCGGATGAGATCGGGGACATGATGAGGAGTCTCGAAATGGTCGAGACATAAATATCGATATATTGGACGACTATATTCGGACATCGGAAATGTTCCGAGTGATTCGGGTATTTTCGGAGTACTGGGGAGTTACGGGAATTCACCGGGAGAAGTATTGGGCCTTATTGGGCCATACGGGAATAGAGGAGAGAGGCCAAAAGGAAGGAGGCGCGTGCCCCCCTTCTGGTCCGAATTGGACAAGGTGTGCAGCCCCCTTTTCCTTCTCCCTCTTCCCCTCTTTACTTCTCTCCTACTTCGAAAAGGAAAGGGGAATCCTACTAGGACTTGGGAGTCCTTGTAGGACTTGGGAGTCCTAGTAGGGCTCCCACACTTGGCGCGCCCCCTCTAGGGCCGGCCTCTCCCTCCCTTCTTTATATACGGGGGCAGTGGGCACCTCTAGACACAACAATTGATCTCTTGGATCTCTTAGCCGTGTGTGGTGCCCCCCTCCACCATAATCCACCTCGATAATATCGTAGCGGTGCTTAGGCGAAGCCCTGCGTCAGTAGAACATCATCATCGTCACCACGCCGTCGTGCTGACGGAACTCTCCCTCAAAACTCGGCTGTATCGGAGTTCTAGGGTGTCGGGACCCCGATCCTAAGTCACACCGGTCTAGCATGTAACACACCATATCACTTTGCGGCCTCACGCACGGTATCCCCACGGGTGCCACCTTACCTGGCCCGGGACCGTTTGCGCATTTTGGCTCACGTATATGACAGTGTCGCTAGCATCCATATGACAGAGAACCCGGGCCGACATGACCAGTTATAAACCAAAAGTGGCACTAAATTACAGAGACAGGCATCCGTGACCCAGCAACGAACGTGTCGGTCATCAACGTATGAACCCAAGTCGTAGCAAGCTACAAGGACTTAAAGGAACAACGCGTGACATTTCCCCTAAGGGACAGACACAGGAACGAAGAAGGACACATGCCGGTCAGCCTAAGTGTTCCGGAGCAGTAGCAAGCTACCAAGGCTCAGTGGAAACACTAGGAGACATTTCC
>LR738713.1:188980729-189010280 GCA_902687465.1 Secale cereale | reverse complement strand
CCGACGCCTTCCCTTCCCAGCGGCCCCGGCCCCCTGGCCCGAGCGTCCTTTCCTCGCCCCGCTCCTCCTCTGGCAGGTGCCGGCCGCCCCGAGCGCGACCCTCCTGCGGCTCCCTCCGTTCCCTGCCGAGCCGGCCGAGCTCCGCCGCAAGGCCTCGCCCAGGCCCCGAGCGCCCCGGCCGAGAAGCTCTCGCCGCGCCCTTCTTCACAGAGCGACCCCGCCGCGCGGCCCTCTCCCTCCGGCCAGCCCGCGCCATGGCGCCCATCCGCCCGCGCACGAGGCCGCGCCCGGCCTCCTCCTCGCGCCTAGGCACCAGTCCAGGCCGCGGCCTCTCCTTCCCTTGCCGTTCGCCGGACCAGCAGCGCCTTCCTCCGAGCTTCTCCAGCGCTGGACCGCCTCTGCCCTGCCTCTGCGCGGATCCCGCGGCCCTGCCTCGCCGTGCTGCTGCCTGGCCTCGTCGAACCGCTGCTGCCTCCTTCCTTTGTCGCTGCTGTCCCGTGCTGCGTAGTTTTTGTTTTTTTTTTGTTTTGTGTGCCTGTGCTGTAATTTTTGACAGATGACCCGTGTATGGCTACCGGCGACCCGACCAAGTACCTCTTCACGTGATGTTGAACGGCTACGAGCTCGAGAACGACTACATGAACGAGTACCCCTACCGATGCGACAAGTACCACTACTTCCACTACCGTCGCAAACGGGAACCCCCAAGTACCACTACGAACGCCGACGCGACAAGTACCCCGACATCGACGACCCGAACGACTACCGTCGCCGTGTACCACTACCGTCGCCCGGAAACGAGGAATTCGCCAAGTACCACGACACGATGACGTGAACCACTACTTCCTCTACGAGTTGCGAGAACGACTACACCCCGTGAACGACTACTTCCTCTACGAACCGTGTTCCACTACTTCCACTACGAACTCGGACCGTCCCGAAACGCACGCTTCGAAGGTATACCGAAACGACCCCGGGGATGACCCGTGCATGCTTGTTGTGTTGTATGAAATGTCTCCCTTGTGTGCTCCGTGTCCGTTTCGTCCCTTTTGTCATGTTCCTCGGTTGCCTCGCCACCGACTCGTGGGAACCCGGCAACGGGATCACCCCATCATCTCGTTTGACTCACTCCGCCATCTTTCCTTTTGCATCGGACTCTCAACGAGTTACCGGAACCGAGTTGTTGCCTTTGCATCATTTCGGATCGTTGCCGTGGCACGCTTTTTCATTCCACCACGGTGACAAATACTTCATATCTCTCTTGTTAACCTTTTAATAAACTTGCATAAACTTGATCATGCCATCCGCATCATGTTAACAACACTAAAATGTTTAATTGTTGTTGCTTTATAATTATTAAACATGCTTATGGGGATTTTCCGGATATGTTGTTGTTATTTCCGGCCTCATTTAAAATGTCTTAATAGTGTAGTTTCTTTATGTTTCACCTCTTGCCATGCTAAAAACATTTAACCTTGTTTTGTAAATAACGAGAGTCAACTAAATAATTAAATGTGGTGTTTCGTCAATATGCAACTCGTTGCATATTGATCTCCACTTAACTTGTAGTATTTGTTTGTGCACTTTGCCATGCCATGCATATTTAAACCGGACATGCATCATACTTTCTTGTGCATCGTATGCCATGTTGTTGCTTGTGTATTTACCGTGTTGCTCTTTCTTTCCGGTTGCTTCTCTTGTTAGCTTCGGTTCCGTTCCGGAGTTGTGAGGATCCGCTCGACTGTTGCTCCGTCTTCTTCTTGGATCCGTTCTTCTCCCTTGTGGAATTCCAGGCAAGATGACCGAACCCGGATACCATTACTATTTTTGCCTATTGCTAGTAGTTCCGCTCTATAGTTTTGCCTCGATGCCCATGTCTTTCTTGTCAGCCTCCTACTTGTAACCAATTGCCATGTTTAACCAACCTACCTATGCAAACCGTTGCTTGGCTAAGTACGCTTCGCTCAGCCCCTCTTATAGCATTGTTAGTTGCAGGTGAAGATTGAAGATGCTTGCTTCATGTTGAAGTTTGGTTGGGTTATATCACACTATATAAATGCTTAAAAATGAAATCATCTATATACTGGCAGGGTGGAAGGCTAAGCCTTTTGCTTGGTGTTTTGTTCCACTCATGCCGTTAGGAACCGTATAAACCGGTGTTATGTTCCTTGATTTTGCGTTCCTAACACGGTTGGGGTGTATGGGACCCCCTTGATAAACCGCTAAGTGCTAAGTCTTTTCCAGAAAATCCCAACATTGGTACTATTTGCCTCATAATAACAACTTATTTAATTAATTAAATTTGCATAGGGGGTCGCTCCCTCGAGGATCCTTTATTTCTACATAGCAGGGGGGGCCAGTGCTGATGGTGTTGGTCCCAAACTAGAGTCACTTGCGGTACCACCCAGTTATCTGGGGTCTTCGGTACTGTACGTAGCGCTCATCCGGTCGTGGCCTGAGACGAGATACGCGCGGCTACTATCAGGGTGTCGGCACGCCGGGAGGATTTGCTGGATTAGCCTTACCTTAGTTCGGTTTAACTTGAGCACGGGATTCCGAGAATACTCGGGTCTTCCCAACTATGGAGTTGCGACTCCGCGGATCGTGGGCTTGTAATGGGTCAAGTTGGAACACCCCTGCAGGGTTTGAACTTTCGAAAGCCGTGCCCGCGGTTATGTGGCAGATGGGAGCTTGTTAATTCCGGTTGTAGAAAACTTGACACAATGTTACTAATACACTACCAGCGTGTGTACCGTGACTGTCAATTTCCGAATAGGGATTCGGGAGTTGAACACGGTGGGGTTATGTTTGACCGGCTTTAGTTAGGATCACTTCGTGATCATCTTTCGACCGATGCTCTTCTCTTCTCGCTCTCTATTACGTAAGTTAGTGCTAGTTGCTGCTGCAGACTCTTGTTTTGTTTCCTTCACCTCTCGTTCTTTCTTCAGCCTTGTCCTCACCCAAGGCTTAAATAGTCGTGTTACCCGGGAACGGGATTGCTGAGTCCTCTGTGGCTCACAGTTACTTCACCACACCAGATGCAGGTTCAGCCGAGTTAGATGCAGGAGTTGGACCAGTTCTTCCCCAGGAGCTCGTTGAAGAGTTTGACCGTTTGCTTGTAACGTTTCGATGTTCAGTAGTGGTTTCTACTAGGATTCGATCCTGACCTGTGGCTTTTGTTGTTTTGGTATCTTTCTTTTGGATCTTACCCGTAGTCGGGTTGTGATGTTTTGAATGATGATTGTTTATGTAATGTATTGTGTGAAGTGGCGAGTGTAAGCCAACTATCTCCTTTTGCATTTTAATCCCTCTTTTACATGAGTCGTGCAAAGATACCAAACTTGAGATCATTCTAGGATGGGCTTATACCTTTAAGTCGTGCCTCGACACGTAGGAGGTATAGTCCCATCCTGGGCATTACAAGTTGGTATCAGAGCCTTCTCCGACCTAGAAGCCCCCACTGATTGATCGAATCGTTGACGGTTGAGTCTAGGCACACACTGAAAACTTTTTGAGTCCTATATTATATCGGAGAGTAGGATTTCTTTGCTTCTCATCCCCTTTCTCTCTGGTGAGGACTCCTGACGTATACTCTTGTCTCTCCTATCTTCAAAATTTGCACAAATTTTTTTTAGGATCCCGCGAGTATTCTGGGATTGTTTCGATGTTCTTGTGACAAGGATATTGTTCTCGATGCCTCCTGTTCCCGAGGAGTTGAGCTTCGGGGTATCATTGACACAAGCATATCGCGGCAGTACTAAATACTTAAGACGGCCGACATCGAAAATCTCTCCTATACGGCCAGTGGCAAGATAACCCCGACATCACCCAGTACTGGGGAGGTAGTTCGAGAGTATTGCCATAGCTTGTTATAGTGGATGCTTTTCGAAGGTCCGAGGTAAACAGTTTTCGAGAAAGACTGGTTATGTGTTGAAGGATGGATACACCTGGATGTAGGTTTAGAGTTGATTGCGCGGTGCTTCCCGTGTATCCCCAACACCTGATTGCATAACTGGAAACTTTCGGAAATCTATAGGTGGGTTCATCTAGTAGTTCTAGGCATTCTTCCAACGGATGCTCGATATGAAGTTTGGGGTTCTACATTGAGTGAAGTGGTTTTATGCACTTGTTCTGATCGGGAGTTGCATCTTAAAGGGTCCTTGGCTATGCTGATCCGGGGATGACAAAACCCTTTTGTAACACGTTCCATGAGCTTTCAGCACGAAAATGTCGAACGAAGCTCCTATCCTGTATTTGTTCTATCTGATCCTTGTTCCTTTTTTATTTACCTTTTCCTTCTCCTAAGTGGCTTCTCGACAAGTTGATGTACCTACGGAATTTATTCATTCAATATCTATCATTTGTTTTGTTTTGATTCTGGTATTCGAGTTGCTTCGATGTCAAATGTTGATTCCATACCTTTCATAATCGGTGTTCTCATATTTCTATGGGAGTGCTAGTCCTTCTTAACCATCGAGATCTTCATGTTAAATCCTTTTTTTCAACCGGTGTGCCTTCTCTTCAAGTTATTCCATACGGACGTCGTTGAGAAATCTGACGATTTGTCTGTTTCATCATCTCAAGTTGTCTTTGTTTTCCCCACCCTCCCTCCCTTTTCTTCTTGGAGCCAGAAATTCTCTAATCAAATATCCATTTTATTCTAGTGATGTTTCTTCATTCTTTCCTTCATTCTTCTTATCCGGTGCTTTATCGTGAAGATGCTCAAGAGCTTCAAGTTCATCATTCTTTTGTTCTCTAATTCTGCCGGTGGATGTAATTCAAGATTTCAGTATTGATCTTATCCTTTTCCTCTTTTCCCAATGCTTTCTTATTCCGGTGCACCAATTAATCATTCTCCTCTTGCATTCATATCCGGAGTGCTGAATATTCATAATTCCATTCTTAACCCGTTCAAATTATTTTGAGCATTGTCTATCTTATTCAAGCCATTTAATTCAACCGGTGCAATATCTCTTAAGCAATCTTTTTCAACGGTGATTTCTTTGAGTGGGCCCTAACCCACAGGTCTTTCCCAGGATCTTACCTGACTCTTCTTTTCCGGAGTTATACTCAAAATCTTTTCAAAGTGTGACGTAAGAATGATTTCCATCAGTCACATGCCTTCTCCAAGTTCGCTTTCAAATTCTTTTTCATCATTGGTTCAACCTTTTTAATTCTTCATTCCGGAGTGCCTCAACAATTCTTATGGCATTTCTCGTCTTCATTCTCAGCATTTGAAGACCGGAGAAGTGTTTCTCTTAAATCTTGGCCCGTTCTCTTGAAGATTTGTGGTTCTAGCTTCATGCCATCCTCATTATTGTTCTGTTTGTGAGGAATTCTTTTTATAACCATCCGAAGCATTTCATGAATTCTTTTCCTTTGTGTTCCTCCGAAGGCCATCATTTCAGCATATTTCTTCATTCTCAGTTTTCAACTTTGTCCTCCAAATATTCTTCATTGATGTCTCTTCGTTCGTCTCCATATTCTTACGGTGGTTCATTCAAGTTTACCCTTCCGTTGTAATCGTTTTAATTAATTTGTTCTTTTCACAATCCTACCGGTGGTTCGTTGAAGATTTATCCAAGGTTGTGCTAGATCTCTCTTTAATTCTTTGCAACGAGAATAAGTAGTATGCCAAATCCGTTGCTTGTCATCAATTTAAATTGGTGAAGGAGATGCATAACATAATTCTTATTCTTGTTCCTTCAGGTGATTTAATTCTTTGTCTAGAGCTTGGTCATCATATCATATTCTCGGTTCTAAGTTGTTCATCTTGTTTTCCGGAGCTCCAAGTTATTTCAATTATATCATTTCAAAGCTCAATCTATTCATCGCAGTCCTTGATTCATATTCTTTTCATCTTTCACTTCTCTTGTTTTCATTACCGGAGTTTTCATGGTGGTTCATCATCATTTAATTCATCCTCGAAGTCTTCATCAACATTCTTGTTGGAGATCAAGCATTCTTCATCATGCATTCCAATTGCAATTCTTTCTACCTTATCTTTCAGATGGTGGTATGCCATTTTTGACAATTTTCTTCATGTTTCATGATTCACAAGTTGTCAGGAATGAGATATTTAAAACCATTTTTTTGTCCTTGTTCAGGAGATCTTTCCAACCCTTCAATTTATTCCTTGGAGTCATCTTGGGTTATAATTCACCTAAAAGCTTTTCCCTAAGGATTTTGCTAATTATGGTGCTTCTAAATGCCCAAGTTCTTCATTTATCATTCCGATGAAATAAGATTTCCATCCCCTTGTTGATCTCAATCCAATCTATTGTTTTCGTCAGTGGTTGGTTGTCACCTCTTAATTTTGAGATGTTTTCCATAAGCCCACATCAAGCTTATTCTTTCGTTGTTGAATTTCCAACAACTCTGTTCAACCCTTCTTCGTAAGGATGCTCTTCAATTCATTTTGGGAGAAGTTGTCTTTTTCTTCTCCATTCATTCTTCATTGAGTTTTATGCTATTCTGTCATTCCGGAGGCTTTGTGATGTTGCTCTCTTTAACCATCATCTTGTTTTCTTTTCAAGATCATGTTCTTTCCCTTGCTTATCATTTAACCGGAGTGTGGTATTCTTAATTCTAGTTCCCTCATCTTTTCATGTTTTTGCCTGTCTCTTAACCGGAGTGCTGTCTGAATCTTTCTTACCCTTGTGCCATTCTTTTAATTGTTTCGGAGACAATATGTTGTTCATTTCATCAAGTATCTTCCCAACTTGGCAAGTTCATGTTCAATTCCTTCCATTTTCAGACGGAGTGCTGTCCAAATTCTGTCATTCTTATTCCTTGGCTATACCCTTGCAGTTTCATATTCTTTTGGTCCGTGAGCTCTTGTTTCATGTCTTTCAACCTTCAAGGTTCTCATAGTGCTCCTTGTTCCTCTTTTGTAACGGAGTGTTTCATCTTCGTTCATCTCCGTTGCATTCTTTCTTTCATCTTGTTCAACCTCTCAAGGTTCTTTGGTTTCACTCGTCTGTCAAAGAAGCAACTTTGTTTTACCTCTTCCTCTTCCGTTTTACCCGGTGATATCTCTAGGATCTCGGGTCGAGATCCTCTGTTAGTGTGGGAGAGTTGTGACGCCCGAGACCGACATCCCAGAAGATTCCAGAAGGTTCCAGAAGATTCCAGATGTTCCGGGTTGCCCGTGTGTTCTTTTGTGCTTGTGTTATTTATTTTTGCATTGCATCATGCCATCATGTCATTTTTTATTTTGCATCTCAACCCAAATAAATTGTGTGGGCCTTCGGTCCATTTAAATCGAGGGAAGATGTCTTCTCTTCATAACATATAAAAGCCTCTCAATATTTAGGGAGCTACATTAATAAATATTCCATTACTTCGGAATCACCGTAACACACTTGCATATTCCCCATGTTTATTTCACTTCGAGTTTCTACTTCTAAACCTTGTCTTAATTTCTTTTCAGTGTTTCGAGGTCCTTCCAAAAACCACCCCAACTATTTTATTTTAATTCCTGACATTTTTGCGGGTCCAGGGAATTTTACTTCTTGCCCTAACCCCCCTCCTCTTTTTCTTTTTCCTTCTCTTTTGTTTTTCTGCTAAAAAATCAGTTAAAGAGCAAGACCTGCTGGGCCGGCATCTCCTCCTCCCAGCCGGCCCAAGTCTCTCTCCTCCAGCCTCTTTCCCTCTTCGCCAGGCCCAAACCGCCTTGGCCCAGCAGCCTCCGACCGAACTAACCCTAGCCCGATGCGTTCTCCCTCGCACTCCCTCTCCTTCCGCCGCCACTCTCCCTCGCTCACCTCTCTGCCCGTTCCCCGATCCCGCTTCTCCCTCTTCGACCGCTTCCCTCTGGCTCCCTCTCGTTCCTCGACCCCCCCCCCTTTCTCTTCGTTCCGAGCGCCGCGGCCTCCCGACGCCTTCCCTTCCCAGCGTCCCCGGCCCCCTGGCCCGAGCGTCCTTTCCTCGCCCCGCTCCTCCTCTGGCAGGTGCCGGCCGCCCCGAGCGCGACCCTCCTGCGGCTCCCTCCGTTCCCTGCCGAGCCGGCCGAGCTCCGCCGCAAGGCCTCGCCCAGGCCCCGAGCGCCCCGGCCGAGAAGCTCTCGCCGCGCCCTTCTTCACAGAGCGACCCTGCCGCGCGGCCCTCTCCCTCCGGCCAGCCCGCGCCATGGCGCCCGTCCGCCCGCGCACGAGGCCGCGCCCGGCCTCCTCCTCGCGCCCAGGCACCAGTCCAGGCCGCGGCCTCTCCTTCCCTTGCCGTTCGCCGGACCAGCAGCGCCTTCCTCCGAGCTTCTCCAGCGCTGGACCGCCTCTGCCCTGCCTCTGCGCGGATCCCGCGGCCCTGCCTCGCCGTGCTGCTGCCTGGCCTCGTCGAACCGCTGCTGCCTCCTTCCTTTGTCGCTGCTGTCCCGTGCTGCGTAGTTTTTGTTTTTTTTGTTTTGTGTGACTGTGCTGTAATTTTTGACAGATGACCCGTGTACGGCTACCGGCGACCCGACCAAGTACCTCTTCACGTGATGTTGAACGGCTACGAGCTCGAGAACGACTACATGAACGAGTACCCCTACCGATGCGACAAGTACCACTACTTCCACTACCGTCGCAAACGGGAACCCCCAAGTACCACTACGAACGCCGACGCGACAAGTACCCCGACATCGACGACCCGAACGACTACCGTCGCCGTGTACCACTACCGTCGCCCGGAAACGAGGAATTCGCCAAGTACCACGACACGATGACGTGAACCACTACTTCCTCTACGAGTTGCGAGAACGACTACACCCCGTGAACGACTACTTCCTCTACGAACCGTGTTCCACTACTTCCACTACGAACTCGGACCGTCCCGAAACGCACGCTTCGAAGGTATACCGAAACGACCCCGGGGATGACCCGTGCATGCTTGTTGTGTTGTATGAAATGTCTCCCTTGTGTGCTCCGTGTCCGTTTCGTCCCTTTTGTCATGTTCCTCGGTTGCCTCGCCACCGACTCGTGGGAACCCGGCAACGGGATCACCCCATCATCTCGTTTGACTCACTCCGCCATCTTTCCTTTTGCATCGGACTCTCAACGAGTTACCGGAACCGAGTTGTTGCCTTTGCATCATTTCGGATCGTTGCCGTGGCACGCTTTTTCATTCCACCACGGTGACAAATACTTCATATCTCTCTTGTTAACCTTTTAATAAACTTGCATAAACTTGATCATGCCATCCGCATCATGTTAACAACACTAAAATGTTTAATTGTTGTTGCTTTATAATTATTAAACATGCTTATGGGGATTTTCCGGATATGTTGTTGTTATTTCCGGCCTCATTTAAAATGTCTTAATAGTGTAGTTTCTTTATGTTTCACCTCTTGCCATGCTAAAAACATTTAACCTTGTTTTGTAAATAACGAGAGTCAACTAAATAATTAAATGTGGTGTTTCGTCAATATGCAACTCGTTGCATATTGATCTCCACTTAACTTGTAGTATTTGTTTGTGCACTTTGCCATGCCATGCATATTTAAACCGGACATGCATCATACTTTCTTGTGCATCGTATGCCATGTTGTTGCTTGTGTATTTACCGTGTTGCTCTTTCTTTCCGGTTGCTTCTCTTGTTAGCTTCGGTTCCGTTCCGGAGTTGTGAGGATCCGCTCGACTGTTGCTCCGTCTTCTTCTTGGATCCGTTCTTCTCCCTTGTGGAATTCCAGGCAAGATGACCGAACCCGGATACCATTACTATTTTTGCCTATTGCTAGTAGTTCCGCTCTATAGTTTTGCCTCGATGCCCATGTCTTTCTTGTCAGCCTCCTACTTGTAACCAATTGCCATGTTTAACCAACCTACCTATGCAAACCGTTGCTTGGCTAAGTACGCTTCGCTCAGCCCCTCTTATAGCATTGTTAGTTGCAGGTGAAGATTGAAGATGCTTGCTTCATGTTGAAGTTTGGTTGGGTTATATCACACTATATAAATGCTTAAAAATGAAATCATCTATATACTGGCAGGGTGGAAGGCTAAGCCTTTTGCTTGGTGTTTTGTTCCACTCATGCCGTTAGGAACCGTATAAACCGGTGTTATGTTCCTTGATTTTGCGTTCCTAACACGGTTGGGGTGTATGGGACCCCCTTGATAAACCGCTAAGTGCTAAGTCTTTTCCAGAAAATCCCAACATTGGTACTATTTGCCTCATAATAACAACTTATTTAATTAATTAAATTTGCATAGGGGGTCGCTCCCTCGAGGATCCTTTATTTCTACATAGCAGGGGGGGCCAGTGCTGATGGTGTTGGTCCCAAACTAGAGTCACTTGCGGTACCACCCAGTTATCTGGGGTCTTCGGTACTGTACGTAGCGCTCATCCGGTCGTGGCCTGAGACGAGATACGCGCGGCTACTATCAGGGTGTCGGCACGCCGGGAGGATTTGCTGGATTAGCCTTACCTTAGTTCGGTTTAACTTGAGCACGGGATTCCGAGAATACTCGGGTCTTCCCACCTATGGAGTTGCGACTCCGCGGATCGTGGGCTTGTGATGGGCCAAGTTGGAACACCCCTGCAGGGTTTGAACTTTCGAAAGCCGTGCTCGCGGTTATGTGGCAGATGGGAGCTTGTTAATTCCGGTTGTAGATAACTTGACACAATGATTCAATACACTACCAGCGTGTGTACCGTGACTGTCAATTTCCGAATAGGGATTCAGGAGTTGAACACGGTGGGGTTATGTTTGACCGGCTTTAGCTAGGATCACTTCATGATCATCTTTCGACCGATGCTCTTCTCTTCTCGCTCTCTTTTGCGTAAGTTAGTGCTAGTTGCTGCTGCAGACTCTTGTTTGTTCCTTCACCTCTTATTCTTTCTTCAGCCTTGTCCACACCCAAGGCTTAAATAGTCTTGTTACCCGGGAACGGGATTGCTGAGTCCTCTGTGGCTCACAGTTACTTCACCACACCAGATGCAGGTTCAGCCGAGTTTGATGCAGGAGCTGGTTCAAGTACTTCATCGGGAGCTCGATGAAGCTTGTGGCCGTTTGCTTGTGACGTTTCGATAGTCAGTAGTGGTTTCTACTAGTATTCGATCCTGACCTGTGGCTTTATGTTGTTTTGGTATCTTTCTTTTGGATCTTCACCCGTAGTCGGGTTGTGATGTTTTGTATGATGATTGTTTATGTAATGTATTGTGTGAAGTGGCGAGTGTAAGCCAACTATCCCCTTTTGCAATTTAATCCCTCTTTTACATGAGTCGTGCAAAGATACCAAACTTGAGATCATTCTAGGATGGGCTTATATCTTTAAATCGTGCCTCGACACGTAGGAGATATAGTCCCATCCTGGGCATTACAATGTCATAGGCTCAGGGAAGTCAAACCCAGTGGGTTTGGGTCAAATCCCACCGGCGGTTAGCCGCCGGCGAGGCCGAATGCGGCGGAGGGCGTCGGAAACTCGCCTCCGTCGACCATTCGAGCGGCGGAGGGCAGCTACGGGGTGCGCAGCCTCTTGCGCATCCAACGCGCTAGGTGGCAGCAGCTGGAGCGGCCGGAATCGTCGCCGGCGTCGAGCCCAGCGGCGGCCGGAGTTCGGGCGTCGACGGAAACGAGGCTACGGTGCACTAGGGGAGGGGCTAGTGGGTGCGTTCGGCTCCTGGGAGCACGGTGAGCACGGTGACGCGTTCAGTTCCGGGCTTGCGCGTCTGTGGCTACGACGGCGACGAGCTCAGCGGCGGCCGGCGACGATGAGGAAGGGGGCGACGGCTACGGTGAGGTACAGGCCACGGGGACAGGGGGAAACGGCGGAGGAGCTCACAGCGAGGTCGAAGAGCAGCTGAGTGGGCTCGGGGAGGCACCGGAGTCGACGAATCGGCGGCGAGGTCGACGGCGGCCGGAGGTTGAAGACGAGCACGATGACGACGAGGCAGGGCCTCCCGGCGTCCCGTAGCTTGCTGGAGAGGATGAGAAGGACGCAGCAGAGCTTCTGGGCACTCCGGCGAGGCGAGAGGGGGACGGTGGCCACGGCTACGGCGAGCGGCGGCGACGGTGGCGTTCGGGCGTTCGCGAGGAAGAGCACCAGGAGAGGGGAGAAGGGACCGAGGGGGGGTGAGAGGGTCCAGGGGTGCGTGGCGTCGTCCAGGGGCTGCTAGGCGCGTCGGCAGCGGCGGGAAGCAGGAGGTGGCGCGGCGCGTGGCCGGCGCGCGACGAGCACACGCTCGTCCTTCTGTCGAGGAGGAAGACGACAGGGAGGAGCGGGCTGGGCTGGCCAGCTAGGCCGGCCAGGCCGTGCTGTGCTGGGCCAGCACAGGTAAGCCTGCCCTTTCTATTTTTCTTTTCTATTTTCTTCTGACATTTGTTTTGATTTAATTTCTAAACTAAATCATTTATTTTCTTCTGACATTTTATTTTGCAGGGACCTAGGAATTAACCCAAACCCCTAAAAATAAAGAACCAGAATTTTGGACATATATAAAAATATATAGTAATTATATATCCAAGCAAATATTTATTGCATTAATTCCAAATGCCCAAAATGAATACTTATGAGCTCCTAATAATATTGGTTTGATTTTTATCTCTGACCAATATTTTTAGAGGGCCACATGAGCATTTTCTTGGACCTTTTTGGAGCAACTTTTATTTGGGTCATTTTCAATAGGGTTTCTGAGGGTTTCACAAGTCCTCATTTCAATTTCATTTGAAATTTAAACATGATGCAAACCACAAGAACTAACCTAGTGCATACCAGAACTAGGGTTGTGACAACTCGCCTCCACTCGAAAGAATCTCGTCCCGAGATTCAGGAGTAGGCGGAAAGAAGGTGTGGTACTCCAGTCGGAGACGATCTTCTCGCTCCCAAGTAGCTTCTCTCTCGGAATGATGGGACCACTGAACTTTGAGAAACTTGATGTTATGACGTCGAGTGACACGCTCTGCTTGATCCAGAATGCGAATGGGATACTCTCGATATGTGAGGTTATCTTGGAGATCAAGCGTTTCGTGGTTCACTCCGCGGATGGGATCCGAGAAGCAACGCCTGAGTTGAGAGACGTGGAAGACATCATGAACTCGAGAAAGATGTGGGGGTAGTTCCAGTTGGTAGGCAACCTCTCCTCGTTTAGCAAGAATGCGAAAAGGACCAATGTAACGAGGAGCCAACTTGCCCTTGATACCGAAACGATGGGTACCCTTCAAAGGAGTAACCCGAAGATAAGCTTTGTCACGAATCTCGTAAGCCACTTCCTTATGATGACGATCATACTGGCTCTTTTGACGAGACTGGGCTGATTTCAAATTCTCACGAATGATACGAACTTGCTCTTCTGCTTCCTGGATCATATCCGGTCCAAAGAATTGTCTTTCACCGGTTTCTGACCAGTTCAAAGGTGTTCGACATCTTCGTCCATAGAGTATTTCAAAAGGAGCTTGTTTGAGACTAGATTGATAGCTATTGTTATAAGCAAACTCGGCGAAAGGAAGACATTTCTCCCAATCCATACCGAAAGAGATAACGCAAGCTCTAAGCATGTCTTCGAGAATTTGGTTAACCCGTTCCACTTGACCACTTGACTGAGGGTGGAAAGCGGTACTGAAAGAAAGATGGGTGCCCATGGCAGTCTGGAAACTCTCCCAGAAATGAGAAGTGAAAAGACTACCACGGTCTGAATTGATCTCTAGTGGGACACCATGAAGTGACACTATTCGAGAAATATACAAGTCAGCAAGCTGACTAGCAGTGATACTCTCTCGAACAGGTAGGAAGTGAGCCACTTTGGAAAGACGATCAATGACTACGAAGATAGCATTATTCCCTCTCTTGGTCCTGGGAAAGCCGGTGATGAAGTCCATACCAACTTTATCCCATTTCCACTCAGGAATAGCTAGAGGCTGAAGGGTGCCAGCAGGTCTTTGATGTTCTGCCTTAACGCGACGACAAACGTCACATTTAGCAATGAACTCAGCAATTTCTCTCTTCATCCTAGTCCACCAGAACCTCTGGCGTAGGTCCTGATACATCTTAGTACTACCGGGATGAATCGTGAGAGGAGATTCATGAGCCTCTTTAAGGATCAATTGCCGAAGATGTTGCTTCTTGGGAACCACCAGCCGGTTTTGGAAGAGAACAACACCTCGATCATCCATAGAGAAACATCCACCAACTCCCTTTTTAATGTTTCTCTTGATCCGGGTAATTCCGGTATCATGCTTTTGGGCTTCTATGATATGATCCACAAGAGTAGGTTTCGCCACCAAAGTTGAAAGGAATCCGTGAGGAGCAATGTGAAGGTTAAGCTTACATAGTTCCTCATGGAGAAGTGGTTGGCCCTGCTGCAACATGAGATTGTTGCAATAGGTCTTACGACTTAGTGCATCAGCCATGACATTTCCCTTGCCTGGGGTGTAGGTAATTCCTAAGTCGTAATCTGAGATCAACTCCAACCAACGTCTTTGCCTAAGGTTCAAATCTGGTTGGGTGAAGATATACTTGAGACTCTGGTGATCGGTGTAGATCTCGCAACGATTACCAAGGAGGTAATGCCGCCAGGTCTTAAGTGCATAGACTACAGCTGCAAGCTCTAGATCATGTGTAGGATAATTCTCCTCATGTGGATGCAACTGTCGAGATGCATAGGCAATCACACGACGATCCTGCATAAGAATGCAACCTAGTCCCTGTCGTGAGGCATCACAGTAGATAACAAAGTCCTTAGTGAAATCCGGTGGCACAAGTATGGGAGCAGAGGTCAGGTGTCTTTTCAGTTCCTGAAAACTGTGTTCACACTGTGGGGACCACTCAAACTTTTTATCTTTCTTAAGAAGTTCTGTGAGGGGTTTGGCCACTTTCGAGAAGTTTTCAACAAAGCGGCGACAATAGCTGGCTAGACCAAGGAAACTCCTAACTTGTTTAACTGTTTCAGGCGGAGTCCAATCAAGAACGGCCTGAACCCTCTCAGGATTGACAGCAATGCCCTTCCCTGAGATTACGTGGCCGAGATAGGTCACTTCTGGCAACCAAAATTCGCACTTGGAGAACTTGGCATAAAGGCGGTGCTCTCTGAGTTTTTCTAGAACAAGTCTAAGATGTTCGGCATGCTCTTCCTCGTTCTTCGAGTAAATAAGAATATCATCGAGGTAAACCACGACGAACTTATCCAAATACTCCATGAAGATTGAGTTCATCAAGCGGGAGAAAGTGGCTGGAGCATTGGTTAAACCGAAAGACATGACGGTGTACTCGTACTGGCCATAACGAGTGACAAAAGTCGTCTTAGGAATGTCTCCATTTTTAATTTTGATTTGATGGTAGCCTAACCTCAAATCCATTTTGGAGAAGACTGAGGATCCAGCGAGCTGATCATACAGGTCGTTGATCCTGGGGAGCGGATACTTGTTCTTTATCGTGACCAAATTAACGGGATGATAATCTACAACCATCCGTTCCGTGCCATCCTTCTTTTTGACGAAGAGGACGGGACAAGCCCAAGGAGAAGAACTAGGACGAATAAAACCCTTTTGCAAGGACTCATCAAGTTGTTTCTTAAGCTCAGCTAGTTCTAGGGGTGCCATTTTGTAGGGTCTCCTAGAAATTGGAACAGTTCCTGGGATAAGATCTATGACGAACTCTACATCCCTATTAGGTGGAACACCTGGTAGTTCTTCTGGAAAGACATCCGGAAAGTCTCGGACTACCGGGATATCTTCAAGGTCTGGGAGAGGGCTGGCATTAAGAGAATAGAGTTGACGCTTTGCAACTCTAGTGGAGACAGTGACTAACTTGCCAGATGGGTGTGTAAGCTGAACAGATCTAGTGTAACAATCGATCTTGGCATGATGAGCTGTCATCCAGTCCATACCCAAGATGATGTTAATATCTGAAGACTTGAGGGCTATTAGTGAGGCAAGGAATACAAGTCTGTCAACAAGGATTCCATTACCATGGCTTATTCTGGTAGTTTGCCATCTAGACCCCGGGGTTTGGATTTCGAGCGGAGTTGGCATGTCACAAAATGACATGTCGTGCAAACGAGCATAGCCTTCAGAGATAAAGGAGTGAGATGCTCCAGTATCGAACAGAACCGAAGCCGGATGGCAATTGACAAGGAGTGTACCAAGAATGACATTTGGATCATCATGAGCGTCTTTAGCTGAGACGTGATGCACACGTCCATGTTTAGTGGGAGCTGGATTTGCAATGATAGTCTTGCGTGGTGTCTTACTACGAAGAACGGACTTCTCGGGCTGGGGTGGAGCAAGACTGGCCTGAGAACAGTCACGTGCATAGTGTCCTGGCTTTCCGCATGTAAAGCAAGTCCCTGAGGTAGGTCGTGGACCCGCATTGACAAGCGGTTTGCCAATAGGCTTGGGTGGAGCATAAGGCTGAGCTGGATAAGGTACCACACAAGATGGCCTCAGAGGATAAGTGGGTGGAAGAACAGAGTTCGGAACCCAAATCCGGCGCTTCTGAGAACTAGAACCGGAGGAAGATCCCAAATCAAGGGTGTGCTTACGAGACTCCTCGTAAGTGAGTTGAGATGTCTCTGCATTGATGGCCTTGTTCACAAGAGCCTGGAACGTGTTGCAATGATGCAAGTGGAGATCACGGCGCAGTTTGGGGTTGAGACCCTTTCGGAACCTAGCCTGCTTCTTGGCGTCCGTGGACACTTCTTCTGTAGCATAGCGGGCGAGGTTCTCAAACTCTTGACTATAAGCATCAACAGCCATCTTAGCCTGTGTAAGACTACAGAACTCTTCTCTCTTACGATCGATAAGGGCTTGAGGGATATGATGCTCGTGAAAAGCCTCGGTAAAATCTCTCCAGGTAGGAATCTGGCCAGCTGGAATCATGGCCTCATAGTTCTGCCACCAAAGACTAGCAGGACCTTCCAGGTGATAAGTGGCATAGATGACCTTGTTATCATCAGCTACGTTCGCAGAACGCAGCTTGTGAGTGATACTACGGAGCCAGTCATCTGCGTCGAGTGGCTCAATGGGATGATGGAAGGTGGGTGGTTTCAGATGAATGAAGTCATGGATGGTTGCCGATTCCTTGCACTGATGTGCGGTATTCTCCTCAATGCGTGCCAACAAGCGGTTAGACTCACGCTTGTTTCTCTCCATCTCTAACATTAACTCCGCCAACGAAGGCTGGTCGGGGGGATCCTCCTTATCCCTACCACCTCCGGGGTTCTGTCTACGAGCAGCTGAGCTTCGCTTAACTGAAGACATCCTGAGAAGCGAAACCAAAGACGGAAACATCAACAACTATAGGATGCATAAGGTAGAACAAGAAATTAGTATCTCTCGAACTACTAGGATAATTCCGGCAGCATAACGGCAGTAAAATGCTCAGAATGAGACATCCTGCTAGAAAAGGGTAGTACAACATCTCAACATCATCACTCAAGGTACTGTGATAGTACTAAACAAACTATACTGGAAGAACTAGAAACGGAAGTAGGACTCTGATCAACCAATCCTAAGGGATACGGAGTAGTAACTCGTGATCCTGATAGACGGAAAAGAAAGCCTAGTTCCTTAACCCCGTAGGAAAGGTAAGATGACTCAGATCAGAAGACATGAGGTGTAAGGAGTAAAAAGAGTCTTACGTTCCCTTCCACAATCAATTCCCTTATATAACTAAGGAATTTCTAGACTCAACTTCGACCAGTTTGGCTTGGTAATCCTACAGGCAGTCAGGCTCTGATACCAACGCTGTCGGGACCCCGATCCTAAGTCACACCGGTCTAGCATGTAACACACCATATCACTTTGTGGCCTCACGCACGGTATCCCCACGGGTGCCACCTTACCTGGCCCGGGACCGTTTGCGCATTTTGGCTCACGTATATGACAGTGTCGCTAGCATCCATATGACAGAGAACCCGGGCCGACATGACCAGTTATAAACCAAAAGTGGCACTAAATTACAGAGACAGGCATCCGTGACCCAGCAACGAACGTGTCGGTCATCAACGTATGAACCCAAGTCGTAGCAAGCTACAAGGACTTAAAGGAACAACGCGTGACATTTCCCCTAAGGGACAGACACAGGAACGAAGAAGGACACATGCCGGTCAGCCTAAATGTTCCGGAGCAGTAGCAAGCTACCAAGGCTCAGTGGAAACACTAGGAGACATTTCCCTGTAAGATAGGCTACCAAGGGTAAACAACTAGGTGTCGGATCCCACACATACCAAGCATTTCAATAACATACACACAATATGCTCAATATGTGCAAATACAACATGGCATCACAACAAGACTCTAATAAACAAGTATTTATTCATTAGGCTCCGAAGAGCCAAGTATTACAAGCATGGGTCTCATGACCCAACATTCAGAGCATACAAGCAACAAGCGGAAGCACTACATGTCTGAGTACAGACATCTACAAATGAAAAAGGCTGAAGAGCCTGACTATCTACAACACTCGTCCAAGATCGTAGCTGAGGTATCAAGCTACTTGTCGAAGTCCAAGCGGAACTACTAGTGAGACATCAATCCTATCTGCAAAACATAAATTAAGCAAACATGAGTACAAAGGTACTCAGCAAGACTTACATCAGATCCTATCATACATGCACTTGTATCAAGAAGGCATAGTGGGGTTTAGTTGCAGCAAGCCAGCTTTGACTTAGTGGCTATCCTATTCTACGAATTGCTGGTAACTCTTTTGAGGTGGCGCACACGAGTCCACTAAGCACCACACAATACACCACTATGGATTCATCCCCGTCTCCCTACGAGAAGGCCATCCATAGCACTCACACTTGTCTTGAGTATTTTAGAGTATCCACTTCAAGTTGTCTATGTACCACGTAAGCATCCAAGAAGTCCATATCCGCGGACCCGGCTATTCGAATAGATTATGTTAACCCTGCAGGGGTGTACTTCTTCACACACGCTCTTGCCACTTACCGCCAGGTACACGTCGTGTATCTCGGCAACCTTCAAGCGGAAGCCTGGCGAGGGTGTCGGCCACGACCTGACTAACCACACAAGTCTCTCGTCCAGGTTTATCGCCTATTCGGGTTCCATCCGCAAGGGAGTCCGGCTGAGGTTTCCATCATGGACCCAAACGATGTGTACAGGGTTCCCGAGCCCACCATCCGGGTGCCACTCAGTACACCGGGCCACGTGTGCCTAGTCTGTCCCAAGCCCACCCTGCCGGGTGCCACCTGGTAGAGAAATAACACTACCTACAAACGCCAGAAACTAGTTGCAACTCCTGGACAGAGATCATGTTGATTAATAAGTCGAGAGGGGTCGAGTTACCGGAACCCAATGTGTGGTAGTAACTAGTCATTGGACAACATACTCGGAACTCAGTTCTTAGGGACGGTTCCAGTGAGACAACCCACCATGTACTCCTACATGGCCTCTCACCACTACCTTTACCAAATCGTGTTCACACACTTAACCCTCAGCATCAGAACATATCATTTCACTCCAATTCATTCCCGATGAATTAGACCTGACACACTCTAAGCAATAGCAAGCAAGGCATGGTAAGATCACATCATGGCTTCAATCAACTCCTACACATGCTAGTGGGTTTCAACTATTTACTGTGGAAAGACAGGTCATGTAGAGGAATGGGTTCAACTACCGCAACATAAAGTAGCAGTTGAAATCGTTGTTGTCCTAATGCAATAGCAGGGAGCAGGAGCGAGAGAGGGATTGTATCGGAATGAACAAGGGGGTTTGCTTGCCTGGTAAAACAACGTGCAGAACACTGCTCCTCTGACAGGTACTCTGGATCGGTCTCCGAAGCTGGACCTATCGAGAAGAACGGTGCCGACAATCAAACACAAGCATATGCAACAATATGATGCATGAATATAGCATGAAGTTATGATGTTGTTTGGGCTAGTGCAACTAGCATTCAATTTGAAAGAAGTCCATTTGAACCAAGGGTTCAAATGCAATTTTAAAATAAGCATTCTAAATGTCAAATATGTGTTTTCAAATAAACAGTAGGTTTAACTTCATTTGTCATGCATGAAAATGGTACAGATGGATAGATTGAATTTTTCTGATAATTTTTCATATATAAATTATTTCATTCTGAGCTACGTTGAATTTCTATGATTTTTTATAGTTTAGGCCAAATTCTGAAATAAATAAATCATTTAAGATTTATTTAAAAACGAGAACTGGATTACTGCATCAGCATGACACAGGCATGATGTCAGCAGGTCAAAGGGGCTGTCCAGAGTCAAACCTGACAGTGGGGTCCCACTGCTCAGTGACTCAGTTAAATAACTAAAGTTTAAAACTAAACTAATTAGACAAGGGCCCACATGTCAGTGTCTAATTAGATTAATATCAGTAATTAAAAGTTAATTAAACCCTAAACTAAAAATTAGTCAAAGGTGGCCCCACATGTCATAGGCTCAGGGAAGTCAAACCCAGTGGGTTTGGGTCAAATCCCACCGGCGGTTAGCTGCCGGCGAGGCCGAATGCGGCGGAGGGCGTCGGAAACTCGCCTCCGTCGACCATTCGAGCGGCGGAGGGCAGCTACGGGATGCGCAGCCTCTTGCGCATCCAACGCGCTAGGTGGCAGCAGCTGGAGCGGCCGGAATCGTCGCCGGCGTCGAGCCCAGCGGCGGCCGGAGTTCGGGCGTCGACGGAAACGAGGCTACGGTGCACTAGGGGAGGGGCTAGTGGGTGCGTTCGGCTCCTGGGAGCACGGTGAGCACGGTGACGCGTTCAGTTCCGGGCTTGCGCGTCTGTGGCTACGACGGCGACGAGCTCAGCGGCGGCCGGCGACGATGAGGAAGGGGGCGACGGCTACGGTGAGGTACAGGCCACGGGGACAGGGGAAACGGCGGAAGAGCTCACAGCGGGGTCGAAGAGCAGCTGAGTGGGCTCGGGGAGGCACCGGAGTCGACGAATCGGCGGCGAGGTCGACGACGGCCGGAGGTTGAAGACGAGCACGATGACGACAAGGCAGGGCCTCCCGGCGTCCCGTAGCTTGCTGGAGAGGATGAGAAGGACGCAGCAGAGCTTCTGGGCACTCCGGCGAGGCGAGAGGGGGACGGTGGCCACGGCTACGGCGAGCGGCGGCGACGGTGGCGTTCGGGCGTTCGCGAGGAAGAGCACCAGGAGAGGGGAGAAGGGACCGAGGGGGAGTGAGAGGGTCCAGGGGTGCGTGGCGTCGTCCACGGGCTGCTAGGCGCGTCGGCAGCGGCGGGAAGCAGGAGGTGGCGCGGCGCGTGGCCGGCGCGCGACGAGCACACGCTCGTCCTTCTGTCGAGGAGGAAGACGACAGGGAGGAGCGGGCTGGGCTGGCCAGCTGGGCCGGCCAGGCCGTGCTGTGCTGGGCCGGCACAGGTAAGCCTGCCCTTTTTATTTTTTATTTTCTATTTTCTTCTGACATTTGTTTTGATTTAATTTCTAAACTAAATCATTTATTTTCTTCTGACATTTTATTTTGCAGGGACCTAGGAATTAACCCAAACCCCTAAAAATAAAGAACCAGAATTTTGGACATATATAAAAATATATAGTAATTATATATCCAAGCAAATATTTATTGCATTAATTCCAAATGCCCAAAATGAATACTTATGAGCTCCTAATAATATTGGCTTGATTTTTATCTCTGACCAATATTTTTAGAGGGCCACATGAACATTTTCTTGGACCTTTTTGGAGCAACTTTTATTTGGGTCATTTTCAATAGGGTTTCTGAGGGTTTCACAAGTCCTCATTTCAATTTCATTTGAAATTTAAACATGATGCAAACCACAAGAACTAACCTAGTGCATACCAGAACTAGGGTTGTGACATAGGGACATCATCGAGTTGAACGTGTGCTGAACTCGGAGGTGCCGTGCGTTCGGTACTTGATCGGTCGGATCGTGAAGACGTACGACTACATCAACCACGTTGTGCTAACGCTTCCGCTTTCGGTCTACAAGGGTACGTGGACACATTCTCCCCTCTCGTTGCTATGCATCACCATGATCTTGCGTGTGCGTAGGATTTTTTTTTTTTGAAATACTACGTTCCCCAACACGTAGACCGAAAGCGGAAGCATCTAGTGACGCGGTTGATGTAGTCGAACTTCTTCGCGATCCAACCAATCAAGCACCAAACGTACGGCACCTCCGCTTCAGCACATGTTCAGCTTGATGACATCCCACGAGCTCTTGATCCAGAAGAGCTTCACGGGAGAGTTTCGTCAGCACGACGGTGTGGTGACGGAGATGATGAAGCTACCGGCGTAAGGCTTCGCCTAAGCACTGCAACGGTATGACCGGGGTGTGTTTCTGTGGAAGGGGCACCGCACACGGTTGGGAGAGATCAACTGATCAACTTGTGTCTAGAGGTGCCCCCCTGCCCCCGTATATAAAGGAGCTAGGGGGGAGGCGGCCGTCCAGGAGGAGGGCGCACCAAGGGAGGAGTCCTACTCCCACCGGGAGTAGGACTCCCTCTTTTCCTAGTTGGAGTAGGAGGGGAGAAGGAAGGGAGAGAGGAAGAGAAGGAAAGGGGGGCGCCACCCCCCTCCTTGTCCAATTTGGACTAGAGAGGGAGGGGGCGCGCGGCTTCCCTGGCCGCCCCTCCTCTTCTCCCACTAGGGCCCATGAGGCCCAATTAACTCCCCGGGGGGGTCCGGTAACCCCCTGGTACTCCCGTATATGCCCGAAACCTTCCAGAACCCTTCCTGTGTCCAAACATAGTTGTCCAATATATCGATGTTTATGTCTCGGACATTCCGAGACTCCTCATCATGTCTGTGATCTCATCTAGGACTCCGAACTACTTTCGGTACATCAAAACTCATAAACTCATATTACTGATCGTCATCAAACGTTAAGCGTGCGGACCCTACGGGTTCAAGAACTATGTAGACATGACCGAGACTCACCTCCGGTCAATAACCAATAGTGGAACCTGGATGCTCATATTGACTCCTACATATTCTACGAATATCTTTATCAGTCAAACCGCATAACAACATACGTTGTTCCCTTTGTCATTGGTATGTTACTTGCCCGAGATTCAATCGTCGGTATCGCAATACCTAGTTCAATCTCGTTACCAGCAAGTCTCTTTACTCGTTCCGTAATACATCATCTCATGACTAACTCATTAGTCATTTGCTTGCAAGGCTTATTATGATATGAATTACCGAGAGGGCCCAGAGATACCTCTCCAACACTCGGAGTGACAAATCCTATTCTTGATATATGCCAACTTCGGTGACACCTGTAGAGCATCTTTATAATCACCCAGTTACGTTGTGACGTTTGATAGCACACAAGGTGTTCCTCCGGCATTCGGGAGTTGTATAATCTCATATTCATAGGAACATGTATAAGTCATGAAGAAAAGAATAGAAGTAAAACTAAACGATCATAGCGCTAAGCTAACGGATGGGTCTTCTCCATCACATCATTCTCCTAATGATGTGATCTCGTTGATCAAATGACAACTCATGTCTATGGCTAGGAAACATAACCATCTTTGATCAATGAGCTAATCTAGTAGAGGCATACTAGGGACATATTGTTTTGTCTATGTATTCACACATGTACTAAGTTTCCGGTTAATACAATTCTAGCATGAATAAAAGACATTTATCATGATATAAGGTAAATACAAATAACATCTTTATTATTGCCTCTAGGGCATATTTCCTTCAGTCTCCCACTTGAACTAGAGTCAATAATCTAGATTGCAAAGTAATGATTCTAACACCCATGGAGTCTTGGTGCTGATCATGTTTTGCCCGTGGAAGAGGCTTAGTCAACGGGTCTGCGACATTCAGATCCGTATGTATCTTGCAAATTTCTATGTCTCCCTCCTTGACTTGATCGCGATGGAATTGAAGCGTCTTTTGATGTGCTTTGTTCTCTTTTGAAACCTGGATTCCTTCACCAAGGCTATTGCTCCAGTGTTGCCACAAAAGGTTTTCATTGGACCCGATGCACTAGGTATTACACCTAGATCGTATATGAACTCCTTCATCCATATTGCTTCATTTGTTGCTTCCGAAGCAGCTATGTATTCCGCTTCACACGTAGATCCCGCCACGACGCTCTGCTTGGAACTGCACCAACTGACAGCTCCACCGTTCAAAAAATACATATCCGGTTTGTGACTTAGAGTCATCCGAATCAATGTCAAAGCTTGAATCGACATAACCGTTTACGACGAGCTCTTTGTCACCTCCATAAATGAGAAACATATCCTTTGTCTTTTTCAGGTACTTCAGGATGTTCTTAACCGCTGCCGAGTGATCCACTCCTGGATTACTTTGGTATCTCTCTGCTAAACTTATAGCAATGCACACATCAGGCTTGATACACATCATTGCATACATGATAGATCCTATGGCTGAGGCATAGGGAATGACTTTCATTTTCTCTCTATCTTCTTCAGTGGTCGGGCATTGAGTCTTACTCAACTTTACACCATGTAACACATGCAATAACCCTTTCTTAGACTGATCCATTTTGAACTTATTCAAATTTTTATCAAGGTATGTGCTTTATCAAAGTCCAATTAAGCGTCTTGATCTATCTCTATAGATCTTGATGCCTAATATGCAAGCAGCTTCACCGAGGTCTTTCATTGAAAAATTATTATTCAAGTATCCTTTAATGCCATCCAGAAATTCTATATCATTTCAATCAATAATATGTCATCCACATATAATATCAGAAATGCTACAGAGCTCCACTCACTTTCTTGTAAATACAGGCTTCTCCAAAAGTCTGTATAAAACCATATGCTTTGATCACCTCATCAAAGCGTATATTCCAACTCCGAGATGCTTGCACCAGTCCATAGATGGATCACTGGAGCTTGCACACTTTGTTAGCACCTTTAGGATCGACAAAACCTTCTGGTTGCATCATATACAACTCCTCTTTGAGATATCCATTCAGGAATGCAGTTTTGACATCCATTTTCCAGATTTCATAATCATAAAATGCGGCAATTGCTAACATGATTCGGACAGACTTAAGCATCGCTACGGGTGAGAAAGTCTCATCGTAGTCAAATCCTTGAACTTGTCGAAAACCTTTCGCAACAAGTCGAGCTTTGTAAATAGTAACATTACCGTCAGCGTCGGTCTTCCTCTTGAAGATCCATTTATTTTTTATGGATTGCCGATCATCGGGCAAGTCAACCAAAGTCCACACTTTGTTCTCATACATGGATCCCATCTCATATTTCATGGCCTCACGCCATTTTACGGAATATGGGCTCATCATCGCTTCCTCATAGTTCGTAGGTTCATCATGGTCTAGTAACATGACTTCCAGAACCGGGTTGCCGTACCACTCTGGCGCGGAACATACTCTGGTTGATCTACGAAGTTCAGCAGTAACCTAATCTGAAGTTTCATGATCATCATCATTAGCTTCCTCACTAATTGGTGTAGGAATCACTAGAACTAGTTTCTGCGATGTACTACTTTCCAACTCGGGAGAAGGTACAATTACCTCATCAAGTTCCACTTTCCTCCCACTCATTTCTTTCGAGAGAAACTCCTTCTCTAGAAAGGATCCATTCTTAGCAAAGAATATCTTGCCTTCGGATCTGTGATAGAAGGTGTACCCAACAGTCTCCTTTGGGTATCCTATGAAGACACATTTCTCCGACTTGGGTTCGAGCTTATCAGGTTGAAGCTTTTTCACATAAGCATCACAGCCCCAAACTTTAAGAAACGACAACTTTGGTTTCTTACCAAACCACAATTCATAAGGCGTCGTCTCAACGGATTTAGATGGTGCCTTATTTAACGTGAATGCAGTTGTCTCTAAAGCATAACCCCAAAACGATAGTGGTAAATCGGTAAGAGACATCATAGACCGCACCATATCTAATAAAGTACGGTTACGACGTTTGGACACACCATTACGTTGTGGTGTTCCGGGTGGCGTGAGTTGTGAAACTATTCCACATTGTTTCAAATGAAGATCAAACTCGTAACTCAAATATTCACCTCCACGATCAGATTGTAGAAACTTTATTTTCTTGTTACGATGATTCCCTACTTCACTCTGAAATTCTTTGAACTTTTCAAATGTTTCAGACTTGTGCTTCATCAAGTAGATATACCCATATCTGCTCAAATCATCAGTGAAGGTCAGAAAATAATGATACCCACCGCGAGCTTCAACACTCATCGGTACACATACATCAATATGTATGATTTCCAACAAATCTGTTGCTCTCTCCATTGTTCCGGAGAACGGAGTTTTAGTCATCTTGCCCATGAGGCATGGTTTGCAAGCACCAAGTGATTCATAATCAAGTGATTCCAAAAGTCCATCACTATGGATTTTCTTCATGCGCTTTACACCAATATGACCTAAACGGTAGTGCCACAAATAAGTTGCACTATCATTATTAACCTTGCATCTTTTGGCTTCAATATTATGAATATGTGTATCACTATGATCGAGATCCAACAAGAATAGACCACTCTTCAAGGGTGCATGACCATAAAAGATATTACTCATATAAATAGAACAACCATTATTCTCAGATTTAAATGAATAACCGTCTCGCAATAAACATGATCGAGATATAATGTTCATGCTTAATGCTGGCACCAAATAACAATTATTCAGGTCTAAAACTAACCCCGAAGGTAGATGTAGAGGTAGCGTGCCGACGGCGATCACATCGACTTTGGAACCATTTCCCACGCGCATCGTCACCTCGTCCTTAGCCAATCTTCGTTTAATCCGTAGCCCCTATTTCTAGTTACAAATATTAGCAACCGAACCGGTATCAAATACCCAGGTGCTACTAGGAGCATTAGTAAGGTACACATCAATAACATGTATATCACATATACCTTTGTTCACCTTGACATCCTTCTTATCCGCCAAATACTTGGGGCAGTTCCGCTTCCAGTGTATAGTCCCTTTGAAGTAGAAGCACTCAGTTTCAGGCTTGGCTCCAGACTTGGGTTTCTTCGTGGGAGTAGCAACTGTCTTGCCATTCTTCTTGAAGTTCCCCTTCTTTCCCTTGCCCCTTTTCTTGAAACTAGTGGTCTTGTTAACCATCAACACTTGATGCTCCTTTTTGATTTCTACCTCCGCAGCTTTGAGCATAGCGAAGAGCTCGGGAATTGTCTTTTGCATCCCTTGCATGTTATAGTTTATCACAAAGCCTTTATAGCTTGGTGGCAGTTATTGAAGAAATCTATCAATAACACTATCTTCATCAACTTTGCAACCAAGTTGAATCATATGATTGTAGTACCCAGACATTATGAGCAAGTGTTCACTGATAGAACTGTTCTCCTCCATCTTACACTGGTAGAACTTATTGAAAATCTCATATTTATCAATCCGGGCATTTGCTTGAAATATCAACTTCAACTCCCGGAACATCTCATATCCTCCATGATGTTCAAAACGTCGTTGAAGTCCCGGTTCTAAGCCGTAAAGCATGGCACACTAAACTATCGTGTAGTCATCAGAATGAGCTTGCCAAACGTTCATAACATCCAGGGTTGCTCCTGCAGCAGGCTTGTCACCCAATGGTGCTTCAAGGACATAATTCTTCTGTGCAACAATGAGGATAACCCTCAAGTTACGGACCCAGTCTGTGTAATTGCTACCATCGTCTTTCAACTTAGCTTTCTCTAGGAATGCATTAAAATTCAAGGGAACGGTAGCACGTGCCATTGATCTACAACAACATAGATATGCAAAAAACTATCAGGACTAAGTTCATGATAAATTAAAGTTCAATTAATCATATTACTAAAGAACTCCCACTTAGATAGACATCCCTCTAGTCATCTAAATGATCACGTGATCCAAATAAACTAAACCATGTCCGATCATCACGTGAGATGGAGTAGTTTTCAATGGTGAACATCTTATGTTGATCATATCTACTATATGATTCACGCTCGACCTTTCGGTCTCTAGTGTTCTGAGGCCATGTTTGTACATGCTAGGCTCGTCAAGTTTAACCCGAGTATTATGCGTGTGCAAAACTGGCTTGCACCCGTTGTATGTGAATGTAGAGCTTATCACACTCGATCATCACGTGGTGTCTCGGCACGACGAACTTTCGCAATGGTACATACTCAGGGAGAACACTTGTACCTTGAAATTTTTGTAAGGGATCATCTTATAATGCTACAGTCGTACTAAGCAAGATAAGAAGCATAATAAGATAAACATCACATGCAATCAAAATATGTGACATGATATGCCCATCATCATCTTGTGCTTTTGATCTCCATCTCCAAGGCATCGTCATGATCACCATCATCACCGGCGCGACACCTTGATCGCCATCGTAGCATCGTTGTCGTCTCGCCAACTATTGCTTCCACGACTATCGCTACCGCTTAGTGATAAAGTAAAGCAATTACATGGCGATTGTATTTCATACAATAAAGCAACAACCATATGGCTCCTGTCAGTTGCCGATAACTTTACAAAACATGATCATCTCATACAATAACGTATAACTCATCATGTCTTGACCATATCACATCACAACATGCCCTGCAAAAACAAGTTAGACGTCCTCTACTTTGTTGTAGCAAGTTTTACGTGGCTGCAGCGGGCTTAGCAAGAACCGTTCTTACCTATGCATACAAAACCACAACGATATTTCGTCATGTGATGTTTTAACCTTCACAAGGACCGGGCGTAGCCACACTCGATTCAACTAAAGTTGGAGAAACTGACACCCGCCAGCCACCTGTGTGCGAAGCACGTCGGTAGAACCAGTCTCGCATAAGCGTACGCGTAATGTCGGTCTAGGCCGCTTCATCCAACAATACCGCCAAATCAAAGTATGACATGTTGGTAAGCAGTATGACTAGTATTGTCCACAACTCACTTGTGTTCTACTCGTGCATATCATCTACGCATAGACCTGGCTCATGATGCCGCTACTGGGGAACGTAATATTTCAAAAAAAATCCTACGATCATGCAAGATCTATCTACAAGATGCATAGCAACGAGAGGGGAGAGTGTGTCTACGTACCCTCGTAGACCGAAAGCGGAAGCGTCTAGTGACGCGGTTGATGTAGTCGAACTTCTTCCCGATCCAACCGATCAAGCACCAAACGTACGGCACCTCCGCGTTCAGCACATGTTCAGCTTGATGACGTCCCACGAGCTCTTGATCCAGTAGAGCTTCACGGGAGAGTTTCGTCAGCACGACGGCGTGGTGACGGAGATGATGAAGCTACCAGCGCAGGGCTTCGCCTAAGCACTTCAATGGTATGACCGAGCTGTGTTTCTGTGGAGGGGGGCACCGCACATGGTTGGAAGAGATCAACTGATCAACTTGTGTCTAAAGGTGCCCCCCTGCCCCCGTATATAAAGGAGCTAGGGGGGAGGTGGTCGGCCAGGAGGAGGGTGCGCCAAGGGAGGAGTCCTACTCCCACCTAGAGTAGGACTCCCTCTTTTCCTAGTTGGAGTAGGAGGGGAGAAGGAAGGGAAAGAGGAAGAGAAGGAAAGGGGGGCGCCACCCCCCTCCTTGTCCAATTCGGACTAGAGGGGGAGGGGCGCGCGGCTGCCCTGGCCGCCCCTCTTCTTCTCCCACCATGGCCCATGAGGCCCAATTAACTCCCCTGGGGGTTCCGGTAACCCCCCCCCCC